>JAMWET010002313.1:45000-402500 GCA_024036415.1 Prochilodus magdalenae
TCAGAGTCAGCCAAAGAAGTCCCCAGAACACTACTTACAATTCCGGATGGGCGACTTTTTCAAAAATGCCTGCACTAAAGAACAAACTCTGTGAACAGCATCAAGAAGAACCACACTTTTTATGTTCCAGCACAGAGCATAGAAATGCTGACAACATCTGGAAGATGGCTTCAGTGTGGAGTCTGCACATACTCGTTTACTGCTTTTGCTTACACATACAAAAAATGTGCATTTCAGTATGTCCCAGGATGTACCGAAAAATCCAGTTTAAGACAAGGTCCTTTTAGCGTCCGTAACATCTCACTCAGCGCACTATTAAACTAATCGGTATATAATGCTACAACTGAAGACAGTGTTAAATAGAGGCCAGCACATTTATTCCATGCCCTTTGCCAAATGTAGCTAAAAAGAACAAAATGTTTATCCCCAAAAATGCCCACTTCACAGAAGTTCATGTAATAAAAATTGGCTATTCATCATCGTCACACAATCTGAAGACTGGCTAATCTAGATCTCAGATATTGCAGAGACATAAAACATGGGAGAAAGAAATATCGATAGATTTCGATACGCCAGCGGTAATGTGCAAGCACATTTTAAGTGGGCTGAGCAAATTGACATCAGAAGGTGATGGAAATTACAGAAGTTAGAAAAGATACATAATCAAAACTGACCTGGGTGCTTATGTTGCAGTAGTAGGTCAACTGTGTTCGCATTAACAAGGCAAAAGCTTATACAGTCATATTTAGTTGCCTCAAGAAAACAGGCCTTACTAGACTGCGAGGTTCAGATATGTGAACTGCTGAGTCTAAAAGTGTCTCTAGGTAAGTACTGCTCTAGTTTAGGCTACCGTTCTGACAGGTTTCAGTAACTCATAGTGTTTGGAACTTTAAAGTATACTGGTAGAACTATGACAGCGGTGTCTTGTGTGGCCTGGCCCTGCATGCGTACAGTGCTCACCAGGAGTACGGGTACGTACATATACATTCATTGCATGGCGTTTTAGAATAGATTTAGAATGGTAGGGCTTACCTGTCAATATAAAGGCTCAGTCTGGGTCTCAAATCTCAAACCGGGTCTCAGATCCGAGTGTTGACACACAGGACACGAGATGCATGTTTGTGTGAATGTGTGTGTGTGTGTGTGTGTGTACACATATGAGTAGAGCGCGACAGAGTGCGAGAGAGAAAGAGAGAGAGACTGTGGAGGCGTTGGTAATGGTTAGCTCTTTGGTACGGCAGTCTCTCTTGGTTCTTCTGATCTCTTGAAGACTTCGTCACTGGGATCCTGGAAACAACAAAAAAAAAAAAACACCACAGAGAATAAAAAAAAAAAAAAAACACGTATCGCTCCGAACCAGCCTAGGCAGCTCTCAGTTTGACAAAGCACTCGTCCTTGCCCTTCTGTCTTTTTCCCTCTCCTACATTTGTGCTTTGTGGCTTATGTTGTTTGAATTTCTGCCATTGTTATTTGTACCAGATTGTATATTTGCATTAGGCTGTACATAGTTCTGTTCAATTTAGCTGTTATTCTATATTGATATTGAACATGGCAGTCCCTTTGCAGTCTCACACATTAGGTTTCACCTAGAAGACTCATAGAACTGTCTTCATATGTTGGTTGTAGTTCTATGACCCAATTTCCTGTAGATGTTGAAATATAAAACCGGCAGAGGCGTATAGTTTTCACTGTGACTGTAGCACAGGTGGAGGTGATAACAGTGATACCGGGAGGTGAGACGGCTGCAGAAGATGAGAATGCAGTTCAGTGAGTTAGTAGAGACTGAAAACACTGTAATTTAGACCAGAATGTGAGCAAGCTATTAAATTTGCCCTGATGTTAGGTAGTCTGATCATAATGATGAAGATAAAGCTGGCGATAACAAAGGTTAGCTGGAGTGTTGTGAATGTCAGTGGGCTGACCCAGTAAAACTGAGAGTCGGGCATGACTGTGCATCGCTCTGAGCAGTTTCACATTGTCAGGGCAAGAGGGGGCGTAAGAGAGAGAGAAGGTTGAGCTTTATACCAAAAGCTGCAGCCAACTAGATTTAATTTCTTAAATATTGTGAACACTGTATAGAGTTAAATAGGCAGTCCCTTCCCTTAAGGGTGTTCTCTGAAAACATAGCATGTTTTCCACACGTTCGACGGAACTGTCAAATATGTGTATTAAACCTTTAATCTTAGGGAAAAAAAAGATTTGACTGTTAGATTAGTCTCTGGGTAAAGGGCCTCTTCTCAAACTCACACACACAAAAAAACCCTATTCGCTGCCGTCAAAAGCAGACCCAAGTCAAAGTGAAACACCCATCCCCACTGAAAACACACACACACCTTGACATGTTATACACACAGTTCCGTAACCACACATTGTCATAACAAGAGAGCAACGTCGCTTTTTACCAGAAACTCGTCGCACTCTCTGGTGTGCTTTCAAATATCACCATGCCCCACCGAGACTTGGAACATACATCACACACACACGCGCACACACACACACACACATACAGCTAGCGTACTGTGGCTGATGTACAGTAAATGTTCCAAAATCAGTCTATCATCCGTATCTCAGATTTGTCAAAAGAACATAATGATTATTGTGGTTCACCTTATCAAAGCCAAAAAGATGCAGCTGTAAAGCAATAAGCTGATATGACCTCTACAGAGAGCATTCCTCTGGAAATGTTTATGCACAATTACTGTATATTTGCTAAATTGAACATTTTGGTTGGGGGAAGCATAAAATGTGGCATGTGCTAAAGTTATGGCACATTTAATATTTTATTTTTCCAAACATATTAACACAAACGCATGCAGAAATAAATACGTAACATAAAATAAACTGTAGATACAAACTCTTTGTATGTCAGAAATGGTAATTATACCTATAAGCAAATTTCAAAGTTGAGCACGAACAAGACCTTTCCAAGTCATCCGGCACCATTTCCAATGGCCTATTGGTTTTACTCATTCATGGTTCATTTATGGTATTTTAACACAATGTAAAAAGAGCACCTGCCATTTTCAGATCGTTCTCTATATGCATGATATATATGAATATTGTCCTTTTTAATAACATGTAAAGAATGAATTATTAACAAAAGATCATATATACAGACATTAATGAAACTACATAGAATTTAAGCAAATGGATTTAGATCAAGGAGGTATTTATAGCTAGGAATCTTTTAATTTCTGTAACGTCACAGCTTTATCATTTACACCAACATTTAAATATGTAAACAGATATTTAGATACAACATAAAATTATAAATATGTTAAGCTGTTTCGTAAAAACTACTGCAGTCACTTAAATAGTCAGAAGTTCTCTATATGACGAGGTGGACACAAAACGCTGTGAACAGGACAGAACACAGAAGCAGCTGCTGAATTACTGAAATGTGACATACGAAGCTCAGGGCTGCACCAGGCAGATTCAGATCTTACATAGTTTACATTAAAGGAGAAGCTGGTTTCTCCTATAACACTTTAAAAACTCTTCAGATGTTTTCATGCCATGCTGAGTTTCAAATAAGCAGAAAAAATAGATTTAAAAAAGACCTGGCACCCAATATTCCACAAAGATAGGGTAACTGTTAAGAAGTAATTCATGCTAAATCATAAATACAAATGCCTAATATTTTGCTGTTTTGTCTCATAGAGATCAAGCCTGATTCAGGAAAAATGGGCACCTAAATCTGTTTATTGAAATGAACCAGTTTTAGGACATTTAGGGATTTTACCATTATACAAATGCCCTCCAAATTTGCTGCTCTTGCCTTTTTTTTTTTTTTTTTTCCAGTTTTTGTTAGTTGGAATTATGTATATTACACTTGATGTCTCTAAGGGCCTGCAGTGCTTTTGAAACATTTAGAATAAAAGTCTGTGGCCTGGTCACCACAACTTGATTTAACACTTATTTGAATATGTCTATGTGTTTTCTGAAAAATGTGAACCACAAACTTTTTCCTTGTTACCGGGGGGAGGAAGTGCAAACAAATATGCTCCACAGATGCGAGATTACGCACACACGCACCATAAATGTATGAGGGTGTTTAGACACACACAAACACACAAACAGACACGCCATAAAGGAGTTCAAAGCAGACTGAGGGATCTAAAAAGCAGAAAATGGAAAAGAAACAGAAAGAGATAAGGTGGGCAGAGAGAAGTCTTAGTCTCTTTGTAGTATCTCGGCTGTTTGAGTTCAGTAAATCAAGAACTTCTGGATTATGATAACAGCGGCCTATAGTTTTTTTTATTTACATTAGCTTTAATTCTAACTGAATGTCTAGATAACCTTCCCCATACAAAGATAATATAAAATCTGCTTGTCCATATAAAAACACTAATTACTGGGACCTTAAAGTCCATATTAAAAAGCATTAAACATCTGGTACCCTGCATTTTCAGTACTGTTAGCTTATGAACATAACTGTAAATTTTCTATAGAAATGATAAGCTTTAAGTTGCTTCATAAACCCTGTCCTGACTCCAGGCCTATTTAAAACCAGTTAGTGTGCACATTTCCCTACAAAGCAAATATAGTTCAACTTTAAAGCTTGTTTAAGACACACACACACACACACACACACACACACACACATGCAGGCCAGTTTATGGGTACATTAAAATTGTTATTATAACTTATGTGTACAATTTCTGATGGTGTATATGAATTATTCTAGTCACATCAAACTATAATTACTCTGCAAACTACATACACTGCATTGTTGAAATTGTTACATTGTGCCAAAACCAAACGACAAAAGACCTTTTCTCTTTCATCCTCAAACCTGCTTAAGTGCAGAGGAAGTAATTGAGTTTTATATAGTAGAGAGCTGTAGTGCATATGACATACTTACGCACACCTGTACGGTTTATAGTCTTCCTTTTCCTGCCCTGAGAAATAACGGTATGTGGCACAAAGCCAAAACACACACTAACAGTTTTTGTGTTTAATATAGTCATAGTGACAAATAAAAACCTTTCTGTTACAGATATAGATGATGAGAAGGAGAGACAGAAAGAAGAAGAGTGAGAAGTAATTTTTGACACGGGTGTCTGTCTGTTTCATATTTAATTTTCCATTTTCCATCAGTTCACACACAAAGCAGGAATGTTTGATGACCCCCTTACTTAAAAACACAACACTGTTCCAGTGTTCTAGTTAGTGCCTCTTAAAGCCCTATAAAACTCAAGTAGGAAACTGACCTAATCTAAGACACAGGCTTTCATAATAATAATGAACTGAAATGGAGCTTGCTGATGAGAAGCTAAATTCTCAAACATCTTTAACAAATTGAATTCCACCGATTTTTCATCACGTCTACATAATTGAAGCATCAAGATGTTAACAAAGCCATTCTAGAGAAACGTACAGAGACAGAACAGTTCACAGTGGCTTTGATGGGAGCCACCATTTAAAGAGTATAATCCGAAAGTTATAGTATGAAATGGTTATGAATGTAATTCCTTATGATAAGAATTTGGCCCTAAATATACTTTCTTAAATCTTTCTGTTGGTGAGGCGCATGCAGGGTAACAGCCACTAAAGAAAACTTAGATTTACCAGACTTAGCCCTATTTCACCTGTATACAGAATTCATGTGAAAGGAAAATGTTTTTATACAACGCTGAATTTTACATCACTCTGTTTACATCTCTATGGCAGATTTTATGTAGAAATGTTTTTGAGAAATCAGTGGAATTCCATTTTCAGAAAGCCCTGGTGATAAGACAATGCTCAACATCTGTTTTTCATTGTGTGTGTTGATTTTTAATGATGCCTCTATCCTGTGTAAGGGAAGGACAGTAAGACAGCCTGTTTGGGCCCTAACTGCAGTTTCTCTAATGAAACCATGTTATCCACAGCTAGATTCTCCACATCAGTGCTGAGACGGACGCGGGCCTCTGCCGGCAGGTCACTACTGGTCAGCGTCATGGTGACTGGGGCATCTCCCCAGTTTAAGACAGTGATGAAGCGCTCACTCTGATCCCACAGGCGGAGGAACGCAAAGGAGGAGGTAGAGCTGTAGAGAGAGGTGAATTCTCCATGGAGAAGAGCCCGCTCTTTACCTCTCAGATCACTGAGAGCCTTAAAGAAGTTTCGCAGCTCTCTTCGTTCCGCTCGTACTGCCTGAGAGACGGGGAGAGAAATGAATAAGGTTGGTTTCAACAGAATGATGACAAAAGATAAAAGAGGTTCTAATGCACATATGGGCCTGTATTCATAGAACTTCTCAGAATTACTTGCGGAAATCACAGAACCAGCAAGCTTGGGCGGAAGATTACTCCTACAGAGCAAGCAATATGTGGCATCTACAAAACTATTCATAACAGTGAGGAAAGAGTGGGAACAGCTCCTAAGAGCAAACCTGTAGCCCATGTAAGATACGTAGCCAGTATCTTTTAGCAATTTACCACAAGTAACCATGACCAATATTCACACATTATGACTTCGAAACCGATGTATTACTTTCACTAAGATTTCCTGCGCACAAACCTGGGAGCATTGCTTCACTGGAAGCGCAACAGATAGTTTTACACTGATTGTAGTTCACTAAAGTTATTATACGGTGTACTCTGTGTTACACTCTATTTTATAAGCTACATGCAGTAGTTTCCAACCCTATCCCAAAGTCAATGAGTGTTGGCTGAAACCTTTCTTTAACAAATTCAATAATGTACTACATATTTCATTCTCATTTATCCTTTAAGAAACATGTATTCTTGCTGTAAACATAGTAGTATTTTTATGCCCTATTTATTTTATTTTCCGCTCTGAGACACCAGACCACCAGATTAGAAACTATTTCTATCAGCAAAAAGGATTTACACAGCATGTTTATAATCACCTTTGCTGTTTCATTATTCTCCTCAGCTGTACTTTCCCACTCCCAGATTGCATCAAGTGGTTCCTGGTAAAGAGCATTCACACAGGGTTAGCAGACTAGCACAGTCAAAATACAGCATACATCTTCTACACACGTCTACATTGAAAAATCTTAACTCACCCCCTCCTTTAGCCCAACCTCATCACCATTGTTGAACACTGGGGTGCCGGGCAGAGTGAAGAGCAGCATTTGGTAGAGGCGTATAGGCACCACTGAAGACCTGGAGGTAAGTGGCCCTAGGGTCCGTCCACTCAAGCTCCAGCCCAGGCTGGTCTGTGGGTGATTAGAATAAAGCTTATTGATGGTCTGCACCTGGTCCACTCCAGACTGGGATGAGTCTGGCAGGCCGGTTAGCAGCAGGTCAACTCCAGAGTGATTCAGAAGCAGAGAGACATCGTCTACAGACACACTGGTGACTGATCCCATCAGAGCCCTAAGACAAAGAGGCAAAAGCAAGACACAATTTCACTGTTCAAATATGGCTTAATGCTGAGTTTCATATAAATACATCTTCTGTTAAGCAAATTAAGTATCTTTTCACTTAAATAGTCAGTTATAAATTAATACAACGCTTGTTATTTAGAAACTATTATAAAAACTGTTTACTGTCATGTGCAAAGATCTGAATATCCCTTGGACAATTTACATTTTAGCTAATTTGAAATTTTTATTTTAATGTAAAAAAAATGTGCCAATACACCCTGTCATTTTTGTAGTTGCATTTTTTGTTCATTTGTGTGTTTAATAGTTTAATATATTTAAAAAAGTTAAACATAAAAAATGTGCACATGCCACTTTCCCCAATATGTTACATTCAGGAAATAACACATGCAGAGCTGGGAAATGTTATGTGACAATCGATCTGAAATATTGAATACTGTAATCTATAGGCCTGTGATCGCCCAAATTGCAAATCCTCACTTGGAAAGCAAAAATCAGCAAGACATAATTAGACCATGGGTGCAAAAACTTTTGCATATAACATAATAAAAGTAAGTAATGAGGGTGAAGAATTAAAGTGTGGGCACCCTTACAGCTGATGGGTTTAAACTAATGTGGGGACAAAATTCTGGCCGTTCCTTATACTCTAAGTAAAATCTCTTCAGGGATTTAAATGGAAAGTGAAAACATCTGTTAATTTAAATGTGCACATACCACAAGTTGTGGTATACTGATAGATTTAGATGTATCAACATTTACAAGGTACACTAATGTGTTCAGACTTAAGTTCAAAATGCTAATGAGCCTTTACTAAATAACATTTGTATTTAAATGATTTAAATATTTAATCCATGCCAATAAACAGACCCAAACTGCTGTGCAGCTCCATGGGCTGAGTAAATCTCCAACAATGCAGTTGCACTCGGCTACCAACAGAGGGCAATAGTGGCACTCTTCTTAAGGCTTTAGCGGATACTTTAGTGCAACCACAAGGTGTCTCACATCATCTTCTTATTGACTCACGTTTTCTTGGTCCCTTCTGTGGCATTGGTTTGGACAACTGCCTGGATGGATGGCCAGGTCACACTAGTGGCAATCTGAGCCAGATCAGACACAAGGAAGCCATCTATTCCCTTATGGACCCAGTAGGCGCATGCAGCCTGGCAAAACAAAAGAGGGTAAAGGTTTTTTTTTTATTCTAGAAAAAAGATTTCAGTTATTTCCCCACCCACTTCTCAAACTCCACAGATTTCCCTTATCAGCTCTTACCTTAAACTGCTCAGCAACAGCAGCAACATTGTTGAACCAAGCTCTAGTTCCCTTGTAGTTGGGTGTTAGATCAAGCACTATGGAGATGCCTGAAAGAGAAAGACAGAAAGTAAATAAACCACAATACCATTAAAGTAACACCATCATGGGTCTTTAATTTCCTGTAGTGTCGCTATATAACACATCAATAGACTCAGTAACACAAGATGCATTTTAAGGTGAAACGAAAAAAACAGAAACACTGGTATTCAGCATTCAATCTGCAGTAAGAAGTTTCAATACAGGTCATAAGGGGCCATTTTTGCGGCCAGAGTTTGTGAAAACCCTCACCCTTCTTGTGGGCTCTATCTAGCAGGCTGCTTAGGTCTTTCTCATCACCCACCACCGGGTCAATGGTCTTCAAATCCAGAGTACTCTGCTGGTCTGCCTGAACAGTGTGTATAGGGCCAAGAACCAACCCTTTCACCTTCAACTGGTTCAAACTGTCCAGCTTTTCCTCCACACCTACAAAAAAAGAACGGTAATAGCAAAATCAGCACAACTGTCTGCACTATGTCACAATCTCTACCAATTCTGTAATCATTTACCACAGTTATTATGACTGTCAGTATGTACTCATGAATACCAAAGGTTAAAAACATTGTGTGGTAGACTGCACCGCCCAAAACATTTTATTTCCTCTACCGTTTTATACTGTAGTCTAGCCATCGATGCCTTATTTTTATATTTTGCATGACTAACTAAGATTTACTCAAATAAAGTGAAAACTTGCAAACAGGCTCAATTATATACACAGGGAGGCAGACTGTGAAGGACTGGCTCAGCATGTGACCATGAGAGTCACAAGACAGTCAGCAACCACTGGCAAGCATTCCATTGTGACGACTTTGATCCAGACAGCCGCCAGACATTACCAACAACCACTAAACCCAGCAAAAGAGTCTACTACAACAGATTACACCATTATTCACTGTCATAGACGTTGAAGAGTACTTATCTGGGAAAACAAACTTTTTTGTGTTTTCTTGATAAAAGTCTGAAGTGTTTATCCCAATTTGAAAGGCTGTTAATAATAAAATAATTAAATTAAAGAAAAAAATTAACTAAAGAAAATGTACATGTAGTTGCCTATCCAGTCCACAACAGTTTACCACCGCACTACGCTGAAGTTATAAGTAGGTAGTTAGGTATTTGGTGGATGCTTGTTATAAGCATGTATTTCAGTCAGCCTGAATTATGTTTAAATGAGGTACAATACAGCCAATAATTCAGTCTTGAATTAGTAATGTACGAGGTGTAGTTTAAAACATTTGAAAATGAACTACACTATATTATCGACATTATATTTAAATATATTACATACGTTATATGTGAAGAAATCTGTATCGCACTGACGAGATGTCTAGAGAAATTAGCATGCTAACCAGCTAGCCCTAGCATGGCCTGTCTCATAATACCATTTTGTACCTCAAGAGGTGACAGTGAGTTACTGTAGCGTGTAGCACAAGTGCCTACATGAGTGGATGAAGAAGAAGCACACTTGAAAACAAAGAGAACAAGCGACAAAACAGCAGCACAACAAGTTAACATTGTAACGTTGGCTTTGATTTCAACCGCCGGAGACACTCTAGATCAGTACTGCTTTTGAACATCATCACCGCTCAAAGTTCTTCTGCTGTTTTTCTTAAACCAAAAAGTCCCAACACTGCCTGCACACTTCACCCACTTTAACACACCAGAGTCAATCGACAAAGGTTTTTAAAATGAGCTGATAGTATTTCTTTGGATGCTCTCACTACACCTCAAAGGAGCTTTCCTTGCTAAATGTATAACCTAGCAAATGTATCCCTATAGTGCTGAGCATTTAAAGTGCCTGAAGGGTTTAAAAGGTGTTTCAGGTGTTGGATCAAGAGTGACAAAGCAGAGTCACTGCAGGATTCAGTCGGTGCCACCACTCATTAATTAATTATCATGTATCTACAATTGGATAATTAAAAGACTATGAACTAGTGATCATGTATGTGCAACTCTATGTATTATGAACATTCTTTAATGTTTGTAAAGCCTTCTTTAATAAAATACTGCATACTTACTGCGGATTAAGCAAGATTAAACAGTTAAGAAAGTTAATTTTAGAAGTTCTATGTGTAGACATGCAGTATTACTCTCTTACCTTTGAAGCCATTGTCTCCAGAGAAGGCGTTCACATCAGCTATCTGGTAGAGGGGACCCTCATTCCACCAGTGCATTTCAGGGATGGGTTTACACCGTGGAGCCTGAACGATGATCACCACTGCTCCGGCCAGCATGCCCACCCAGCCCAGCCAGAAAAGAACCAACAAGATCCAGCGAGTCCGCACCCATCTGTGAAACCATAGGACCATAAGGGTCAAAGTCAGTGAACTAAAAGGCTAAAGAGGGTTAGAGACGGATGACTTTTGGTGATGTGTTTGTGTAAAATGAAGTACTACAGTATAGATGTCTCTCTTAACAAATTATTAATTACTAACTAAATGTTGATGACTTAATTACAACTGAGAAAAAATAAATTAATGTCCACAACACAAATATATCCATTTAATTTCCTACCCACAGCCATCAGTGAAACCACGCCTGTCTTATTAGTCTATACTGTATATGTGATCTTGGTAACGGTCAAACTGTGGTAAACTCTGGGAGTGGGGGGCGAAGGGGTGGGGGCTGCTTATTTCCCTCCGCCTTGTCTAGATTAATATACATGGAGGAAGCTGATATTGTAGGTCAAAACTTAGTAACCTCAGTAACACCATGTCTCAGATATCAGGCAGCACGTTCGAGACCATTTCAGCTTTCTGTGAGGGAGTCTGCAGAGGCGTTGAACTCTCCAGACGTCTGTGTCTAATTCTGAGAACCTGGCTGAGAAAAATCCCGCCTGCGGGCTGTAACTGCTGTACTTCGTACCCTGTAGTCCCCGCCACTCTCATCAGCTCCTCTTTGGACAGACCGGTGAATTTGAGCTCGGTGTCCTCCGGGACCTTCACCTTCACGCAGCCGTTCTTCTCCGTTCCCGCCGGGGTCTCTCCGGTCATTGGCTGCTTTTCCTGGTCCAGCTCGTTCAGCTCGACCTCCTTCATTTCCATCTCCTTACTCATGACTTGACGGTGCTGTTACGGCCGAATTCCTGGTGAGAGAAGTGTACAGACTGGCTCTCAGAGGAGGTCGCTCAGTACAATAAACAAACCAGAGCCCACAGCCTTGCCCAGTGTAAGCTTTAAGCTACCAGTGACGTGTTAAATATACACATATCATCTTTATCAAAATCTGATTAAAGCGGCTCATATGACTGCTGAAGCCAAGCACAGACTCGTATATGAGCTAACACAGTCGAGCGGTGTCCGTTCAGTCCTCCACCTGTTAAAGACAGACAGCCGGTCGCTCACTGTTCGATTACCTGTAGGAAGATCAGAGCACTCCGGACTCCTGTCCCCTCTGTCCAGTGGAAGCGCTCTCTGGGCGGCTGTGAGAGTCCGTCAGAGGGTCTTATAAACTCTCCTCACTCCTGCTGCTCTCCTATTGGCTGTAGGAGCTTTCATGACTACAGACACTGCTGTGCAGCCCGAGCCGCCAACGCTGCTCCATAAGAGTAGGTGCTGAATCATGACTACTGACTTTCACCCACTTACATGTAATTATGTCAAATTGTGATGTATTTTTACTTCGCTGAGTTTTTTTTCTTTGCAAATGAAATTAGTGTCACTTCTATTCATGTGGTGTATTTATAGAGGAAGTAATTATCAAGTTAATTAAGTATTAGGTGATTAATTCTTATTTACTAATTCTTTTCTCAGTTTTTTACACTATGTTAAAATATGGACTGGCTCTGTACTGCTTTGCTGTTGCCACTTCATTTAAAAAGAAGAGAAGAATAAAAGAGTTTTCAACAACAGTACATAGACAGAATAGAAACATACACTACAGTTATGCTTGCTCAGCAAGGTGTGAAATACAGGTGCTCCAGAATTTGGGGTTAAAGGGCCACCTCATTAACCCCTCTTGTATCCCTGAATGTCTCAAAATCCCTAAAACGCATCCAGGAGGTATCCGAATCAGATGCCCAAACCACTGCCCAACCTCAACTGGCTACTTTCAATGTGCAGGAGTAGTGGCTTTATCTTGAGCTCCTCCCAGATGACTGAGCTCCTTAACCTATCAAGTACAGTGGGGCCCACCACCCTGCAAAGAAAGCTCAGACTATCAGATTCAAATTCAGAAAAACAATTGTTTAGCAGCATCATCCTCGATCGGTGGTCTTAACTAACTATGCAGTGAGGGTCTGGCTCAGGGCGGTGCTATAGTTTTTAGTTTAAACAGTTGGTCTGTCATAGCTTAGCAACTGTAACTGTGACCAGGATACCTCTGAAAATCTCACAGCTTATTTGTAAATGTGAAAGTGACAGGAGACAGGAGAGTGCTGGAAACAGCACTCATCTCTCAGACTGAGACAGAAGAGGAGATGTGTAAGATCTCAGTTAATGTGAGAACGACCACATCACCAAACTCGAAAAGAGTATTTCCAGAGGAAGAGCTGTCAAACGGAACATTTGGTTGCCTTTGAAGCAGCAGTGCCGCTACACCGAGTGAGTTATCCCCCCGAATACCAAGGGGAATTTCTTACACTAGTTGATTTGTAAGTTTTGTACTGTTGTTCAGGTCATTGAAAGTCAAACACCTATCCTTGAATATAGGCTTAGGCTAATGCCTCCACCTCAGCAATTACTGTAATAACTCATATCTGCATATCTGGATGTCTTTGGCCAGTTGGTTGCAAAGGTTACTTCCACACTTTATAGCCTCCCCTTCTCCTGTTTGTCTTTCTACATCACTGAGCTTGTGTTCACATGAATAGACTGGAATTTCTCAAACAAGCATTTGGGGGGAGGAGGTGAGCAGCTCACTACACTGTGAAATTTGTGGAGACTGGACAGACATTCATCAATTGAGGCCAGTGGCATTATGGGGCCCCAGTTAAAAACCAAAAAATACACAATGGGCCCTTTATCCCATATATGGAAACCCAGATAAATGGCTTTGCAGATAATTCTCACAGATGCTTGAGAGTTTTGTACAGTGGTGTTTATATGATGATATTATTTTTATTTACAGTAGGAAACTACAATACCATCCATGAAGTATGACAGAAGCTACTATAATCAGCTCGGTCACTTAAACATTCCAGTGTAAGTAATTCTCCATTCTGTATGATGCTTTAGTAACAGTGAACTATTTAAGTGAGACCTTTAATCACCCTTAGCAGAAACTACCATTGTAAGCTCATATGCACAGAATGGTCCCACATGATTGAAGTTTTTGACTGTTTGTAATCTGCAGTAGGTCAGCTATGCCTGGAGGCAGACCCTGGACTATTTTTAGATGCACAGCACCTCATTGACGTGGCTTGTAACACCCTCACTCACATACTGACCCACTCCTTTACTTATTTACTCACTCACGTTTAGCTGTCCACAAGATCTACTTTCTGCACATCTATTTTCGCTCTAGTAACAACAATGAAAGCGACTTTGCGTTGGCTGAATATGCTATTGTCAAGTCTATTCAGCACCGTGGGCATGTGAGAAGTGCATTCAGGTGGAGACCAGTTATCTGGAGTCTGAGAATCTGTTTGGTGGATTCATTTGATAGGTCTCAACGGAGGGAGACGGCACACAGCATTAGCCAGCTGGCTAGAGTTATCAGGTCAGCAGAGAGGACGGAAAATTGACCTGTTGCTCTTACGCTGAATTAGTTATTCTGAGCACACTCTCTCTTTTCCTCTCAGCTCCAACCTCTTTCCACTTTTTATCCATTTTGTGAGGGAAACCCTGATGCTGTAGGCTTGTTAACTGATTAAGCTAGTTACACACCTACTACACGTCTCCGATCTAATATCATTTACTATGGTATACCATGTATGTAGGAAGAGAGCTGTCCCATGCGAGATTAGGGAGTAGAGGGTCAGGGGGCAGGGTAGGGGGTGTTTGCTGACCCTATTTTGCCTGTGTGGTACCGTGGTACTGTACTGTGAAAAATCTTTATTATCCTAGCAAATCATTGGTGTTGGAGCATTTCCCTTCATGCAAGCCATAAAATATTACAGTACTGATTATGACTGAAGCTCAAAGTTCAGTGATATTGAGTCAGCCCAAGCCTTTTCCGTGATAATATTAGCTGATAAAGGGCCACGTGTGTAGGCCTACATGTGACCAGTGGCCTCATTGGCGTTAAAGGGTTGGTAGTCAGTTTTCCAAGCTACACCTTATTGTACTTGTTGTTTCCCATCATTAATCACAATGCTGGTGGTTTAGTAGTAGGAAATACACAACTTTACACTTTTCAGGATTTCTGAATAATTAAATGTTAAAGATGCAAGGAGTGTCATTCAAAATGGGCTGACAAATGCTCTATTGTAGAGAAACTTCCTAAATTTTAAATGATTCAGAGTGTTGGTAATAGGAATCTGAGGTCTCAATACCTTTACCACGGCTCAGGACAATTGGATCAAAAACAAAAAAGACCATCCAGACCATTATCAGCAACAAGTCCAAAAACCAGGGTTTATCATGGTATGGGGTCAGTGTGTCATTTACTGTGATGCAACATGAATGCAGAGTCTTACAGAATGTTTAAGAAGGTAGAACAAGATATGTTGCCTTTAAGAAGACGTCTTTTCCAGAGATGTGCATTCATTTTCAACATGACAAAACCACAGGCTGCACACATTACAAATCTATGGCTGCGGAGGAAGAGGGTGCAGGTACTGGACTGGCCTGCCTGCAGTCCTGATCTATCCCCTGTAGCTTACCATTGCACACCTTAAGACAAAACACTTCATCATTTGGCATTCTCTGCACCAAAACATCTTTTAGGAGTTGTAATAGGCCACTAAAATTAAATTCAAATCAAATTAAATTAAAAAAAAATGAAAGAAAAGTGAATTTAAGAAAAGCTACACTTCTTTTGTTTTATTTGCATTTATTTTAAAACAAGGGACAAGTTACCATCCATGTCTATCCATATTAATAATGAGTCATTTGTATTAAGCATTGAAGCTTATAGTATCTTCCAGTATTGTAGTTATTCAGTGTTTGTAACTGATTATTGGAGTTCTTTACATTGTAGTCATTTCACATGTAAACACACACACACACACACACACACACACACACACATATACACACACACACACACACACACACACACACACACACACACACACACACACACACACACACTTTTCCCTCACTAGCAACCTTTGCCCTAATTTTCCTTTCAATTCCAGGAAGGAGCCACAACTCCAAAGCATTCTCTTTCAAACAGCCCCATATGTTCTACCTCCACCCATGTTCGCTTCGTCTCCATGGAAAGACAAAGATTCAGGGGAGAGTGGTTTATGTTCTCATGGCTCAGCTGGGCTTTATTCAGCGGGGGGTTTGAGGGGTCCAGCTCTAGCCTGTCCAATCCTGCTCTCTAAACCCTGCTTCCTCAGCATGAACAATAAATGATAAAACTGGAAGGAACTGGTTTTGACCTGGGGGGGGGGGGTTGGTTTCCCCTTGTATGTTTTGTTATTGGTGGAGTCTGAAGTGCAATGTGACAGTGTTTCCTTTATTAAGTTTTATGCAAAGTTTGGGAACCCAGGGTCACATCCTCTGGAGGGTGAAAACCCTTAAATGTGACCTGTGCAAAGGTTATGGCACCCTTTTTCAAAGTATGTTAAACACAGCCCTGATAGATTATGGTTAAGTTACAGGATATGTTAAGTTATTTCCACATAGAAAATCAACAAAACATGAACTGACCAGGGTGTGAAATGTTTGACTATGACTGTTTGTATATGTCTCTATGAAATGTATCTATACGTTTTTACTGCTTTAAGCAGCAGTGATTACTATTAAACGTTTCCTCAAATCAATATGGATTCAAAGTTAAAAGAATGAACATGGAGACATTAAGACATAAAGTGCAAAATACTCCTTGATATACATTAAATAGTAACATTGTTTGTAATAAAATACGATTAACACAATTACTGCTGAAGTAAACTGAATGACAGAACTGGGCATTAATGAGAAACATGTCACTTCTTTTTCAGTGCCTTTAAGGTCATTGAAGTTTGACTGCCCTAGCTAAAGGTTTATTCATTGAGCTAATTATAAAGCAGTTACAGGTCAAAGTATAAGGTGACATTATGAGTGAACAGTCTTTGGCTGGATGTGACATGCTGACATCCGTGTAGCATTAAAGTTCATTTAGCACTGGATTCAACTTAGACTCTCACACAGGGCAGGTAGGACAGCTCTTCTGTGGTCACTGACGATGGCTGACTGTGTCACTTTGGAGAACTGGTATTGGCAGAGGGGTGATCCAGCTTCATGCTGTGGTGGCATTGACCACATCTCGGCTATGCTCCTTGTTTTGGTGTATAATAAAAGCCCCTTGACTCCTTAACACATACTGAGCTAGAGGCTACACCATGTCCTGTACAGCAGAAGTACAATTTGTATCCAATAAACTAATGTGTCCAAAATAACAGTTTCTTGTCCCAGAACTTTCTCAACCCACTGCATGTACTGTTATATGAAACCTGTACAGCTGTATTCAGTAAGAGTCTGTCCACGTGGCACATGTCATACTCAGATGGGCTACTTATAGTGACATTACAATACATGCAAAACTATTTATCTTGGCAATATTGTGTTGTGTTTTTGCCAGCACCATGCAGCTCCAGGGCTGATATGTACAGCTGATCCATTCTGAATCTCGTGTAAAATAAAACTAAATGAATAGAACTTTCTCTGAAGTCATTGTGCATGTTATGTACAGTAATACAAGACACATTTAGGCACTCAAAGTAGAACTATACTGTGTAAGCATGCGTTCACGTATTTGCTTAAGCAGAAAATGCACTCTCACTGTGTCTCGCTTATGTCACGCTTACAGCTGCTCTCTGACCCTTGGTAACTGCTCTCTCACGTTATCTCACTAATACGAATATTGCTACATCAGCACTCGTCTGCTTTCTCTCGTTTCTCTTTATCTCTGACTTAGCCTTTTCTTTACTGCAAGGGAAATGTACCTGGCCTCTTTATTTCTCCTTGGTTTTGGCCTTTCTTTTCAGCATTGGTGGAAAAAGCACAGAGAAGCTACGCTTAAGTGCAAGCACTACCCTATTCAAATTAACATGAGGATATGGAAGCACTATTTATTAAAGTAACTATTTAAATGGACATTTTATGATAATATGTATTTAACAAGTCTGCCTTAAAAGTGTTTAACGTTTAAGTACACTTAATTACTTCAAAACCGCCATATTAACAATAAACAAAAATATATATTAACAGTACTTTACACAGAAGCCTCAACGACTAAATAAAATATATCACATTGTTCAGCTTTAAGCCTGTCCACCCCGCGGGGATCAAAGTTCAGTCCTAGAAGCTGGTTGCATTTTCAGCATCTTACAATCCATGCAAATGTAAGCACAGTCAGTGAGGTTGAGGTCTGGTTGTGCATAGTTCTGACAGCAGCAGCAGCAGCTTCAAATTTCCAATTTCTATCTGGTATCTTTTCTAAGTAATGGCACCTCCACAGCTACATGTTCCTCATACCCATAGTGCTGAGTTATCTTCTCACAGAGAAGGGTTGGACAGAAACACCTGTGGGTTTTATCAGATCTGAAGCGAGATTAGAGCTTGTTTTTCTCCTCTCTCTCAGAGATCAAAGCTTCTGTTTATCTAATGGAGACCGTAGTGGTGGTCTACCAGGTCTTGCATGGCTGTTATAATTATTACATTTGTTCTAATGTATTTTCTTGATATACATATCTATATTACCACTTTAGTACAGCATTAGTTCTCGCTTAATCTCTGTCCTGCTGCAACACACCAACACCCCTGTACTTCATCGTCCTCAACAGTGAAAGCCCCAACCTGATCATACCCAACCCTGCATGACAAGGCAGTTTCTGTAAGCAATCTGTCATAAGGAAAATATTTAGCTGGCAGGTGGTGTGGGGTGCAGAGGCTATTGAGTAGTACTTGCCAGTGCCCGGAAGAATGTAGCATAGTTAAAGGCAAATTAATTGGAAATGTGCCTGAGTAAGCAGACTGATTTGATTTGAGCAACACTTTTAGAAATTTTCCAAAAATAATATTTATATTTACAAAGTATAATCACATTCTCAGTGGATTTCCCTTAAAGGAAACAAAGTCAAGCTTGTACTGTTCGTCCTTTCTTTTTTCTTTCAATCCCTCTCACTTTTCCACACTCCCCTCCCCTTTTCTCTCCCTCCATCCCTCACAGAGAACAATGTTAGAGTGTTTTCTGTAGGGGACAGAACAGAATGTAGGCCCCTGCCATGCTGCAGAGGAGAATGTCAAACAGCCTGAGGGGCATTAAGGGCATGTCCGTTATCCCTACTGTCTTTTCATTTTCCTGCTTTGCCTTGTATATAAAATTGACTTGTGTGCTGCAGTTCAGTTTAATCTATTGAGAGGGAGGCTCACAATTACAGTATCATCAGGATATCTCTAACAGCAAGCCTCCTTAGGTGTATTGCTTTCTTAGTCTTACTCAGTGCTGCCCTGTCCTACTAATATGCCCCAATAATATACAGTAAGGTTATATTAATATTCATAGTATACACACAAAGTATATGGCTACCTACTGACAGCTGTGAACACTATATGGTCACTTATAACACTGGGCTTGCCAGACAAAAACAGCTGATTTGTATTCATGCCCATCCTTCCAGAAAACAAAAAACACATGTGGATTAATTCCACCTCAGTGGTGAACAGGAAATATATCAGGGATGTACCATCTTGTGTCTGTAGTGCCCTCTACTGGTACTGCTGCCCCAGTATCAGCAAAGGTGAGCTTCGGTGAGAGTGACTCTTTTGTTGACACTTCTAAATTCTGAGATGTGTGACATTTCTGAATTTGTTCAGTATTTCAGTATCCTTCTTTAACTGTCTTTTAAGTGTGAACCCGTACGTGAAAAGTGAGGCAGGTGACAGGCATGTAAGACTTTGAATAGTTATTTTGTCTACTAAAATTAAAGAATATGAAAGAACAAAGGTTTAGGTCAGTTTATATATACAGCCATTCAGTATGGCCAAAAAAAAAAAACTTGTGCAAGGTCTCACACATTGAAGATTGCAAATGTTTTAAGTGAGGCTGCTGGGTCAGACAAGCTGTCCTTTCATGCAAACTAAAAGTACAGAGCTTTGAGGCTTTTGAAAATCAGTCTTTTGCAAGGTGGGCTGGGCTGAAGGCTAAAGGCAGCAGGTCCCTCAGACTTGTTTTCTTATAGGAGCCGTCTGGTTTGGTCAGGTAAATGTCCCATTCTGTGCCAAACTGACAGATAGAGAGGGAAAGAGATGAATGAGCACAAAAGAGTAAAAACAGTTAGAGGTAAAACTGAAATATGAAGGTATTACATCATATAGTATTAATGACTGATTATATACATACTGCAGTTTCAGTATAAAAGTGTTTCACAGACCCCTACACAGACGTGAAAGCTCTTACCTCCATTAGTACTTGTCGACAGGCCCCACAGGGTCCTACAAAACTATCTTTAATATCACTGCGATAAAGCAAATGCAGTTACTGTTAATGATGCATTACAAACAATAGATATCATAGAAGTGTGCCCAGGAACTGAGATGCAGGTCTTAGTTTCCGCTCAGACAAGAGCTCTCCATTTAATTGTGAGAGTACTCGTTTCATACTCCATCCATTAAATATTTTTTTAACTGTAACTCTGTTTTGATAAAACTACTAAGAAGACTCTAAGTGCTTAGGCTATTTCAAAGTTATTTCAAAGGTTTGTGGTTTGGCATCAATGCCCAAAGGTCAACTCATGTTAAAAGTCTATAACAATGAACAACATATATAACAATTCCATTTATATACAACAATTACTCCAGCAGGTGGTACCTCCATTTCTCAAACTAACTGGTTCTGTTGGTTCCAGGCTTCAGGAAATGCCATCCGCCCAACTGTTAACTCTAGCTTCAGGAAATGCCATCCGCCCGAGTGTTAACTCTATGTTATGTGCCTAACCTCAACAACATGCATAATTTCACGTTTGGTTGAATACGATTTTTGTCACCGTTCTGTAAAGCTTTCCCAATCTGGTGCCAACAGCTAGAGAATTATTCATTTATAGGTGGAGCATGAAACAATGGCCAATGGGCCAGACTCCTACTGAAAGAACAGGACGGCATGTTCTACTGTTTAACGTACTTTCATGTACGGCATTTAGACACAAGCACCTTACCATGTGACAGCTATAGCTGTAAAACTTCTGTGGCCTTCGGTTACAGCTCTCTGGATGGCTGTTCTCTCTGCACATACTGTAAGACCATAGGAAGCGTTTTCCACATTACAGCCTGCCATGTAGACACATACACATACACATGTCAGGGTGTATCATTGCAAGTTAAGACAGCAAGATCTGTATGATTTAAAAGGAGCAGCCTTGAAGGTGCACAATACTACATACTCTACGTTACTGAGGTGGGATTAGCAGATGGGTAAAACTGGTTTTGCTAGAACTGGCAAACCACTAATCATGTACTCCTGACCCTGCCTACTTGTAAACTGCCAAGTATTTTACCTGTGATGATGGTTCCTCCTGATGTCAAGATCGCAGCACCAACTGGAAAGTGGCTATAAGGACAGTAAGCCATTTCCCGTGCCTGTAAGCACTTTGCAACCAGTTCCGCAACTTGACCAATACAGCAGATTAAAGCATGAGAGAGAAAAGAATTACAACAAAATGAATGAATAGGCTAGCTTGACACTTGAAGTGAGCAATGGTCGTCTAATCGCTTTAAAATGCACAGCCTAAAACTGAATTCATGTCCCCCTGGCTTTAGTGAAAACCCAGTAGCTTTCCTTTCAGGTATTTTTTGACCCTTCAACACTTCATACAACCTAAAATCTATTATTACGCTGACTTTGTTTAATTTGTAACATTTGTTTGCATTTTAACCTGTCCCGTAGTTAAAAGCTAATCTCCATTAATTCAGCCAACAAGCCATTATTCCTCATCATTTAAATAGTACATAATACAAAAATCTAGGCAAAGTAAAATACATTTAAGCAATGCTTTGTCCTGTAAAACTTTTAAATATGATCTCTTAAAATAGGTCTTACTGTGGTGTTCATTTATGGTACTAACTATGTTGTATAAATCAAATCCAAATAAACAAAACAACTTGTAGGCTAGTTTTTTTTTTTTTTTACATATCTAATAAAAGCCTTTGGCTATACATACACACACACATATATATATATATATATATGTGTGTGTGTGTTAAAGAGGTTAAAGAGGTTAAAGGTGGCATTGTACTCCTGGTAAACTGGTATATCATCTAGAATCCTGAGATTACCAGTTGTAAATATGACACTCCCAGCCAATCAAGTTCAACACCGCTCAAACACAACTCTACTAAAACCACATGACATAATCACAGTGTAATTTTGGTGGCCTACTACTAGAGGAGTTCTGTCCATTTATTATGTTGCTATAATGTACAGAACATTCTCGTTTGGTTTATGTGTCATATTTTAATAATATTTTAGATGTACATTGTTTTAAGGGATTAAAGTTTTAGCGTTCAGGGTTTTCTCTAAATTCCAGCACACCCAGTTTAACATACTGCTCGTAGCAGGTCTGTGACCTCTACTTCTACAAGCCATGAAGAGAGGGTTAATAAACTCTCTGACTGAATCCATCACTTACTGTACTCACATTATCTGTGTGTATTCTAACAGTAGTGAGAATAGGAGAAGCTACATGCTCGCTGTCCAGACAAACCTTCCTGCTGTGGCTCTTCTACGACCTGGCCTTTACCTTTAAATCACCTCATTCAGATTAACAGACCTGTCACAACCAGGGCTACTGGCTCTTGCTGCGCTCCTGAACAGTGCGAATGTGGGGTGTGAGCAGAAAAGGAGAAAACCAGCTGAGCGTGTCCTACACGGCGGTAACCTACTTTATCTTCCTCAGGACAGAACTGGGCTAGGCTAAACCTGCAGCTCAGGTTACCACCACAGCGGAGCCTGTACGGCGCTGCTTTGAGCATCCACCGGGCTACAGGCTATTCCCAGCATTCCCAGCTAACAAAACATTCCCAGTTTATAGCTCGTGCTGAAGTAAGCCTGTTTGTTTTATAAACTGAACAAAATTGTACTTACCAGCCATATCGTCTAAAGGGACAGAGACAAGTTCTGAGTAGTTATGAAGACATGTCGCTCACAGCCAAAAGCGTGGCTGGAAGGAAGCTCTGTTTCCACGAATAATGTTTTGGTTCGCCGGGTCGTGTTTTTCCCCACCTGTATTCCAGCAGATCCCGCCTTCTGCTCTGCGATTGGGTCGCAGTTCACACTCAGCACGGCTCAGAGAGATTACGGACCAATCAGGAGGAGGGACTTGTCAGAATACGGGTGGGAAAAACAGCCCTCTTTGGGAACGCGTGCGCCGCTGCGCTGTCACATAATTGGCTGAAGGCCCGCTACGTGTCGGTGACCTCTGAGCCTGCTGGGTCTGCGAGTGGTGCGTGAACCTGACCGCTGACAGCAGCAGGCTGGTTATGTTTTATGTAGGTGAGAGGACCTTCATTACAAACAGAACTCACTTTCTGGTCATTCCAACTTCAGATAAACTGATGATATAAACTCATCCTCAAAAAATAGCTGCACCAAAAGGAAGTGAGGGATTACACTGCTATTGGGAGGTAGATAAAGGTTACCGGGAACAATGAAGAATGAAGCCTTCAGACTGATATGGGCAGTGATGACTTATTTATACTGTATGTGTACTATATAAACAGAACCCTAGGGAATTCTGTGCTGATGATGTTAATATTAGTGGTTGGTGTAGCTCAGCGGCTAACACCACACGTGGGAGACTGGGGTTCGAATCCCGGTCTGAGTGACTATGCTGTGCTACACCATTCAGAGTCCTTGGGCAAGACTCCTAAGACTTCACTGGCCTGTAATGTGATTAACCTTGTAAGTCGTTCTGGATAAGAGCGTCAGCTAAATGCCAGAAATGTAAATATTTATTCCAATGTCAGGTTTATTCATATAGCACATTTACAACAGATGGTGTCACAAAGCAGCTTTACAGAGATCCACACAGAACAAGAGGAAGAAACCTTAAGTGTAACCAAGACTCAAAAGAGGAACCCATGTTCCTTAGGTCCACACCGGATAGCACGACAAGCTCAAAATATGGATACGAATTTAAAGTAGAGCACAATGTTGAATAGAATAACCAATATCTGTTTAGAGTCTACGAGCAACAATAAGTAATCTGAAAGTCTGTGTGAAACCCAGTCACTGTTACCAGTGAGACCAGTAAACACTGTAAGTCGTTTATCACAGTAAAAACCATGAACATCAACAGCTGCTAGAAGCCTACAGTGATAATCTTTCATAAAGAATAAGGGAAGCCGATATCCAGTATATTACATGTACATATCTTTATATCGTGGTCGTGCAAGGCTGCCTGCTCCAGGCTGCCTGCTCCAGGCCACCCCACACCAGGTGCACAGCATTGTGCAGCATCCGAGGTTATAAACCATGTTTTTTAAAGGAGGTACACACAACTGTGTTAAACTGGGATTAAACCGTGTTAAATGTGTTAACTTAATAATGATCATTATCATATTTATTTTCAGCTCATTCAGATCTGTCAGCTTCTCCTTCAAACTTTCCTGTTCCACCTTCTCTGGTGGAACAGTTACATTCTGGTGCCTCAGCAAATACTGGCAGATTTATATTTGATTCCAAGAATGTGCATCCCTACTATACACAATTGAAATATACTAAATAAAGCATTATTGTGAAATTTTGTTAAGTAAAATACAGAATTTTAAATCTGAACATTATGGACAGAATGCCACTGTAACACATCGGTACAGGAGATAAGACATGCACCATGTAAACACCATGAACACACACACAAACACAAAGTTATTGAACCAAAGTGCAAACAGGTAAAGGGTCCTCTGACAGTAGCGTTCCACAATCGCCGAGTCATAGTTTGGAGGATATATGGAGTAAACCCAGAAGGTTCCTAAAAAACAAATTGGAAACAATTCTAAACAACAATATGAAATTTACTCTGAATCAGCTGCTGAATTCTTAACTGCAAATAAACACTGTCTGTACTTAAACAGATACAGTTTGAATCAGTTTTTTTATATATATAAAAGCATTAAATGTCAGTGTTACTATGTGGCAAATAGATGCAACAAAAGACCTGATATCTGCAGCATAATGTATACAGTGGGTGCAAATTAAAACGGCCATGGAACAACATCTTTACATTAAAAACTGATCTAAAGCAGCCAAATATGTTTCCCTATTTTCAGGACACATATGCATATAAGGCAGATGTGCACATTGTGTTTTGATGGCTGAAAGATAAATGTGGCTGTTCACAGTTCCAGCTGCTGCCACATTTTATATTTTATATGTTAAACTGAGCACATTTTTAATAGGATGTGTGAACCTATTTTCACTTAAAAATCAACAAAGCATTTTGATTATTATTATCTCAAGTACATCAAATTCTGAGTAAAACATGACTATGGGTTACCAAAGCTTAATGGTGCAGTTAACTATGCAAGTTTTACACTGCTTTATTGAAGTACTGCAGGTGATCTAGATATCAGAACAAATTCATATTGCAGCCTTTAATACTCTGTGCTCTCAAGTTGATCTTGAGTTTTTCATTTACTCTCTTTTTCCTTCATCTTTCCCATTCCTTCTCTTACCTGCAACCATCCAGCAGATGCTGAAGAGGAGGATGCAGAAAATGCAGACGGTGAAGAGCTGACTCGAGGCTCCTTCTTGCAAGGTGTTCTTCAGGTAGGCCAACATCAGTGAGATGACCCCACATGCTCCGATCACAATAAGATATGTGGGGATGGGAGGCTGGATTGGACACTCATGGAAATGAATGACTCCTGTAATTAAAAGTGAATAACTCATGGAAAGTGAGTTCATAATGTAGGCAATACAGGACTAAAGAAAACATGATGCTCCATCTTTACTTAAAAAAAAGTCAGTTATGGGTTCTGTCAACACACAACTTCTTAATGTAGACGTGAAAGCACTTACCTAATCCTGTAGCTGCTATCAGAACCATCCATGCGATCAGATTCAGTGTCACTAAATGGTAAGTAAATACTGCACCAGTGTAAAAAAGGCTTCCTGTGATCTTTATATACCACAAGTGTTCGACACAGACTTTAGTAGTTTAATACATAGCAAAACTCTTACCAATAAATGATTTCCAGACACCAGCTCTTTCTGCAGTCTCCATCTTAAATTAGTGTTTACCAGATATTAATGCTAGCTATGCTAACACAGTCGCTATTGCTAAGATTCAGTTCATCTTAATAAAGGCACATTTTCAAAGCTGATAGTTTGGCAAACAGCATCTTTTAGTTTTACTGTGCTGTATGAGCCCTGGCTCACTTCAACAGCAGTGTGGTGAAGAGGTTGCCCAAGAGCTTTAAGACATCTTCCTCTCTGAGGTGAGGTATTGAGAAATTAGATAACCAGGCCTACCAGAGTATTGCAACTGTGTATAATTGCAAGAAAAATATATATATAGCATCGAGCATTATGTGAATTCTTGTAGATAAAATATATACCTGGTTGTTGAATTACACCAGGACAGACATACTGTATTTTACATCACACACAGCCTTGAGTCTCGAGTCTTAAGAACAAAACATGTCTTAAAAATATGTTTCCCAACAGTTCTTGGTAAGACATGCAGAGGGATTACCTTTAATAGGTGGAAAATGTTTACATTATGTGGAAGTTCTTTTACATTTTAGAGATCCTGTACATCCACACATCTCATTTACAAAAACACTGGTTCCAAGATTTTAAGTTTATGTATTGTGTTTCAGAGATATTCACTGACGTTAGCATGCTAACCAGCTAGCCCCAGCCTCAGGAGGTGATAGTGAGTCACTGTAGTGAACTCATTTTTAATGAAACAGCATTTCTTACAATAGAAGTGGACACCACAAGTTTTTGGAGAAACATTCATTTGTAGTATGAATTTGGCAGGTTGCGTCATCTTGCACATTCCTTTATTAAAGAACAATCCATTATAAGGTCTTTTGGGATACAAACTGATTCTACAACAGGTTGGTCATTGGAAATGGCCCAGTCAAAGACTTCTATAACACAAAGAGACATTCAGTTTAAAAGGGGAATTACATTTTCTGTGTAATTAAATGGTTAATATGTCAACAAAGTCATCCATCACTATTTTACCAGTAGAACCTATGAATGGTCCTTTTTCCCTATCAGCACACTGGGTTAAAAATGGTGTTTATTTGTATAAATTCTTTACAAATTACATCAAATCACTCAGAAACCACATGTCAAACCACTTACAATACGTCTTCATTGGGGACAAGGAAGATGTGCATTATAAGGCAAAATAATTAGATGCAGTCAGTGGATGAATATGTACAATGCCACAGTCCCACAAGCAGCCAACTGAGAGCTTTACTGGTGTCCATAAGATCCAAAGAAACACAGCAGAAACAAAAGGGGAAGCAAAACAAGGACACTGCCAAAGAAACTACTGGAACTACAAAATAAAGTACAGGAAAAATATTGTTTCTGTCCAAATAAAACATGTACCTCAGTTTTGATGTTGATTTTTACTTTTATTGGTAACCCTATTGATTTACATTAAAATTAATTCAGCAAGCAAACGGCTTTAAACCAACAAGAAAGAAGTACAAGAAACACCAGGGAACAATTACAGTCACAATAACAAAACAAATACAGTAGTACACGGTCAGAGATGAGACCAAAAGAAACAATAAGGAAAACAAATACAGGAGTGAAATCTCAATGGTTGAAATAGGCAGCATTTCTCAAATATCGGTTGAATTTCCATTTAACTCAATCCTATTTAGGGTCTTTGCTTGCCGCCTGCCATAATGGGTATGTTTTTGTCTGTTTGTTTGGGCCACACAAAATATTTGCGGAGAATTCCTATAAAGATGTCATTAATGAAGATACCATAAATGACACGTAATCTTTTAATCACAACAGGACATCTATAACATTTAATCTGCATATAGATATAAACATAAACAGCTATTTTACATTATTGCATACAAAATGGACCTCCCATGTAGAACACTGTTTGAGACGCGATCCATTGCAGAATAAGAGTAACAATAAAGGTTCAGATCATTGTACCAACTTTTCACATGTGCTCTGTGGTTATGAAGCAAGCGTAAACCAGAAACAGAATGGGTCTGGAGGCAGGATGTGGATGTTATGTAGATGAATATGAAGCAAGAAACAACGACTAGCAGACGACAAGGGTGACCTTGTTTTTTAAGTCATAAATGTTTGTTACACTTTCGTCGTTGACTCATTTTTCAACTCCTTCGTGTTAAACTCACAGCGACCTTTCAGTTAGGAAAATGTAGCTGCTCATCCGCAAACAGAAGGTTACTGTATTTTGATGTTGTACACATCATGTAGCTCATACTGTAACCAGTAACATGGCTGTAAAAGCCAACACATAAGTGAACGATTAATATACTACTGGTGTACATTTATTATAAGTGTTATCTTTGGCCATTTTAAAAAACATTTAGGGCTATGCATTACTAATTCACAGATAATTCACAAAATAGCAGTTCTGAGTGTATCTATCCATTGAATATCCATCAGCCTGTCCTGTCTTATCAGTCCAGCATACAAAGATGTAATTGTAGCACTGACCTTATGGCTAATTCTGACCTCTTCTAATGCTGTCATCTTTTTGGAGATTATTTAAAGTCAGGTAGTCAATGAAATGAAGAATAATCACAACAATGGCTGAGAGCTTTTAGCTATAAGTGACCATTATAACCATCGCCGCCTGCTCAACCAAAAACAAAAACAAGAATCACTGAGGTTAACATTGATGTACTCACTGAGGGACTGCATTTCCTTGTCTCCACAATAAGGGTGGACAGCACATTTGTGAGATCAAATGTTGCACTCTAATTGTATAAAATATGTCACATTACAAACTGTTCCCTCAAACATTGATAAATAGTGACTCAAACAACCAAATTAGCAAAGTAAAAATAAAGACTATATCCAGTAGATCCAGATGTTTACTGAAATTGGACACACTTTACATTTTATAAGCATATATACAGCAACATAAAAGTAAACCCAGAAATATGAGGAATTAACTGAAATGATAATTTAACATTTAATCTTTTGTTTTGAATCCATTGCCTTGAAACTACATAAGGACACATTGAGATTATTGCACTTCAGTCAGAAAGGTGTTCTCACTTAGCTGTGACTAATGAGTTTCATTTTCATTTGACATGATTCTCAGGATATTGTGCTTATACAGGATTTCTGTGGAGCTCTATGTTTACTCCATGTCTTGCAGCAGTAGCCCAGCAGCAGAAGTGGAATGCTAACATATATGGCTGTTGTAATCCAGAAGGCAACTTCGTAAAGCATCTTCTCACAATACTCCGCAGATGAACGAGACTTGTAGTTTGGTCGATATGCTGTGTATACAATGACGCTACCTGGAAGAGAGTATTAAGTATAATCAGTAATCCTGGTCAGAATCTTTTCCCTAAATGCACTTTCTCTTCATTGTTTCTAACTTCTATTCTTTTTTGTTTTTTCTGGAATCCAGCTTGTGAACTAAACATAGCATTTATATTATTTACAATTTAATTCATGGACAAAATTAATTGAACTAGTCTACTAACAGGTTAATAGCTAACAGAGCAATTGACTCTCCCATCAAAACTAATCAAACCAGCCTTTACACTTAACAAAAAATGATCATACATGATAGGAGATCTATATATATAGACCAGCAAATGTCTGCGTAAACCAGCCTGGACCAGCATAAGCCTTCCCAAACTATGCATTAATCATCTTAGACCATAAGCCTGCATAAACAACTTAAGCCAGTATAAGTCTGCATAAATCAGCAAGACCAGTATAAGCCTGCATAAGCCAGTTTAGAACTGCATAAAGCATTTTAGAGTTTGGCTTTCTTTAACTCTCACCTGTGATGAGCCAGATAGGACAGAAAATGAGGAGCAGGAAATTAAAAATCCGGCATATTAGATTGGGCCTGCCATCCAGTTGTCTGCAATAAAAGATGGGAAATATCTGTAGACTCAGACAGGCCACGCCTCCCACCAGCAGGTAAATGGGAACCAAGGGCTGCTTTGGGCAGTCGTAAAGGTGTTTCGCAGCTTTAAGAGGACAGAGATGAGGGCAGTTAGTCACATAACAGTCATAATTATATGGAAATATTATAAATTACTCAGTATTACAACAGAAGTGCTGTTGCCCTTTATGAATCTGAGACCAGATGACATTACATTCACTCACTCACCTAAGCCAATGATGACCACAGGCAACAGACTTAAAAGAATGCTCATTCTCACTGGAAGTAAAGAATGGGGGAGATGTTAGTCAGGCTGCTTAAACATTAAGTACTGTATATTAAACACAATATTTTGGATTGTGATTTACGAAGGTCCATGTGTATGGCCTACTAAGACATATAAGAGACCACCCTGGTGGGTAGTTCATTGTTCTGAGAACACCAGCAGCTTCCTTGATTTTCAGGTTTTCCCTTTGTTTCTCTCTTTTCTCTCCTTCTCTCAGTAACAGCTACTGAAGCGCTACACAGCCTTTTAGCCTCAGCATAAACACATTTAAACTCATACATCGCACATAGGTGTAAAGGACGTTTATTTACAAGTACATTATAATGCCAAGTGTAAACATTATGGCTGCTGTTTCAGTGCAGTTCCATTGTGTGCACTAATAAGGTATAAGCTAATAAACCTAGCAGTGCATCCTTAGTAGTTGCATGACTGTTTATTGAAGTACAGAGAGCACTGGAATGCTGTTGTTTTGTTGATTGTGTATCATTTGTGTTATTCATATACCACCCCCCACCCCCCTCTTCTTTCTCATCTGCCCTGCTCTGATAGTCGAGGCCATGCTCTGATGTATTAAATAAAAAGGCTTTATTAAAACCAGATTATACGAGTATGGAAATAGTGTGTGCATTCAGTGCACCAGAACTTGCAATATTTTCACATGCTACAACAGATTTACCCTAAAAGCTCACTTGTTGTCATCAAGGCACAAACATTACATCACTGTGCTCCAGCTGATGGACACTGAGTGTGGAAGAACTCTCTCATATACACAAACAGAAAACTTTACTCATAAAGAAACAGGAACTTTCAGTTCTTCATTTAAAGCTTTGTGAAGCGTAGCCCTAAGGCTGACCCCAGATGATATCTGTATCATACTTCAGGCTACAGTAGTTTTTGTTCCACAATGTGTAATTATATTGACCTTATATTTCTCTACTGAGATCTGACAATGTGGAACAAAAACTACTGCATTCATGATCTGTTTCAGTTTTAGTGTCTATAAAGCTGTTATTGTGGGGGATTTGATCACGTACTACCAAACTGCTTTGGTAAATACATACACTTACCACTTACCAAATACACTTACCAATTAATACTGGTAATATTGGTACATCTACTGTGGCACAGTGTGTTTCTGAATCCTGAACCTGGAGCCCCACTCCCCTGCACTCTTTTAGTGCATTTCCTGCTTTAACCCACCCATTAATGGGCTGTTGACCAAATGAATCAGGTGTTTTGGGAGCAGGGAACACTAAATGTGCAGGGAAGTGGGCTGAGAAACACTCTTTTAACCTACAGCAGACCGGTAGCATTACGTGTGGGTATGTGGACACTATGTAAAATTACAGAAAATGTACCTACCAATGTACCAATAAATATTGTACTGGAAATCTACCCACCGAATACTCAATAAGGGGCATCCTATTTGTTTTTTTTTTGGTTTTTTTTCCGTATTTGTCACTTGTACATATCTGCTATATCCTTTATCATGTATACATGCGTTTGTATTTGAAACAGTTTGTTAGTACTTTCTACACTGAATGCTGAGCATCACACTCAAAGAGCACATCATTAGGAATAAAGCCTGCTCTGTGGTAGTCCTGTTGGGGTCCTGACCATTGAAGAACAAGGGGCTACCAAAGTATGCAGAGTAATATAAGAAATATAACTAAAAGAATAAGTAATATATTAATTGTATTATCATAAATCATAAAACTCAGACTCAGCTCTGCACACGAACAGGATTACACAGTTTAAAGGAACGCTGCCAGCAGGTACCTGAACAAATGGAGTTTCCACCAATAAAGATGTCAGAGACAAATCCCATCTTAATCCGTCTTCTTTCTGACTAACACTGAAAACCACACGAAAAAATAATTTAGCATTGCGTCATTAACAACAGCATGATGAAACATTAGCTCTAATAATATTCATTTCAATGTTGACTATGATGAACAAAAAGTGACTACTGATTCCAAAAATGCTCAAGACACAAACATGTTAAACTGCCTTTAACGATTCAATACAAAGGTATGACTTTAAATTTGCTCACCAATGAAGGCTGGGAATCTGTGGTAAATGCTCGATGTTGCCTTTCCAGATTGCTTAAATCTCATTTCCTAAATGTTCCAACTCCACCTACCAAGGGTAGTTCATTAGTATTATTTGTTTTTTTCAGAGAGCCAGTCAAACAGGCTGAGGACACCCAAGAGAGATATCTAATAATGGCACACCTGAGTATACACCCTGGTGAAACCAGAGGACTACCAGACAATGCAACTGTGATACAATTTTAAAAGGTATCCTGAACAACAAGTTTGTATCATCATCATCAGGTTTATATATATATAATCTTAATTTAGGAACATGTCTTTATGGAATGTACAGACAGCGTTTGACTTAATGTGACAAATTCTGTCTGTACATTCCATAAAGACATGTTCCTAAATTAAAAGATTTAACTACAGGGAGTTTTCACTGTAGTCTTTAAAGCCTTTCCACACAGGTGCTTCTGATAGCCTTATCGATATATGGTATACACTGATACAGCATAATGCCAGAGGGATTTGTGAAGTGAATTCAGACTTGAAAGATGAGAACCCAAATCAAATGCAGAAGTTACTGATACTGCATACCAGAAACTCATGCTCCAGCACAGGAGGAGGGATTAATGTCCTAAAGTTATAGGCTGACTAAAAGGGAGTGTGGATGAAGGTGTGAGAGGTATGCAGGTATGCTGCTTGGACTGTTGGAGTGGTTGAGCCTGCACAGTATGCACTGCAATATTGGAAAAACAATGCACTGCAAAACAATAAGCAATACCAACAAAAACACATGATTTCACAACTTTTGCAACTACTAGCGGTGCAGTTATCTTCTCCTTGAGGTGTGGCGACAGTGCAGTACAGTATGCAGTGCTTTAGTTTTTTTTTAGTCCAGACTCTTGTCATTTCAAAGCTGGCCTACTGCAACTAGCTCCTGGCTGGTCTTGCTCTCCCGCCCATCAGGTCCTTGCAACTGATCCAGAATGCAGCAGCTCAGCTTATCTTCAGTCTTCTCAGGTTCACCCACTTCACTCCACTGCTGCGCTCCCTCCACTGGCCTTCTGAAGCAGCCCGCATCAGATTTAAAAAACTCCAGCCCCTTCCGACCTAAAGGCAATGGTTAAGAGTCAACCTGTACCTCAAGCCCTTTGAGCTTCCAGTACCGCTCGGCTTGACCCACCATCCCACAAAATGCATCCAGACTCTTCTCTGACCTGGCATTCAGGTGGTGGAATAAACTTCCACGGGCTGTCTGAACAGCCTACAACTGACTGAACCCTACACAAATGTTTATAAAGGTTTGACCAAAACTGGCAGATGTGACCTTAATAGTAAATGACGCGTAATGAAAAGACATTTATAAACATTTATGTAGGTTTATGTCAGGTGTCATGACAAGCTTACATAAATGCCATGGATTCTAGAGAGGATTATAAGTACCTTATAATTAATCACCTCCAAACGATCTCCTTTTGGCTATTTTTAGATGCACATGGGAAAGAAATGTGCAGGCAGCTAAGGTGTGTTTAAGTAGTTGCTGATGTGAACTTTAGTGTAGCATAAAGGGTGTACAAATTAAAAAACTGATTTTGATAACAATGCTGCAATGCTGGAAGGAAAGTGTAACTGAAGCATAAAATGTCATGGAGCAGTTAAAGAGCATTCAGTTGCTCATGGTTAGGTTCTTCACTTAAAAAAAGGACTGCACAGCAAGTAGCCACCAACAGTACTGCTAATAAGAACGCTCAGAACGCTGCAGCTCGTCCCTCATCTTCAGTCTTCCAAACGTTCACCCACGTCACTCCACTGCTGCGCTCCCTTCATTGGCTTCCTGTTGTTGCCCGCATCAGATTTAAAACTCTGATGCTGGCCTACATAGCCAAGAATGGACCAGCGCCTCCCTACCTTATGGAAGAGTCGAGCTGTACCTCGAGCCCTTCGTGCTTCAAGTACAGCTCGACTCGAACCGCCATCCCTGGGGACACATGGAAGACAAGCGTCCAGACTCTTCTCTGTCCTGGCTCCTAGATGGTGGAATGAACTCCCACTGGGCGTCCGAACAGCAGAGTCTCTCGCGGTCTTCAAACGCAGACTGAAGACCCATCTCTTCGTAAAGCACTTAAGTGAGTGAACTGTAGTAGATATGTAAATTGTGTGTATTGTGTTGCACTTATAACAACCTTTTCTCCTCTATAGGAATGAGCACTGGGCTGGGGTTGCCAGGTAATGCTTTACTTGCTCTATATCTGTGTATTAATCTCTAGGTGCCAGCTAGATGGTAGATGGTGTAGATCCATACACTGCCTTTAAGACATGGACAAAGTCAAATGAGGAAATGCTTTTAAAGTGTCTTCTAATGTGTTTTAATGATTTTCTCCTGCAATTCATTGTGATTTTGCAAACCATTACAACACTGTAGCAAAGTGCCACATCAGTAAGAGTGAGTCAGTGATTCTGTTTTATATCAGGATTTAAAACAAGATAAGCAGGGTTAACCCTCTAACCCAGGGTCTGATCCTCAGTGTGCATTACATCAGGACATCAGGACAAGATCTCATTTTTCAGTTGTATGATTTATCCTTTCATAGCACAGCTACTGCTGGAACACTTTTTAGGTCTAATCTATGCATCCAAAGAAAAACTCCTTCTACATTATAAGTGTAATAAAAGACAACAGTATGCCATAGGGGATGTTTACTTATTTTCACCTTGAAAGTCATCAAAAAGAGGTTACATGACTCCTCAGTGGTGATGCAGACATAGTGCTTTGGACTTCAAAAGAAAAACAAAGAAAATGCCCAGAGAGGAGGGAAAAAGGAGATTTCTAAATTCGACAACGCTGCCACCATATGAAAGGTAAGAATGGGTGGATTAATGCCTAAACATTAATACTTCGATCCTAGCATTTCAATCTAAATGTCATGGAATGTTCATGGACTAAGCTCCCCCATCAAAAGAACTAGATATTTCCCCATCACAAACAGGTTTCTTTCACATTCCTTCCAGAGTCTCATTTAAAGAATTCCCATGTTTCCTGTTTCCAAAACTTCCATTTTAATATACTGACAGTAGTGGATAGGACACTTCCCTCTAACCCTTCATTACAGTTCCAGTGATGAGATCAGTCGGTTTGTCCTAGTAGTTATTACTGTTCACCAGGTCAGAATAGTGAAAGCAACAGTGTCTGTGTCTAGTGATTATGCTCCAGGATTTCCTCAGGATACATAACAGAATTTGTGGAATAGCAGGGTCTTACTGATGGTGGGTGATTTCAAACAGACTTAACAGAATGTCCAGTACCAAGAATAAAGCAATGTCAAGCAAAGGTTAAACCTTAAACTTAATACTGGTAGATATATGGTGTCTACATAACACATACAGGAGGGATCTTTCTTCTAATAGACACAGTCCCTCTCTCATATTTCTGTCCTTATAAGTTTAACCCTTGTTGAATCAGCCCTACCTATTTTACCCATCTTGCTCTCAGATCATGCTGCTGTTGTTTGTTCCTGTCGTTTTACCTGACATCTTACATACAAGAACCACAAGATGGCACTTTAACACTTCCCTATTGTGGAATGGTCTCCTCTAGAACAAACAAGAGCAAGTTTTACTTCTCAGGATTTACAGTCTGCACCTCATTTTACACCTTACTAGGCCGGCATATTTTGCAGAAAGAGCGAGGGCTAGTTGCCTGTTTGCCCTAAGACATAGGAAAATCAAATCTAAAATGGACATACACACTATAAACAGAACTATCTGCTGTTAAAGTGGGATCCCCCTCAATCTATTTTTTCCTGAACCGTTGGATTTACTTTTTATATAGTTAGTAAAGCTACATCCCTGTGAGAATAAATAAAAGGACACTTATTACGGACCTGGTTCACTGATCCACTGTGATATAAAGAATGAAGAATGAAACCCTGAATGAAACCCTGAATGAAAATTGATACATTATAATCAGACATATTTCATTTTTCTTTTCTTATGCTACCTTTACCTCCTCCATAAAATAAATGCAAAGATATCAGTTCAGTGATTTGTAGATTCGTATGGAGCAGTAAACACTGAGAATAAGTCTACCTACTCCGCACTAGCAACTCTATGTATTTTTACTAGCCATTACAGACAGGAGCTCTTAATATATAAATGGATCTAGTGAGATGTGTCAAGGATAATATCAACTTGATAAGTCAGGGCTGGGTGTTATAATGTCAAACTCCCTGTGTATTTAGAGAAAAAGAAGTTTATGGGAATCCAGTGCAAGTCTGTCTACAGACTCCTTAACCGAATCATTTCTTGTCTCATGGTATAAATACACTAGAGCACTTGTGTGGTAACAGGATCAGATGCTTTTTAATCTCCCAGTTTCTTCATACTGTGTTTATATACAAGTTAGTTCTGCACCCTGAGCCTATGGAGTCTTGTGGGGCACCATTCCCAATCTTACCCTTTGGCAGAATAGATTAGGCCTTCTTCGAAGCAGAGTATCACCTATGGACTGTCATATTCTGCTGTGTGGCAGTGGAACAAATTTGAGAAGGAGAGCTTTCCTCCACAGCTCCTGCTCTGGATCGGAATATAGTGTCATTTAAGTCAGACCTCTAAAAATCTGGCTCATTTGTAGCTCCACACCTGGTGCGTATGTTCTGAAAATGTTCTAAACTTGCAGAAATGTGGATCTACACAAAAGATACATTATCTGAATAACTTCTGATCTGAATCTCAGCATTTTACTGTCACCTTTAAATGATGACCTTCAGCTTTATTTGATTTAGTGAAAGACTGTAATAGCACACTTTACAACTACTAAAACTGTCCTACAACTTTTGTCATGAAGATCTGGATATGTAGTTTCCTAATTATAATTCTTATATTTCATTATCTTACAGATAAGGTTAACAAAGCCAATCAAGGAATGGTTTGTAATTTACATTATTCTGTTTTTATATAGTTCCTAATTAAGCTATCTAATGTTTGTCTGTCTGTTCTGTATTATTTTTCTCTTTTTACTTAAACTTCGTGCATGCCTTACAATATGTATCATCATCCTACTATACCTCCCCTTTAACAAATCATTTCTGTGTGTATATAGCCTTCCTGCCTGTGACTTGCCTGTATACATTTTGCCACATCTGACTGAAGATCATACATACATCTCTATATCCTTCTTCTGATCAACCAGCACATCAGGAAAATAGCCATGACTTAGAAGATACCAAAGCCTAGTCCTCCCTCTTTTACAAAGATAGGTCATGCTGAAGAGGGCTAGGACTATAGTAAACACCCCAGACACGACCAAGTTCACAAGGATCGAAGGGTCCAGGGTAAAACAGAAGAACACAGAATTGCGAGGATGCTTAAAATGTGTCACAATAACCAGTGGTATTTTTAGTGTTCTGGTTATTTTATTATGGTGGGGAAATACCCAGATATAGTAAAACACATAAAAGACAAAATATGTGCTGCATTTTATGAGCAAAAATAATACAGTGTGCTGCAAAGTCCTAGACGCTCTGCAACTCAACATCACTAATAATGCCGTAACTTGTGACACGTTGCGTTAGCAAACATGGTGTTGCGATGCCATACTGAGAGACCCTACTTCTGTAGGTGTAACAGTCTAAACGTATCATCATTAATTGTTCCTGGTAAACTGGTAACTACATTCGCTTCATCTACGTTTTGATAGGTGCTGAGGAGGAGCAGAATTCCCAGTCTCTTCCAAATATAGGCCTAGAATATGGCGTCGCTCCACTTGCACTTTAAACAGCAGATATAAGTGTTAGCTCCTACACGGCTTAGTCGTCTGTCTCATCAGAAAACATATTTTGTATGTATATGTTTTAAAGAGTTAATGCAAACAACATGGGAGAGTCACAGACAGGAGTTCTGGTCATCTAGTGATGGGAGAGTCACAGACAGGAGTTCTGGTCATCTAGTGATGGGAGAGTCACAGACAGGAGTTCTGGTCATCTAGTGATGGGAGAGTCACAGACAGGAGTTCTGGTCATCTAGTGATGGGAGAGTCACAGACAGGAGTTCTGGTCATCTAGTGATGGGAGAGTCACAGACAGGAGTTCTGGTCATCTAGTGATGGGAGAGTCACAGACAGGAGTTCTGGTCATCTAGTGATGGGAGAGTCACAGACAGGAGTTCTGGTCATCTAGTGATGGGAGAGTCACAGACAGGAGTTCTGGTCATCTCGTGATGGGAGAGTCACAGACAGGAGTTCTGGCCATCTAGTGATGCACTGGGCCCAGAAGCACACTGTTCCTCCCTTCGTCCTCTCTTCCTCTTGTTCTTAGACTGTCGAGGAATAAAATGAGCAACAGTATTTGAGATGATAAGCAGTGAGAAGGAAAACGGGACACCCTGGACTGTGTTTCCCAAAAGTTTGTTTGAGCAACCCGCATTATCATAGTGGAGAAGGAGTGCCCATAATGAATGTCCTTAGTTTGGCAGTTGTTCAGCCATGCTTTTGGAAACTTACTCATTGGGCAAAGTCTTGCACAATGTAAGCTTGAAAAATGTTTTAGTAAAAAAGAAAGACATATTCAATTTTATATGTAGCACCCCAACAGTATATACTATATATAGGTTTATTAACTTTGGATGAGCATCTACAGTAAGTTCTGATTGTAATCAAATGATCCTCTACTGTTACTAAGTGTTGTTTCCCTGCACAGGTACTGACTTGGCTACCACTGTCATATTATCAGTAACACTAGCACTGCAGCATTCATTCACCAAGACCTCCCGGATAGTGAGATGATAGTGGGCCACTGTTGAACATGTACGAACATGTACAAGTGTATGTACTCACACTGCAATTAGAAATCATTTCATATTAGTAGTTACCAGAAAGGCTGTGAGTAGCACTCAACAGAGCACACCAAGCCTGCCAGACAGACTTACCTTGCACTGATCAGGTGAGCTTTTGAGCTTTTCAGGAGTATGCCACGTTGGGCTGTGCACCATTTTGCCCTCTCTCTGAAATCCCAGGTCTAGTGGAAAGGCAGTGAGTAACAGTCTAATAAACAATGCACACAACTTTGAAAGAGTCTGTCTGCCAGTCTGGTAGATTACAGTGAAATCTGATTTGGCAGTAAGTCCTTCCTCTTTAACTACAAACATGTGATTACATTTAACCGATCTTTAGAATTAGGAACATGCACATAAGCTCCTAATCCTGACTGAGTGAATAAAGCAGAGGAAAGGGTAATGCTTTGTTTATGAGTCTTGGTGAGCTGCCTATGTAAGGGGATTTGTCAGCTTGTAAAGTTGCCTTTTATGCCAATGAGCAAGGATTAAAGGATTTAATTAAATGATTAAATGAAGCAGATAAATTGAGCTCTAAGAAGTATTAAGATGTTCAGATATTCACAGTTAACTAATGGATGTTTAGCTGCTAATGTCAGCTGTTAAAACAATAAGATCAACCTTTTTTTTTTTAAAACTTGTTTTTATTGAAAGCGATAATGTAAAAATACACAGGAGTAGTTACATTGTTTTTTTTTTTTTTTTTTTTTTTTCAAACACACAACAGATAACACCTCCCCCCACCCCCCACCCACCTTGACTGGACCTGAACAGAAAAATAATTACAAATGTTATACAAGAAGGGAGAGAGAAAGAAAGAAAAAAAAAAGGACAATAGAGATCCCAATGTTAAATCACAAGTTTATACTTGTACAGAAAAATGAATAAAACTAAGATCAAATCTGAAGCCATGTCTGACTATAGCCTAGGTTGTTTGGAGTTGGCTACTCCAATATACTAGAAGTGTAGCTGTACCAAACCTACCAAATACAGTCATTGATTAAGGCATGCTACTTTGGTAATGTATCAAGTCCATCAAAATATGAGATTAAAGGTCCCCACACTGACAGAAACTTATCAGAGCCTCGTATGGTGAATTTTATTTTCTCCAAGTGTAAGAACATCATCACATCTTGCAGCCACCGCGCTGCAGTCGGTGGAGTGTTTGATTTCCAATTCAGTAGAATTTGCCTGCGCGCCAATAGGGTAACAAAAGATATAATGTTACATTGTTTTTTAGTCCAAGTTGTAGCTTCATCTGGTACCCCAAATATAGCCATTAGTACACAGGGTTCCACTCTTACCTCCAGAGCCTCGGACAATACATTGAAGATCGTTGACCAATATTGTGTAAGTGTGTGACAGGACCAGAACATATGTGTCAGGTCAGCTACATCTACATGACATCTAATACATCTACTGTCCATATGTGGGTAGAAGGAGGAAATCTTGGCTCTGCTCCAGTGGAGACGATACACTACCTTAAATTGGATTAATCCCAGTCTTGCACAGGATGTGCTGCCATTAACTCTTTTTAAGGCCCCTGCCCACACCTCTTCTGAAATATCCATTCCAATCTCTTTTTCCCAGCGACTTTTAATAATATTCACCTTGACCTTGTTTGCTGACATAATTATAAAGTATAACCGTGCTGTACATCCTCTCATCCCGAAGGGGACTTCCAAGAGAGAGTCTACCAATGATTTCTCAGGAAGTACAGGGAATAGTGAACACTCTGTCTTAGCAAAATTGCGAACTTGTAGATAACGGAAAAAATCAGTCTGTGGGAGATCATACTTTGAACGTAAATCATTGAAGCTTGAGAATGTTTCATTTACATAGAAGTCACTTAAGGTTCGTAGACCTTTCCCATGCCATACTGCAAACATCCGATCCAATTTTGCTGGTAGAAAGTTATGATTGTTACAAATTGGGTTCTGTAATATAAGAGTTTGTTTGATGTTAATATGCCTTCTGAATTGATTCCATATTTTTAAGGTAGAGATGACCACAGGATTAGATGTATAATGCTTAATTTTAACTGGTATATTAGAGGAGACCAGTGCTGGTAAAGAGGTTGATACACATGATCTGCTTTCCAGTTCACACCAGTTAGTATCTGGGGATTGCATCCAATACATTATTTTATGTATATTCGCTGACCAATAGTAACTTCTGAAGTTGGGGAGGGCTAAACCACCTTCCAGTCTTTGTCTCTGAAGAAAGTCTTTAGAAATTCTAGGATTCTGCTTGTTCCATATAAATTGTGACACTATTTTATCTATCTGACTGAAAAAAGATTTGGAAAGGAAAACAGGGAGACATTGAAACACAAATAAAAATCTAGGCAAAATATTCATTTTGATACAGTTTACTCTGCCAGCAAGGGTCAGCTGCAAAACATCCCATCTTTGTAGGTCAGATTTAACTTTTAATACTAGTGGGGCAATATTTGTAGTAAACAGATCTTGAAAAGACGGTGTGTGATATTAATGCCCAAGTATTTAAAACCATTTTTTGATATTTTAAATGGTAAAGATTGGTCTGGGATCGTCATGGCAGGTTTATTTACTGGGAAGCATTCGCTTTTGGATAAGTTGAGTTTATAGCCTGAAATTTGCCCAAAAGAATGGAGTACTGAAACAATCTTAGCAATACTTGTTACAGGGTCAGATATGTACAGTAACATGTCATCCGCATATAAAGATAGTTTGTTTTCCAAACCCCCTCTGCGTATACCGTGTATTGAGTGTGTAGATTTAAGTAAAAGGGAAAGAGGCTCAATTGCTAATGTGAATAAGAGTGGGCTGAGTGGGCAACCTTGTCTTGTTCCTCTATATAAAGTAAAATTCTGTGAACGCTGCTGGTTTGTGATTACAGATGCCTTAGGAGCGTAATACAGAACATGAATCCATTTCCTAAACGTTACTCCAAAACCAAATCGTTCCAAAACAAAGAAAAGATAATCCATTTCCACCCGGTCAAACGCTTTTTCGGCATCTAATGATACCACTACTTCTGGAACCGTGTCTGATGAAGGACTATACAAGACATTTAGTAGACGTCTGACGTTTGAAAATAAAAACCTACCTCTAATGAATCCTGTCTGATCTTCAGAGATCAAATATGGCAATGATGTTTCCAGTCGCATCGCTAACAATTTTGAGAGTATTTTAAAATCAGAGTTTAACAATGACACAGGTCGATATGAGTCACATTTGGAAGCATCCCTACCTGGTTTTAAAAGAAGGGTGATTGTCGCTTCATTCAGAGATTCTGGCAGTCTACCCTGCACCAGGGATTCATTAAACATACCTAATAATAAGGGGGACAACTGAGCAGAATTTTTTTTATAAAAGTCTATAGGGAAACCATCAGGCCCTGGGGCCTTGCCACTTTGCATAGCAGAAATCGCTGAAAGAATTTCCCCAAGTTCTAATTCCTGATCTAAGTGCTCTTTCTGACTTCCAGAAAGAGTTGGGACTTCTATATTATCAAAAAACTTGCAAAAGAGTGATGGATCTTTTAGTGACTCTGACTTATACAAATTAGAATAATATTTTTTAAAAGTATCATTTATTATCCTAGGATCTGTAATATGTTGTCCCATGTCATTTTCTATCTCAGAAATAAACTGTAAAGCTGATTTAGATTTCAGTTGATGAGCAAGCAGTCGTCCCGCCTTTTCCCCATGTTCATAGAGCCACCCTCGTGATCTCAGCAATAGTCGTTCTGTCTCTGAAGTCGACAGCAAATTATACTCAGATTGTAAAGCAATCCTTTCTTTGTAAAGAGATGTATCTGGAGATGTAGAATACTTACGGTCCAACTCCAATATTGCTTTGGTCAACTCTTGCTTTCTCGTCTGTCTAATTTTATTATTCAATGCTGAGTAAGCTATTATTTCCCCCCTAATTACTGCTTTAAAAGTTTCCCATAGTAAAGATGAAGAAATATATTCTGATTTATTGTTAAGCAAAAAATCATTGATAGCTATTGAAATGAAGCTGCAGAATGATTCGTCTGAAAGCAATGCAGTGTTAAAGCGCCACTGTGAACGACTTGTGTAATTATTCTGAAAGGATAAATCTAAACAAATTGGAGCGTGGTCGGATTCTACTATTGCAGCGTATTCTATTTTTACCACTGAACTAATAAGTTTTTGATCAATAAAGAAATAATCAATTCTAGAATATGTATGGTGTACATTAGAAAAAATGGAAAAGGTTTTACTGTTAGGGTTCAACCAGCGCCAGGGATCTACACATGCAATATGTTGGAAAAGATCTAAAAATTTGCTCGCCATTTTAGATAGCGAGTTGATTTTGGGGTTAGATCTGTCCAAGGTTGGGTTCATAACACAGTTCAAGTCTCCCCCTAAGATCAAAAGATGTTTAGTCAAATCAGGTAACTTGCCAATAATTTTTTGTACAAAACTCTCATCATCCCAGTTGGGAGCATAAATGTTTACCAACACAACCGGAGTATGAATGAGTTGTCCAGAAACTATTACATAACGACCCTGTGGATCAGATATATAATTAGAAGATGTAAACCGAATTCTCTTATGGATTATTATAGCTGTTCCTCTCGTTTTTGAGTCAAAGCTTGAATGGAAAATCTGCCCTACCCATTGTTTTTTTAAGCGAACTTGGTCAGCCTTTTTCAGGTGTGTCTCTTGAAGGAATGCAATATCCGTTTTCAAGTTTCGAAGGTGAGTGAATATTTTAGATCTTTTAACAGCACTATTTAGACCTTTCACATTCCAAGATACAAATCTGGTAGCCAACCCCCCCAAACTATTATCCGTCCTACTGTCAGCCATGGCTGGTTACAGAACAAAAGTAATAGTAGTACAGAAATGATCATAAGTCCCAGTTATAAAATGTACATTGTACTTTTCACTTGGCCCTATAAATGGGTGAAAAATAGATTTAACATTGAAACATTTAGTATGGTAGGTAAAAAAGAAAAAAAGACAAGAGGTCCAGTCATTATCCCCCATATGAATCCTCCCAAAAACTCCTTTGTCTGCCTCTCTGGCAGCGCGCAGGATCCCCCCTTGTAAACACTTCCAACTTTTCACCATTAACATGTAAACACTGCTCTCAAGAGCCTCCACAAATTAAATGCCAAATTAAACTCCAATAATAGCAAAGAATTTGTTTTAGTTCAGTGTCCAATCCTTTTGTACACAAAAAGAGAAAAATAATTAAGGCATTCTGTCATTTCACCTGAATTAACCAGTAGCCAGCTGCTGCCTTTAAAAAAAAAAAACAAAAAAAAAAACAAGTCTTTTTCCCTTTTCTTTCTTTTTTCTTTTTTTTCTCTTGGGTATCAAACCCCTCATCAAAAATCAGAACAGCGCGGTTCAATGTCCACCCAATTAACATTTAGGCAGCAGCAACAATAGGCTAGAGTGCAAATAAAGTAGTAAACTTTACCACCTCGCCCTAGAAGGGGAAAAGATAACTAGTCCTCCTCTTCAGCGACAGCCCCCACGCTCTCTGTCAGTTGTGCGCAGAATGCTTCTGCTTCTGGCGGCGTCTCGAAGGTCAGCGATTTTCCGCGGTGTGTCACCTCAAGGCGTGCTGGATACTTCAGCTTAAACTTTATTCCCTTCTTGTAGAGATCCGCCTTGACGCTTTTAAAGGCTGCACGCTTCTTGGAGAGGGCAACACTAAGATCAGGGTAGAATCTCAGCGTGTTCCCCTTGTATTTAACCGCTTTCTGCCTGGCCCAGCTTAGAGCTTTCTCCCGATCTTGGTATCTGTGAAATGCCACAATGATGGCTCTGGGAGGGCCCTTTTCAGGTTTTTGTCGGAGGGCGCGATGAGCACGGTCAAGCACCGGAGGTCCAGCAAACACCTGCTCCCCCATCGTCTCACTTAGCAGCGCGGATACAAAAGTCAGCATGTCCTCATTCTTTTCGCTGTCCTCTGGCACATTGATAATTCGGAGATTCGCCCTTCTAGAACGATTTTCCAAATCCTCGATGCGGTCTAGCAACTTAGCATTCAAGGTCTGCAACTGGGCAATAGCTTTTTCGGCTTTACCTAAAGCTTCAAAGTTCTCTCCTGCCGTCGTTTCAACAGATGTTACACGTCGGTCAAGGGTATCCACCGTTTCCTGAAAGACCGTTAGTGAAGATTGGATAGGTGCCAGAGATGACTGAATAAGTGCGGCCATGTCCTCTCGGAGATTAACTCGCTGCTTTTCCATTTCCGACGCTAATATAACGGCCAATTCGTTGTTTGCCTCGCTGCTCGCCATCTTAGCTACCTTGCTGCTGAGCGTTGATTTCTTTTCTTCTTTCCCTTTCTGTGTGCCCGGCATATTTTACTGCGTGTTTCGCGTATGAACGAAAATATTACACGGACACCAATAACTAAACACTAGTGGTTAAAACATTGAAGTTTAAAGGTAATTAGATCCACCCCCCTTTTTTTAAGTCAGCATGTCTACTTGTCATTCACTAAACCCAGACTCGTCCATCAGACTGCCAGATAGAGAAGCATGATTTGTCACTGTTTCGTTGCTCCAGACCAGGTGGTGGTGTGTTTTACACCACTTCATTTAACACAAGGCATTGTGCTCTGTGATGCAAGGCTTTCAGGCAACTGTTGTGCCTTGGAATCCGATGCCATGAAGCCCCTGGCACACAGCTTCTGTGCTGATGTTAATGCCAAAGAAGGTCTGAAACTGCTTGCAGTGATGGCATCATAAAAACAAATTACATAGCTAGGTGATTGGCATGAATTGCTAAAGCCAAATTCTTTGTGTGTGTCCACCTGACCAATAAACCTGAATCTGATTATACACCAGTGGCAACTGGACTCAATATAACACCTGAATTCAATGATTAGTGTCGCAATACTTTTGTCCATTTTTAAACAACCACTATATCTAGTAACACAGATGTTTATACAGCAGAACACATTTCCACTTTTCAGCTGAACTGTAAAAAATTCATTTTCCATAAATAAGTTAAATATTAAAACATTTTGATGATGTGATATATTTTGATTCTGTTGATGCCAGCTAGTAATTTGAATCAACTAATAAAGCTTTTTGTCATGCACATTAACTATTTATCACTTGCCACATTAAAACTTTAATTCCAGTAGATGGAGTAGATCCACACACAGCAGAAAACATAAACAAAGTGATATGAGAAATATTTAATATCATCAGTTAGAATGCTAACTTCTTAAAAGTCGTAATCACTTGTTTTACTATAGCATTTCAAAGCCATTTCAATCTGTCTTGTTCTCATACTGCATGTCCTATCACTTATTTAAATATCGAAATGACTTTGTAGTAGAAGTTCATTTGGTCTTAGTTTTGATGTGCCTCCCTACGTAAACGCTTAAATCAATAATTTCTCACTGTTTATTTTGGTGCCTCGCATATATATTATACAGGCAGGAGCAATATGTGCTGAGAATGATAAATTCTCCTCAGAACAGGTTTGTACCTCAGTGCATACACATGTTCACTTTTCATTACATTTACATAACCTACACATGAATTCACAGGGGCTCTTACGCTGCACAGCCAAGAATATTTTGAGATACATCTTTTCTTTTGCTTCTACACTAGAGGGAGCACTAATACTTCAGCACAAGGGGGTTCAGTCCAGGCCCTTTGAATCTACCACCCTGTAGAATTTAGTCCCTGGATCTAAATTACACCTAAGCCAGGCAATGATGGTATTTGACTCTAAACATTAGAACCAGGTATGTTGGAGCCCAACTCTCCAGGATGGCAGACCCTCAGGACCAGGGCTGTGCTTGAAAAGTTAATGTTGAAATAACAGTGTAGTAACATGAAGACACTGTTATTAGCTTGTCCAGAAAGTCAGTTTAAGAGGTTTCATGTACAAATATAATGATATTTACTCAAAGCAGTGTGATCAGTGAGCAATGTCTGAAACAACAGTGTTGATACAGCATAACTGGGCATCACGCAACGATATGTAGAATGATGTAAATAAGATATTAACATTAAAACCTCAGACTTAATATGGACAAAAGCTCAGAACTACTGAGCTCACCAACATTTTATTTACACTCATCATCAAAAACTATTTGCACAAATACTTGCACCTAGAAGGAATCACCTAACAGGAATGAAACTTGGTGGGTAGCAACATCTGCAGAAATTCCGTGAGAACATTCATGCTGCATGGGATGGATCTTCTAGGACTGCATTAGGAACCTCTACAACTCCATGCAAAGATGTCTGGCATGTTGCATTAGCAAACATGGTGGCCCAGTGCCATACTGAGAGACACTACTTCTGTACTTGTAATTCCTGGATTATAAAGTATTTCGATTAAGTAAGGCAGCCCACCAGACCCAAAAGGTCCGCAAGTTTCTATAGGTTCCTCAAAGACAGAATGAGCAGGATTTGTACAATGCCCTATTCAAAACTGACCCTTACCACTAAACGAGAGAAAGAGAAATGCCCCAGGACCTCCCAGCAAGCTCAGTTAGTATTTCTAAAACCCTGTTAATGGCCATAGTTGTGATGGCTGCATAGTGAATATATTATTACATATTCCATTATAATATATGAAACAGCAGCTTTCAAAGAATACATTCAGAATGTGTTAATGATTTTGGCACGGCATACAGGAAAATCTGCTGTGCTCAAGTCATCGGTTTTTGCTCTTTCAGCTCAGCTGATGTTCTTTCAGGAAACCTGTATTTAGTCTGGAACTTGTTTTTGTTTACAGGCTTATTTGTCAGGTTTATGTAAATATATCTTGTGGAAAATCCGTTTTGTTGTTTGTCAGATAATTACCATCGTGTATCTATTACATTTGTATTTGCTTTCTGTTATAAACTTTCACAGAAAGTGATGCCTGCCACACAGGAAGCGACACCTAGATCTGTTGTAGAGGCTAACAGTCCTGGTTGTGGTTAGAGAACTGCTCTTGCATTATGAGATATGTCTCTAGTCACGTATGCAGGTCAGTGAAAAGAGCATATGTGTTTTGTGTTTGTTCCCCTTGCAAAGAGCAAATGAATTCACCCACTGCTTGTTGTCAGTTTGTTGAAATTTGTTGTCAATTTGTGCCTCACTGGAATTATTTGAAATATTTGACCCCCACAGGATCCCCACAGAGCAGGTGATAACTGGGTGGTGGATCATTGTTAGCACTGCAGTGACACTGACATGGTGGTGGTGTGTTAGAGTGTGTCATGCTGCTGGAGTGTTTAAACACTCAGTGTCAGGGCTGGACTGAGAATAGTCCAGCAGTAAAACCGATGAACAGTTCAACAGATGCAGAGAAACAGTAACTACAGTCTCTAATTGTAGAGCTACAAACATGGTAAGTGGAGCTGATTAAATGAGCAGTGAGTGGAGATACAGGAGGTGTGTCTAATGAAGTGCTTGGTGGATGTGTATGTATAACAAAACCATTTGATTCTGCCGCATGTCTACAGCTCTATTCTGAACATACAATGCATTATTTGTATGAAGAAGCCAGGATATAATAATGCACACAATGTGCTATATAGGGATTAGGGAGCCATTTGAGGTCTTATGCTGTACCAATTTGTCTTCTTTCATCTACATAAATATGTTCTTGCCAGGGACTGAACTGTGTGTGTGAGAACAGTGACTCATTTGCATGTATATACTGTTGAATTATCTTCAAGAAACTGACAGAGAACTTTTAGATGCTTGGATTTTTATTTTAGGCTTCAACTTTGCTCAGAAATGTACATTTACATTTAAACCTATCACAGGCTTTTAGTTACTGTGCAACTTCAAAAAAGAGTGGAAAAAAACTGAGAAACCCAGAAAATGCTCAACGACAGACACTGAGCATTCTGCTGAAACTGCATTCTGTCAGTAGCGAACAGTGAGATGATTATTAAACAAAACAGAGAACCCACAGCAGATAACTAGCCTGAAAGGGGAGCAGGGAACACTCAGTATATACACACTACGGCTAATGATGACAAAGACTTTTTTGAGTCTTGTAATGAGCTGATAAAGAAACCACAGGTGTCAGTACGCTGGGGAGATGAAGCTTTGGAGACGCATCGCTGGGGAACAGTAGAATTCAGCTTTTAATAGGGGAATGACATGGAAATGAAATGGAATGAAAATTACACAGAAATGAAATGGCAGTTATTTTAAATATTATGCATTTTATATCATTTCCAACATTATTTATTTATTAAGTTCAAGGGAAAAAAGCCTAAACCTTTTGCCTCTAGACTGTCAAGGATTCAAGGAGACTTTATTGTCATTCGCATCACATGTGGTACATGGGGTGGAACGAAATTGTAGTACTCAAGGACCCAGTTACACCCAGACAGCAGTACTTAAATAAATACAATATACATAAATATATAAACATACATATATATATATATATATATATATATATATATATATATATATATATATATATATATAGAGAGAGAGAGAGAGAGAGAGAGAGAGAGAGAGAGAGAGAGAGAGAGAGATAGAGAGAGAGAGAAAGAGCAGCAGGATATGGTCTAAACCTCCTGACTGTCTGATCCAGAGGTTGTTCAGTGGCTGATGTACATTTTTGAGGCTCATGCTGATTCAGTGTCACAAGACAATAGCACTGGCAATATCATCAGCCTAATTAATATCATTAATTAAATACATGTTTAAAAACAATCTTCTCTGATGACGATGTTGGGCCCTGGCTATATTGGAGTGATCCGTTATCTGCTAAGTGGTGTGTGAAGTTTATGTAACTGATAAGTCTGAGGGATTACAGACTGTGGTTATGTATTTTACTTTCAGTACTAATATGAACACAACGCTTTTTATGTGGAAGTGAGAGAGCCATAAATCAGTGTACCATATAAACAGGTTTGAAAAGAGGTTGAAATGATGAACCAGTCATTCCTGCTCTTGTTTTGGGGGTTTTTAATGCATATTGCTCATAGCGGATTGCATTATTAACTCATTTAGCTTTTTTTAGTTTTTCTAATATTTATCTGTAATAAATCATGTGCACTGTTTCACACACTGAACATCAGTCACAGTTGAAGTTGCTTTTAAAGTTTGTAAAGCTGTTTCTTTTTTAAAAAAATTTTTATTATCAAATAATATGTCACTTTTGCCAAGTTTCTTTCATACTGTGGAATTATCAACACTTACCTGACGCTAGACAGACCTTCACTTCTGTGGATGTTCTCTTGGAACAGTCCTGAATGATTGGCCCAATAAGAAATTTTGACATCCTTGGAAGAATCACCAATGCTTTTTGCACAGAAATGGTTCTCACTGTGGTTTGCCATTGTCCCAGAATCTGTTCTAGACTGATATATTCTAGACTGTTAAATTGTTCTAGACTAATGTTCTAGAAACGTTCTAGACTTATATATGCCAAAAGCTTATTTCCTCAACTGTTCTGGATTTTCATTTGATCAAGAGCTAAAGTGGTTGTAATATCTGGGTGGTGACTAGCACTGTAACAGCTGACTTAACATGAACAAGACTTACATTTAAAAGGGCTCTGTTAAATCAACTGAGTCTCATTATCAACTCTGTTCATCTGGATGTGAAACTTAATTACTGTTAATTATTGTTTTAACATGGGTCATTAGCATTTTTTAATAACTCCTTAGTAATAATAATAATACCTCTAAATACATTTACAGAACTAAATACATTTATCAGGTTATTTCACTCACACTGTGATGGACTGGCAGACTGTATGGGGTGTTTCTTCCCTCCTCCCAGTGAGCACTGGGATAGGCTGCAGGACCCACACGACCCAGAATGATAAGCAGCTTTAAAGATAAATGAATTAATAATAATTCATGAATCATTTATAATATAATTGGGTCTAATTAATTAATTAATGTAAGTTTTGTAATTACCAGTTAAAACTGGAACCTGTTTTTTTTTCTGAAAAGCCATATAATCACTGTCCAAAAAACTGCTCAGAAATAGAAGTTTCAAATAGAAATTATATTATACAGAAAGTAAAGAATGTTTTTGCTCTCATCTGTAAGGCTACAATTTGACCGAGGTGTACATATTGGTGGTAAACTGGAATTTAAGGGGTTCATTTCAATATGTAAACCTTTTCAATGATGGTGCCACCACAACAGCTCACATGCTTGCAGAGCACAAAATCAAAAACTAAACAGATAAAATAGTATTATGTTTATTATAATTAAACAAATATTACAATAGCTCAATTAATTGTTTCCTTTAGTACATGCAGTGTCCAAATTTAAACTTTTATCTTTTAACTTAAAATCTCCTTATTGTTTCTTTCCTTGGATCATATGCCAACACGTGCCATGTGCACACAAACTGAAACTAACAGTAAGCAGGACTAACATCACTGTAACAGCCACACCAGACTTTAGACATTTTCTCCCTGCTTAGAACACCGTATACAGATAAGCACACAGCAAGCTCCCAACATCAGTCCTGCTAAAACAATATACGCCAGGGTGGTGGTCCAGAAGGCGGACAGATAGAGGGTCTTGTTGCAGTAGGGCTCTCCAGTTCCAGTCTTGTTGTAGTTGGCAGGGTAGATGGAATAGATCCAAACACTGCCTGGAAAAGATGAAGAATGTTGAAATTTGGACTTGTGTACAGTATTCTAGCCCTTATGTGACTTTAAAAAAGATCCTCACCTGCAATTAACCAGCAGAAGAGGAAAAGGGAGACCAGTGAGTTCCACACTGAACACATATGGGTGAAAACATACTGCCATCCATTTTCCTCTGGCTTTGAACAAGAAAGACAGGAGAACAGGCCCAGCAGCAGACCAAACACCCCAGCTACAATCATATAGAGTGGGATGTAGGTCTGCTGAGGACAGTCCTTCAGATATACCACACCTGCAGGAAATGAAAGGGTTAAAGAGGCTGAGGTGTTGGCATTTAATAGAACGGAGTGTTAATATGAATAATGATGCATTTTACTATATAGGTAATGACTTAATGATCCGTTTGTTATAACTTACCTATTGCAAGCTGGATGATGGGTAAAGCCACAATGAATAACTTGGAGAACACTGAAAGATTTAAGAGATATAGAGTTTTATATAGATTCCCTTTTTTATGTTGTAGTTTAAGGTCAAATACACTGCCTGGCCAAACAAGCTTGCCATATGGATTTAAAGAAGCAAATATTTAGGAGCATTTGATTGGATAATTACTTCAGTCATAGATAAGTTTTATCTGGCAACAATTCTTTTAACCTTGACTGATGCAGCAAGGCTAAACAGCCATGTGGGACAGGAACTCTATGGTCGTGAAAAAGATGTTACTGTGTTTCGGAATATTCAAATTAATAATGCCTGGAATTGGCTTATAAACTGTCCAGAGCTTTGTTAAAACCTGCGAGGATAGTAGTGACCCATCAACGCTGCAAAACAACTCTTCTCAATAAAAATCTAGATCATGACCACGAATGTCACTTAAACACATGGTGAAGTGTAATGATATACAGTTGACAGTTGAACCAGGACATAAACACTGAAAGGGGGTAAAAAGACTTTCAGTGACTGGATAAGCTGTAAATATTGTAGAAGGACTGACTGGGGTCAAATAACCAAATGAAAAAGGAGAGGAGCTGCAGATTTCTGTGGAGCTCTGATATTAATACAATGCTGTTGCCTATAAGAAGTCTGTTTTTAGGCCTATGAACCACTACTGCAGGCTTTAAATATGCATTACGCTGCTAATTTAACACCACTATATGAGCTGCCTAAAGGTAATCCAACTACAGCCTGAACTGGCACCAGGACGTGGCTGAATCCAGATGTTGGAGTTGAACCAAAGGAGGAAAACTTGTTGCACCTGGAGCATTATTTTTGGACCATATTTGGGCAAAAAAAAATCACACTGGGGAAACATAACAAGAAGCAGTCTTTAGAATCTTGAGAGGAAGCTCCATACGAAGGTTCTGCTGAGAGCTGATGTAGCTGATATATGTGAGGAAAACAAAACACGTTTCTCCCTGTAAGGTTGAGTCACAGGGACAGTTGCAGAGTGGGTGGGTGAAGTACTGAGCCTCAGGGAGGAACCGTATTTTTAGGACAGGGGCCACCCCTGCAGGTGAAAATCTTCATAGCCTGGGTGTAACCATACCAGCTCCCTCTAAGGGAAAAGCAAATAACCTAACTGTGGATGAATAACTTCCAAACAGTGATGAACCTCTCAAATATTCCAGGTAAACTGGAGCCGGACAGTGCAGTCCTCAGCATTCAATTAACGTCTTGACGCTATGCACCTAAGCTATGAAGAGCCGAGTGTCTGCTGTGGACTTCCTGGATTCCAGGGATGTCAGACCTGACACTACAAAATTCAAATTGCAATGACACATCACCATGTTAAAACAAACTGCTCAAGCTCCAACAGTTTGCATTGCGAAGGAGTAGCCTTTAACAGATCCAGCCACTGGCTACATGAAAGACATTTTTGGCATAGCTTTATGGGGATAAGCACTGTCAGCTATAGCCATTATTGTTTTTTTGTTGTTGTTCTTGCTTTCATCTCCTCACTGTACATATGTTTCATCCTTTATCACATAGTTTTGTGATTCCCCTGTGAGAAAATATTCTCAGCATTTGTTATTTTCTCTTCTAACTTTATCTTCTTATGGTCTTAACCATAGAGTTTTAGCATATGGCCTTATGTTGCAGAAAAGTCATAACTGCCATACACTAACTCTCTACTATACTTGATTATATAATACAATGACCCTGTGTCCCACGCCCCTAAGGTGATAACAATTACCCCTCTTATCTCTACAACCTACATCTCTCTTTATGTTCTTACCTTAATCCTGCCTTAATTCCCCCCTCCATCTCCTCTTCCTCCATCTTCATCCTCTTTCTTTTTGTGTACCCTAACTTATATCTCTACTAAATGCATGTCAGACTGTAGTAGACTGGATTGGACTGGTGACAGACTCATGACTTAAGCTGTGCCCGTGCATGTTTCGGCATGCATGTGAATAAGACTGAGTTGATTTACTGAGCTGTACCTATACATGTCTGTATGTGTAAGTAAAGTCCGTCATGCCACAGCTCCTGAATGCTGAATTTCTAATACAGCATTGGAAAAGAGTCATGTGATCTGATGAGGCTGACATGCTTCCCAAGGTAAGAAGGGAAGCACATAAAGCGATGCACCTATCATGCATAGTGTTCATTGTACATGAACCAAAAATGAATGCTGCCATGTTAACATTGTTGGTGAAACAATGCTACACGATAGATAAGCTTGATGTAATCCAAGCTAAAGGCGGCCCACTAAAATATCTGAATGTAAGGTTACTTAGAATGAGTAGATGTTATTGAATAGAGCAACACGTGTACTAGTATTTATTTTTTAATAGACACAGACAGATTATTTTTACATATCAGTGTGTTCACATTTCGTCATTATAATAGCTTCCATAATTTTCAGGTTATTAAAATACTTCTTTACTCTATTAAACTTTGGAAAGTCTGTTGTGTGCTTATTTTCCATTGACTATCCTCTTCCTCATGCAAGTGGATTATCATATATCTCCTCATAAATACCTCCTGAAAAAAATGGCTACTTTGTCTGGAAATGAAGGATGGTCTCTTCTCTTGAACAGTACTGTACATGAGTGCCCAGACACAGTGCTGAATGGCCCTAGCACCATTCTAACTAGTGCTGGAACTTACCTCTTCTAGCAATCCTTTTGTAACACACATAAGATCAAGAACTTTCATTTGTCCATCTTGGATAGGGTTTTGATGTAAATCACAGAGAACGGTAATACTTACCAATGGCAGGAACATTTTGACTGTGCTCATTGTACATCCGTGTTAACAGTGTTTGTCTCTCCATGCTTCTGTTTGTCTTTCACCTATAGGGGGATGGAAAATATAGATTTAGAATTTTAATGTAATTGAAACACTTAAAATATTTCCATAACAAGTTTGAAGCAAAGGCAGGATAAAAAAATAATGACAATACTGGAAGGTTAAGCAGCCTAGTATTTTTAAAGGGTGTGTAGTGTGCAGACCTACCATACAGATGTAACAGGCTCTGAAGTTGAAATGGTAAGAGCTGGAGAGCAGGTGATAGGAATTATGTGCTGAGTGTTGATAGTCAAATCTCTGTGTGCTGTGTTTGCATTGCAGTTGTAGTAGTCACACTCTTTATCCACAAGCTTTAACCTGTAGGTATAATACATTTTGATATATTTTAATATATATGTATATATATATATATATATAAGCCTGATAACATGGCTATATGTTTCCATTCATTAATGCATGCTACTACTTAAACACTATCCTGGCCTAATTTCCAAAGAGCAGCACATGACGATCACTACATGTATTATACTACCATGTGGTGTTTTTTTAGGACACAGTTATGTGCTGTGCAGTAAGAATGTATTCTCAAAGGTGTATCGAGTAGATATGGGGCGGTCTAGTTGCAGAAATGGACTGTGGTATACAAAAGCATGATTTCATTAGTGTATAATTTCCTGTTTTACTACGTGCTATGTGTTTGTTAGGAGCAGGACGTCTTCCAAAAGGTTTGCCTTGTAGAACTACAGTGTTGCTACAGTAGTCCATAGTGGACAGACCAGGCACTGGGTGTACACAGTGTCTTTGTGGCAGTTTAAATTCGGTAGTGCTAGAGAAACCGATTGGAAGGTGACTGCCTTTCTGGCTATACACTGGCTCCACCCACTCTCCTCCTCTCTCACACACTTGCAGCTGATCTAGGACTCTTTGTGTTTCTGACCTGATCTGGTTTTGAGCCCTGCTTTTGTATTTTGGCCTTTGCTATTATGGATTTGCCTCCAAAGCTGCTTGCCTCTCTGACTCTTGCTTGTTTCATCTGTGATACTTGGACTGCCCTTAATAAAAATCATCTGCCTCAATCCCCTCATTACACCCCTGTAGCATATATTTATCTGTAGCTCTGAACATTAACTGTGAGGATGAAGTCAGCTTCTTACTCACCAGCTTCTTGTTCGAATTTTCCCATTCCACCTTATAGGTGCTATAGTTATTATAACACAGGAACCAGAACCAGAGCGGTGAGTGGAATGGAGTGACAGGCATTTCTGCATCTTGCTGGAAGTGTTTCTGTAATTAACCTTCAGCTCCACTCCAGGTTTTCTACCTCTCACTGTTCCAGAGGATCCACTCCACTCCTTATGTGGTCAGTGACACTCCATATCCATGAAATACGCCCCACACTTTAACTAAAATCACCCCACTCCACTCCCTACACATACGATCATGCTAAGACAACTTACTATGTAGGGAGCAGTGATATTAAGCTGAGCCTGTACAGAATTACTGTAACATTAAAACCAGAATAAAACACTGAAATTGGCTTACTAATGAGCATACCATAGACAAGATCACTCAATGGGTAGAATAAACTGCAGGAACACCAATACTGGGTAACAATTTCAAGCTGTGGGAGATTTGTGAACCTACATTTTGAGGCTTATATTTATTATTTATCCAAAAAAAAAAACTGAAGAAAAGGCAAAGGAGTGTGGATCCCTGCCATCAAAAAATAAGAACAGGCAATGGCAGAACACCTAATGACCAAGAGTTCAGTTGGTTGTAATACACAATCTCACCACTAGATGTTACACACTGCTCCTTTAAACAGTGACCACTATTTCTCGCAGTGCTATTTGCTTGTGCTTGCTATGAAATGAAAAGAACAGTAACGCCATCAATCATTAAGAGGTCATCGTTTTATTTCTAAGACACCACCATCTGTAGGATAATCATTTAAATATACCAAGAACTACAGTGATAAACACCACACCATACAAGTACAAGACAGGGAGAGCCAGATCATCAAGCTGGGCTGGAGAAATGAAGAGCTTTCATTCATTACTACAGCATTGCGTTTCATATCATTTTACTATTTTAGCTAATATTTGTTACACATTTTCATACATTCACAGAAGGAAAGGAGAATTTGACCAATCAGGCATTGCTGGCTCCTCTGCAGGCACACATACAAATGAGTGCACAGCAAGCAGCCACCAAGAGACATGCTATCAAAATATATGCTACTGTGGTGGTCCAGAAAGCAAACAAGTAGAGAGTCTTGTTGCAGTAGGGTTCTGTAAGCAGGGTCGAGTTGTAGTTGGGGGGGTAGATGGAGTAGATCCATACGCTGCCTGTAAGACATGGACAAAGCCATTTGAGAACATGACTTTTACAATCTGTGGCTATTTTTTCCATAACAGCATCACAGTAAGGTTCTATATTGTAGTGAAGTGATATGACTTCTTCAGTGTGCGTTAGCTACTGACTCTAGATACGGCAGTCAATGTTTAATATTTAATCTATCAGTGTTTAATAGGTCTAATCTCTGGTGCACAGCTTCTCTGGATCTACTTATTTGTGATGTGGACATTGTGCCACACTCTGTGTCGCTATATGTGTATTACTGTCACTGTAACAGTGGATGTGCATTTCAAACAATCACACTATTTCCTTTTTGATAAAAGTATTGTACATCATAATGAAATCTTAATTGACTTTCATCATTCCTCTCTCTCTTTCTCTCCCTTTCTCTCTTTCTCTCTCTCTCTCTCTCTCTTCTCTCTCTCTCTCTCTCTCTCTTTCTCTCCCTTTCTCTCTTTCTCTCCCTCTCTCTCTCTCTCTCTTTCTCTCTCTCTCTTTCTCTCTCTCTCTCTCTCTCTCTCTCTCTCTCTCTCTCTCTCTTTCTCTCCCTTTCTCTCGCTCTCTCTCTCTCTCTCTCTCTCTCTCTCTCTCTCTCTCTCTCTCTCTCTCTCACACACACACTCTCTCTCTTCTCACCAGTGATGAACCAGCAGAACATGAAGAGAGACACAAGGCCATTCCAGATATAGCTGAGCATGATCAGTGTCTTATTGCCTCCCCCTTCTTCTGTCCTGCAACAGGGCAGGCAAGAGAGCAGCGCTAAGACTATACTAAACACCCCACACACCACTAAGTATATAGGGATGTAGTGCTGCTTGGGACAGTCCTGTAGATACACCGCACCTGGAAGAAAGAGTTTGGGAGGAACTGTGAGAAAAAGATATTGCAACAACAACCATTGTGATCTTTGGTGCTTTGTTTTTCATTGAGAGTGGCATTTATCTTCACATTTATCATTGTTCACAGGTTTTGACCTGGTCAGAAGATAGATTCAAAATCTATTAATTTGATTTGCACCACAAATAAACCATATAAAACTAACTTTGCAGTGTTTCTCAATATTTATTAGTAATTAGTAATATATACATCATTAGTTTCAGCACTTTGGTCATGTATAATATTTTCACACCTTTACCACTTTATTTTCTCAAGATGACTTTACAATCTGTACAGCTCAAAATATCTTTTGATTAGATTTTTGGCTATATACAATTCTACATGATATAATAATTTAGTGGATTTAGTAAATAAAAATATACTGCCTAAAATCTGTGTTTGTCAACGTTCTCCTAATGCGTCATTGGCCTGAGCCATTGTTACTAATGTAAATTTAAGAGGTTACCATAAAGACCAATGTAATGTTACTCACCAATGGCAATTTGAGTAATGGGTATAGCCACCATAATCAATTTGGAGAGCACTGTGGTTTTAAAAACAGGATTAGTGTTCAAGGATATTTAGAATAACATTAGAATTAAACTATAGTAACAGCACAGCATGGAAGTACACTCTAAACAGACATTACTTACGTAAGCATGGTATGCTCGCTGAATGTACTGCGTTTAATTGACCCATCAAGTCCATTTTGTCCATGCTGAAGTGTATTCTTTCACCTACAAAGAAAAGCAGTCCTTCAAACACAAAGTTCAAACACTAACCAAACATCCACCACCAGCATACAACTTATCTTTGACTCTTATTGTCTGTAGAAGTCGGGTGTAGGCGTTGGACACAAGAAAGAAATGGAATCTAAGATATGGACTCTGGTTAGCTGCGTAGCTTTAAGAATGTGAACTTTCAGCCTTACTGGGGCGCAGCATGTTTTTCGGATGGGATTCCGTAGAGATGTAGTACATTCAGCATTCTGAGAGCAGTTCTGCATCACATATATATATAAACCAGGACTATTCCTAATCCGTGACAGGAAGCCGATGTTTAGTGTTCATGGAAAACGTATATCTGTGACCTAGTTGTGAAGAGGTCAACTCTATAAAAATGCCAAAAAAAAAATGCCAAAAGTGGTGGAAAGAAAAATAGTTTCCTAAAAAACAAAAATCTGGCTGATTGAATAGACTGCAGCTTGTCAACTGACTACTACCATGTGTCATGCTAAAACCTAATGATATACAGTGTCAGTGTTTGCTTGACCCTGTGCTTCCCTGTTTGGCCAGCGATAGCAATCTTTGATAGTAAACATCTCTGAGAAGAGTCAGGCTGTTTTCATAGCTACGTCTGGTACTTTTAACACAGGATGTTGTGCTGTTGCATATTGTATATTTTTATTTGATGTGGTTGTTTTCACACTTCAAAGGCTAAAGTGCGCATGTAGACATTCTCATGTAGGCATGGTTAGAATTACAGGTTAGAAATGTTCTGCTCCTGATCCGGGTTTGACTATTTAAGGACAGTTAGCCATGAAAAGAACAGTAAAAATCACCACCTGCTAACTAGCGAGAAGCCCCATTCAGCAGTGACAAGTAAGTGAAATAAATAGAAGCAAACATTGCTGTTTTTATTGCCTCCCACTGCTGTAGATGCTCTTGGTGAGAAAAGAGATGCTGTTTGGTGAGAAAAGTTTGATGCTGAACTCAACATTCCTTCCGGACTGATAAGGAGTGAAGAGGAAGACTGAGGGAAAGTGCATTTCCTTGTTTCTTGCAATAGGGGTGGACACCATAACTCTCCAGCAGTGTGCTGCTATCCTATTAGTTTGGATCACAACTGGTTGTGTTATCTTATAGATTGTTCCTTTAGTAGGTAGCAGTAAGTTGCTTGGTGGAATTGCAGTAATGAAGCATACGCACTGATTTGATTAAAATCTCATCCATGACCTGTGACCCAGTGCAACAGTTCCTGTCCCACAGTAAACACCCTTTTCTGTTTTTGTTAAGCACAAACTCACAAAGGCTTTAATGTCAGAGAAATGCCCCGCCCCCAGCGGACACTGAGAGTTTGTATTATGATGCATTACTTTTTGGATAATGTAACCTGTTAGCAGTGTGCAAATTACAAAGAGGTATGGGTGTCTTATCCTGCTATTTAAGACTTATCCGCCAAAATACACAAAGTTTAGAATTGTGTATTAGACATATGTTTCCCCAGCAGTGCTAGAAAAACATGTCACAGTTTGCAACACCCCTACAGAAGACCACGCTATTTTTTATTTGCTGCCTCAACCTGCATATGGATTCACTGTGAAGCATGTCTATGTTTTTATGAGCAACATGTTTGTGAATTAGTGAACACTGAACAGAATTGTATAATAGCCTAATGTGTTCATCTGTTACCTGGTTTAGCTTTTGTACAGGGTGTCTTCAATACATGACACAGACTGCCTACTTATGTTGGCTGGTAAATTCTTCATCAGAGTGTTTATTCATGCTTCTCTGCGTGAGCTGTCCACCACCATAAAATGTATAGAGCACTTTGTCCTTCCTCAGTCACAGTTAATCATCTACCGACAGTGTTGTACTAAACAGCTGTAATGTGGCGTTTACAGTCAGTTCTATAACTGTGTTTACCACAGTGGTTAGTCATTACCATAATAGCACTCTTATATATACATATACACTACATACCAAAGTACATGCATAATAAAGTTACACCATCAAGCTTTGATATGGAATAGATAATGACGAACCTACCAGCTGAATTTGTCAAATCACTCCAAAGTGGCTCGGTGTCACCTGTCTTGCTTAAAACTGGACTACGCAATGTCTGAACTGATGATTGAAGCTGTATTTTTGTGACTGCATTGTAGGCATGTCTTTTCATGTGCACAGGCTGCTTTGCAAGATGAACAGGTTTTTCTTTTTTCCTGCACAGATAATAGGCCGATTGCATTTTCAGTGCTCACTGGCCGATTGATTTTTGATGTCATTTCTTTGATGGAAGATACTAAATGAGCCCCCAGTAACTTACAGTAACTTACAAAACCTTTCTGTATTTTTATTTTTGTTTTTTTTCCCAGTCCGCATGGAGAGATTCCTGTAAACAGCCACTGTAACTGTTTAGAGATCTCACATTCCACGCATTATGTCCAAAAGACAATTGCTCAACCAGTGAAATCAAAGCATGACTGACTTCTAGCTTTCACAACTTCATGAAGGTTAACGAAAAACATATGACAGTGATCAGCAGAACTTGGCCTCTGATTAGTGTTTTACATCAAATTTCTGTTGACATTTACAAAATTTAATTAAGAAGATAACAAACTTCTGCTAGCGTTTATATGTCAAACCATGGCATCCTACACTCTAATCTTGCTCGTTTTTTTCTTTTGGTAACACCTGCTTATGAGGTTTACTCAATAAGCTGCCTGGATCCAGGCAATGGAATCTGGCTCAGATATGAGAAGGGATGGGTTGGCAGGCAATATGATGTAATGTTATATGTAATGTTTTTTTTAGCTTTGTTTTCATGTGGGAAATCTGCTGCTGTTTTCCCCTTTGTATATTTATTTCCTCGTTTATTTGGCTTTTAAAATTTTTTTTTTTAAATATATCTTGTTTTTGCTGTAGATGTAAATCTGTAAGGCAAACCAACCAATTCTGTATTCTTATTTTTGTAGTCTAGAGGAGACGATTGGTTGTCTAAGAAATGAGAGTAGCTTGGGTTGCCTTCTTTTACATTTTTAATTGGTTGTGTATGTTGTAATGTCACCCTCTCGTGTTTAATGAAGAGCGGAGACCAGTCTGGATTCAGAAAGTAGGTTTATTCCGATAAGCTCGTCAGAGTATCAAGTCTAACTTGTGGTCTAAATGGTCTATTTTACAGCATTACTGGGTTATCATCTGCTGGAAGAAAGACATCTCCAGAGTTCCTGAAAGACTTCATAAAGCTAAGCATTTGTTTGTAACCCACTATTCATGTTTAACCCTCTTAAATGTTAGAAGTGGTATCCTTCAGCTAAAGTGAAACTATGTACATGTCTTTTTCCTTCTGGTATTGAGTGTATATCTATGCACCTTACACTCATTACCTCTACTCAAAGTTGACTTATTTATTGTATTTATTGCAAGTTGCACTTTCTGCCATCTTCTGCCCAGTTTTATTTCACTGTGTGCTTGTACGGAGCTGTAATGACAATAAAAGCCACTTGACTTGCAATTTGGTAGCATTAAGGATTTTTTTTTTTATTGGGGGGGGTGGGGGGGGGTAGGATTAACTCTAGCTGTTGCCTTCCCTCTTGCAGGTGATTAGCCTAGCTTCTCCATACCTAGATCTACACAGTTGTGGTTATGTGGGACACGACGAGGAGACAGGTTGTAAGTTCAATGGAAAACAAACAAGAGAAAAACAAAAACCAAAGACACTAGGAAAACTAAAAAACAAAACACTACTGAGAAACAGGGTCACAGAAATAACTAACAACGACAAAACACCAAGCAAGAACAAATGGAACCACAGGGAGTATAAAACAGCAAGGACTAATGAGACAGGAGGCAAGGGGGCTAAGACAGGAGGAGCAATAACCATAACAAACAGAAGCTCATGGCACAGGACAACAACGGCCAGGACGTGACAGTTGTGGCCTGTAAGTTCATGGGCCGCTTCCAGAGTGTACCACTTTTTGAGTTTAAAAAAATATTATTGAATTATGTTTTTATTGCACTATTAGTGTACTTGCTAAACACATATAAACCATGTCTTTTACATGATTGATTTTAATAGTGTGGGGGTCTACAGTGTGAATACAAGTTGCTGAGCTAATTGATGAATCTGAGGTCTTGGGTCGTAAGTCACTAGGTTACTTAACTGGGCTCAGCTTTCCCAGGTTTGAGTCATTCAGGCTCTGTTGGCCACAGTCTGGTGTAGTCTGGCAGGATTACATTTTGCAACACAAAGATGTGAGTTTTGTGTTCCACACCTTAAAGGCAGATAAGTGTAGTTCCAATGATGAGGGTGTGGGATCTGCCTCTGGGTACAGGATTTTTTAAATGCACTGGGTACAGGATTGCATGCACAAGCCCTAAATGTCAAATTAGGAAAGGGAAAGGAGTCATTCTGGTCCATCAGTGTGTGCTAATTAGTGCCTTAGGGTACAGTGGAAGGAGCTTGGCCACCTAGTGGCTTCTCTAGTGAGGATTTGGCTGTGTTGAAGGAAATGGTGTAGAAACTGCAGGAACAAAGAAATAAAAATCAAGAACGTTAAGGAAAAATTCCTTTAGTCTGATGGGTCCACCCTGATAATTTGTAGGCCGAAGCCAGGTCATTATGCCAGAAGCTTTGGAAGTACTCTGAGTTAGCAGTGCATATCACCCCTTAAGGTAATAACAAATGCGAGATCTTTAATCACACCTTATATGATATGTTGCATATTCGTCCTATAGAGAAGAAACAGGTGGTCCAAGCACCTATCTTAAATTACTTTTCATAAAATACAACCATCCGTCAGACCACGGGTGAGTCTCCTCACTTTTTAATGCTTGGCCAAAAGCCTTAATTGTCTATGAATTTCCTTTTAGGCCAAGTTTCCAAGCCAGGCTGGAGGTGTAACAGGGTACAGTATCAACAACAATTGTAGACTGCTTCTGAAGAACTACAGACGCATTTACAAGTTTGCAAGGTCGAGGATTGCTTGGTGTAGGTGTAAAGGGTTAAATTTATACATCTTTTTATATTCACTTTCATTACTACTTCGATTTTTTATATATATATCTACTGTAGGTAGTTTGTCTGTTTCTTTAAAAAAGGAAGATTTGGGTAAAAAAAAAAAAGCTATCAGTCTATCAAGACATCGTTTTGTGCATTGAGAAATCTGTTTTCTGTTAGTAATGTCTTATATACTGGATTAAGACGATTATCGATTGCTCATGCCTGTTCTAGCCAGGGAGGTGCGCTCTCGCTGTGTCGTTGCTCATTCTCTATACAGACACAGACTAGACAACAAAGTGGAAAGTTTGTTCTTTCATGGTTTCCCTTTCTACAGGGTTACTACATAGGCAGGGGTATGATGAAAGAACTAGAGTGGCCTTGAAAGAGGTTCAGTTCGTTTTAGTGGAACATGGTTTAGGGTTGTGAAGGCACCCCATAGTGGGGGATGTGTGAAATCCATCTCACCTCCCTCTGATCTTCAGCAAGTTAAGCATGTTCATAGGACAACTGCTGCTGATTCTGTACCCATGTCCTCTGTGGCTATGTTTCCAGTTGTCTCTCCCAAAGATACAGACCACATACAAAGTGGCATTGAGAAGAACTGCTCGAATTACGGGTGGCCATCAATCTAACCCCATCACTTACCAGTGACACTACAGAGTAAGGTATGTTAAACTGATTGTCCACAGTTGTCAACAAAATGACGAGTGCTCTGTTATGGTCTTGGGATTGTAATTGTTATTTTTTTATTTTATTGTCAGGGCACCAATATAAAAGTTAAGACAGGTAGTTTATTTCCCATGTCAGTCATACATGTAAATACTTTTGTAGATGACTTAAATACAAAATTAGTTTCACCGTGTTACACTAGGGTGGTAACTGTTAATAAATTGCTTGTCGCCCTTTGCTGCAGTAACAGTCTCTATTTTTCTGTGAAGGTTTAAACCACAACCATATGTAGAGTCATGAGAATTTACCAAGAACTAGAGTGATAAATACGTTACACCACACACATGTAGTGCAAGTTAGGGAGAGTGTAAATACATTTCCAGCATTCACAAGAACAAAACAGAATCAGGCACTACTGACTATTTTGTATGCACAGCAGGCAGAACACAGTACACAGCAAGTACCCACCAACGCTCCAGCAAACAAAATATACCCCAATGTGGTGGTCCAGAAAGCAAACAAGTAAAGAGTCTTGTTGCAGTAGGGCTCCTCAACCAGGGTTGCGTTGTAATTGGGAGTGTAGATGGAGTAGATCCATACATTACCTGTAAGACACAAATAAAGCCATTAAGAAATACATTTAAAACATCTTCAAAGATGTATTAATGATTTCCTCCTAAATCTGTGGCTATTTTTCCATAAAAGCATCACAGTAAGTTTCTATATTGTAGTGAAGTGATATGACTTCTTCAGTGTGCGTTAGCTACTGACTCTAGATACGGCAGTCAGTGTTTAATATTTAATATATCAGTATTTAATAGGTGTAATCTCTGCACAGGTGCACAGCTTCTCTGGATCTACTTATTTGTGATGTGGACATTGTGCCACATTCTGTGTCGCCTGTCTGTGTATTACTGTCACTGTAACAGTGGATGTGCATTTCAAACAATCACACTATTTCCTTCTTGATAAAAGCATTGTACATCATAATGAAATCATAATTGACTTTCATCATTCCTCTCTCTCTCTCTCTCTCTCTCTCTCACTCTCTCACTCTCTCACTCTCACTCTCCCTCTCTCTCACTCTCTTCTCACCAGTGATGTACCAGCAGAACATGAAGGCAGACACAAGGCCATTCCAGAGATTGCAGATACATTCCTGTGCCTTGCAACAGGGCAGGCAGGAGAACACAGCAAGGACTATACTAAACACCCCACACACCACTAAGTATATAGGGATGTAGTGCTGCTTGGGACAGTCCTCGAGATACATCGCACCTGGAAGAAAGAGTTTGGGAGGAACTGTGAGAAAAAGATATTGCAACAACAACAATTATGATCTTTGGTGCTTTGTTTTTCAATGAGAGTGTCATTGGTTTTATAGATTCTCACTTATGGTTTTGGCCTGTTATTCAAATATATTCAAATGTAGAACATTTTAAACACAACCTGGCAGTGTACTCCAATATAAATTGATGATCTATACCTCTTTAATAATTTGCTGGACATGAAACAAAACTTAATCGTAATTGCTTACATAACTCTTGCTAACACAGGACCACCTGATCTGCAGCCTGTTATATCCAGTTTTTTTTTCTTTACTAATTTGAGGAAATATACTAGCAGGTCTTTGTCTTATTTAGACAGTGATTATATTTATATATATATATATATATATATATATATATATATATATATATATATATATATATATATTTATATATATATATATATATATATATATATATATAAATATATATATATATATATATATATACATGATTTTGCATTTTTGCTAGTGACAGGTGGGTAAAACGACTTAACAGAACTCTGGCTAACAGATCATACATGTATTCTCAGAATGCTATGACTGCCACATGCCACTTCAGGACAGTTTTCTATCCCAGTGCATGCACAGTATTAAGTTTTTTCCACGTTTGTGTACAGGCATTCTTTACATAGTAGTTCGGTTGGTATTGCTTTCCTTTATACATCAGTCTGAGCAGTGATTTCTCAGAGCATCCCTTAGCTTGAATCTTTCAGCCCAAAAGAAGCCTGTATTTTGAAAGAACCTTAAATGACTAAGAATGAGGTATACAGTCTGTGAAACCCTTTTTTATATCTTTTTTATATCTTTTAGCTAAAATAGATTTAGGTTTTGAAATCTGCCCAACTTAGTTTGTACGTTGTCCTTTACACCTTCGTCATTGCTCCTTAAATCTTTTTATTTTTTGAGGATTTTTAGGTTATGTATGTTATATATTAGTATTTCCACACATGTACCACACTATAAAAGCTATATAGCTTTATATTGGCTTCAGAACAGATTTTGTTCTTGTTTTGTTCTAAGCACTAAACACTATGTGTAGTGCTTCATTTCATGTCACAATATGATACATATATCTGATGTATATGGTATATGATATAATAATTTGGTGATTTTAGTAAATGGAAAAATACTGTATACACTGTCTAAAACTTGTGTTCATCTACATTCTCATGATGTATCATTGGCCTGAGCTTTTTTAAATGTAGATTTAGGAGGTTGCCAAAAAATGCCAATGTAATTTACTCACCGATGACAACCTGAGCAATGGGTAGAGCCACCATTATCAGTTTGGAGAACACTGTGGTATTAAAAAGGGAGTTAGGATGTTCAGAATAATGTTAGGATATTGCCCTTTTAAGTAAGTCATTGTAAGAATACGGCATCAAATTGCTCACCTAAGCATGGTGTGTTCATTGATTCTACTGCTTTTTTCAACTTGTTTTCTCCGTCCATGCTGAATTGTATCTGTTCACCTACAATGAGGAAGCATGAATTCAAACGCAGCTTAGACACTAACCAAACATCCACCACCAGCACACAAATAATCATTGACTCTCATTGTCTGTAGGAGCCAGTGTAGGCGTGAAACACATTTTTGGAAGTTCAGCAGACAGCTTTTATCAAGAAAGAAATGGATTCTACGAAATGATATCTTCTTAGCTGCGTAGTTTCAAGAATGTGAACTTTTAATCTTGTTGATGCACAGCACGGCACATTTTCCGGATGTTTTTAGAGACAGATTTAGTGTATTCAGCATTCTGAGAGACGATCCTGCGTTAAAAGTCTAGTCCAGGACTGTGTCTGGAAAGCTGACCACATTATTGACCTATCTGTAAAAAAGTCAACTCAAATTTAAACATGCCTTAAACAGGGATGGACTCCAAAAATGGTGGAGAAACTAATTTTCCAAAATGTGACTGCAACTTGCCATTTAGCCTATTATATCATCTCTGTCCAAAGAAAAACATGTATCTCCATTTTTGTTGATTTTTACTTTTATGCCTCATTTGATCACATGAGCTGCTATTTACACTGTGTGGAAATTTCATGGAGAATGGACCAACAGAAATGGCCTAAAACTGCTTGGACTAAGACTTCTCGTTCCATTGACATGAACCTTGCATTCAAATTAAATGAGTTATTTTTTTTATAGGTTTCCTGTAAAGTTGCCATTTTGGAGGTGCATGTTCTTCTTTGGACAGCGACGAAATGCTAGTGTGTTATTACTAACAGCAGCTTGTGCTCCAAGAATGATAATCGGTAAAACAGATGATGCAGACAGTACAGAGATGGAGTTTTTTGGGTACTGAATTGTGGTATTTGGTATGGACCATTGTGATAATGTTTTCCCACCAGCAGTAAACTGTAGGGATTCGGTCAGGTGCAGACCAAGACTCATGATGTTTGCCGGTCAACAGTTCGGTTGTTTGGTTTGGCTTTACCTAAATACTGACAGTGTTCCCATGTCAAACGGTATTAACTAGAAACTAGCACCCAACATGGCTGTTTAAAAAGTGAGATTTTACCACAATTATCAACAGAATGTAAATAAACTAGAATGTATTTCCTTGTTCAGTAGTGTACTCATTCACCACCTACTGTGATAGCAGGGAGCAACCTGGGGGAGGCGCTGCTGCTGCTGTAACCCAGCGCTGCCTCTGACATAACGTGGAAACGGAAACCCTAGCTTGTCCAATCATAACAGATCTTCTAGCCTTTTAAGCCAATCAAATGAGACCTGGGGAGGGTCATTGGTTTACTCGCTCTCGTTGTCTAGAGATGATGCAGCTGTGACAGGAGTTTGGTTAAAAACTAAACATTAGACCTTCTTCATGGGGCTGTGTCTAAAAGTCATAAATGCCGCCTGCTTATACAGTACTCTGAGACAGGAAGGCATCCAGCCATGTCTGAAAATGCCGCCTTCTGAGGTTCCTCTGTTTGGCTGTTTTATGAAGGAGGTGCAGATGTATCCTCTCCCTTACACATCCCATAATACTCGCCAATTCGGTTAGGGAAAACAGAGGACAGGAGCACAGACTTTCAAAAACTGAGTTTGAAGCTGGAGGGGACTGACAGGGCTGAGGGAGCAGATCTAATGGAGGTTAGTGATGGAGAAGAAGGTGAGGGAGAGAAAGAAGCTGAAGGAGACTGACGGGGCTGAGGGAGCAGATCTAATGGGGGTTGGTGATGGAGAAGAAGGTGAGGGAGAGAAAGAAGCTAAAGGAGACTGACGGGGCTGAGGGAGCAGATCTAATGGAGGTTAGTGATGGAGAAGAAGGTGAGGGAGAGAAAGAAGCTAAAGGAGACTGACGGGGCTGAGGGAGCAGATCTAATGGAGGTTAGTGATGGAGAAGAAGGTGAGGGAGAGAAAGAAGCTAAAGGAGACTGACGGGGCTGAGGGAGCAGATCTAATGGAGGTTAGTGATGGAGAAGAAGGTGAGGGAGAGAAAGAAGCTGGAGGAGACTGACGGGGCTGAGGGAGCAGATCTAATGGAGGTTAGTGATGGAGAAGAAGGTGAGGGAGAGAAAGAAGCTAAAGGAGACTGACGGGGCTGAGGGAGCAGATCTAATGGAGGTTAGTGATGGAGAAGAATGTAAGAAAAGTTGTTTAAGCTGTATATTAAACTGAATATAAAATGTAATTGAAAGTAACAGAATTACCCAGACAATTATATTACAAACCGGATTCCAAAAAAGTTGGGACACTTAACAAATTGTGAATAAAAACTGAATGCAATGATGTGGAGGTGCCAACATCTAATATTTTATTCAGAATAGAACACAAATCACAGATCAAAAGTTTAAACTGAGAGAATGTATCATTTTAAGGGAAAAATATGTTGTTTCAAAATTTCATGGCGTCAACAAATCCCAAAAAAGTTGGGACAAGGCCATTTTTACCACTGTGTGGCATCCCCCCTTCTTCTTACAACACTCAACAGACGTCTGGGGACAGAGGAGACCAGTTTCTCAAGTTTAGAAATAGGAATGCTCTCCCATTCATGTCTAATACAGGCCTCTAACTGTTCAATCGTCTTGGGCCTTCTTTGTCGCACCTTCCTCTTTATGATGCGCCAAATGTTCTCTATAGGTGAAAGATCTGGACTGCAGGCTGGCCATTTCAGTACCCGGATCCTTCTCCTACGTAGCCATGATGTTGTGATTGCTGCAGAATGTGGTCTGGCATTATCTTGTTGAAAAATGCAGGGTCTTCCCTGAAAGAGATGACGTCTAGATGGGAGCATATGTTGTTCTAGAACCTGAACATAGTTCTCTGCATTAATGGTGCCTTTCCAGACATGCAAGCTGCCCATGCCACAAGCACTCATGCAACCCCATACCATCAGTGATGCAGGCTGAACGGAGCGTTGATAACAACTTGGGTTATCCTTGTCCTCTCTGGTCCGGATGACATGGCATCCCAGTGTTTCCTAAAGAACTTCAAATCGTGACTCATCTGACCACAGAACAGTCTTCCATTTTGCCACACTCCATTTTAAAAGACCCCTGGCCCAGTGCAAACGTCTGAGCTTGTGGAGCTTGCTTAGAAATGGCTTCCTTTTTGCTCTGTAGAGTTTTAGCTGGCAACGGCGGATGGCACGGTGGATTGTGTTGACTGACAATGCTTTCTGGAAGTATTCCTGAGCCCATTCTGTTATTTCCTTGACAGTGGCATTCCTGTTTGAGGTGCAGTGACGTTTAAGGGCCCGGAGATCACGAGCATCCAGTAGAGTTTTACAGCCTTGACCTACAGCAATTGTTCCAGATTCTCTGAATCTTTTGATGATGTTATGCACGGTTGATGATGATAACTTAAAAGTCTTTGCTATTTTACGCTGGGTAACACCATTCTGGTATTGCTGCACTATCTTTCTGCGCAACAATGGTGGAATTGGTGATCCTCTTACCGTCTTGGCTTCAAAGAGACACTGACACTCTGAGAAGCTCTTTTTATACCCAATCATGTTGTCAATTGACCTAATTAGTGTTAATTGGTCCTCCAGCTGTTTGTTATATGCGCAATTTCCTTTTTCCATCCACTTATTGCTACTTGTCCCAACTTTTTTGGGATTTGTTGACGCCATGAAATTTTGAAACAACATATTTTTCCCTTAAAATGATACATTCTCTCAGTTTAAACTTTTGATCTGTGATTTGTGTTCTATTCTGAATAAAATATTAGATGTTGGCACCTCCACATCATTGCATTCAGTTTTTATTCACAATTTGTTTAGTGTCCCAACTTTTTTGGAATCCGGTTTGTATTTGTCACTGTAACATAAGATTATTAAACATGTCTGCAGAGCTAAATCGCTTCCTTTTTTGATGGCACTAAATTGACTATAGTGTAGACTAAACTGAATATAGTTTAGAATTATGCTTCGGGACAACATGAATAAATAACTACCATATGTTTCCCCAGCAGTGATAGAAACACCCCTACGGCAGATCACACTGGTTCTTATTTGTTACCTCAAGCTTGAGTTGGATTCATTATGAAGAGTGTCTATGTATCTACGGCATGTTAACTAGCCATCTTAGTTTTATACACTGAACAGAATGTGTAACAGCCTTTGTCCTTCCTCAGTCTCAGTCCATTATCCACCTACTGTTTTGTATTGAACAGATATAATGTTTGCTCTTTAGCTTCCTGGGTTTAATTACAGTCAGCTCTACAACTGTATTTACCATGATAGCACGTTTACATGTATACCCCTATAAAATACATGCATAATAAAGTAACACCATCAACCTTTCAAATGCAATAGACAATGACAAACCTACCAGCTGAATATGTCAAATTCCTCCAGAGTGGCTCAGTGTCACCTGTCTTGCCTAAAGCTGGTCTATGCAATGTTCAAACAGATTTTTGTGACTTCTGTTCTAGTGTGTCGTTTCACGTGGGCAGGTTGCTTTGCGAGATGAACAGGTTTCTTTTCCTGCACAGATAGCAAACTGATTGTGTTTACAGTGCTCACTCTCTGATTGAATTCCCTTGTCATTTTATTGATGAAAGATACTAAATGAACCCCCCTGGTCTCTGACGAACGTTTCCGGAATTTTTATGTTCCTTTAAGCCGTCACTGTATCTGTTTAGAGATCTCACATTCCAAATAGACAATTGCTTAACCGATTAAACCGAAGCACGACTAACTTCTAGTCTTCACATCTTTGGAATGGTTTAAGCTAAACACATTATACACATTTTTATACATGCGTTTCTGAGTAGCCTATGCCCTAGATATAAATATTTTTATAATTGTAAGTGTTATTGTAATTGTAACTGACAAAAATACCAATTACATCAATTACACCATGTTATTGTAGGGTGGTAAGTGTTAAATAGGGAGTTTGTCTTCATCCAGCAACTGCTATCCTGTAATAAACAGTGAAGACAGACAGATTCAGTTTTTTGTGTGTGCCCATAAGTCATATTCATACTGAATATTCTGACAGGTAAAAAGACCTGTGACTACAGAAAAAAGTTCCATGACTATAGGCCAATGTACCCTAAACACATCGCTGGGCAAGCTCCATTTCCTAAACGCCCTATATCTATTTATATTTATATTGTATTATTATACTCCATTCTGTACTACTGTTTACACATTTTGCTCTGCTAAATTTTTTATATTACTGCGTACTTGCACTGTCTGTATGGCTGACAACAGGCATCTTCCTAATTTGCTCAGCAAATGGTATACTACTACCTCCATCTATACTTTACACTTTACACAGACACTAAGGACTCTATTTTTTTACTTTCATACTTTATATTGTATCTCTGGCTCTATCTGTACAATTCTATCTTGTGCTTCTGTTACTTCTGTGTAGTTTGTATATCTGCTACTGGATGCCTGAATTTCCCTCTGGGATCAATAAAGTATGTATGTATGTATCCATCCAATCAATCAATCAATCAATCAATCAATCAATCAATCAATCCATGCATTCATTCATTCCTGGAGATACAAAGACTACAGCTATTCAGGCAACAGATATAATAGCTAAAGAGCAAACATTATATCTGATGCCTGAATTTCCCTCTGGGATCAATAAAGTATCTATCTATCTATCTATCTATATCTATCAACCTGTCTATCTATCTGTCTATCCATCCATCCATCCATTTCTGGAGATACAAAGACTACAGCTATTAACATAGACCCTTTGTCATAAATGTATGGCTGATAAAGAACTGTTTTTAAAATGATGTAAGTGAAATGAAAGTGGGTGAGCTGACCAATCAGACTACACTGGCAAGTGGGGCTTAAAGACACAGGAGAAAAATATTGTGTTTCTAAAACGACTGAAGCATGACAGTCTACACCAGTAGACCCCAAAAATGAAATGATGAACACGAAAATGAGCATAAAAGTCCCCTTCAAATGCATGAAGGATCCTGGAGGTCTCTGACTTTAATAACGTTAGAGCAGGCATGTTTGCCTGTGACATGTTTGCTGGCTATGTGGCCAAGAATTAGTTCAAGATGAACCCAAAAGATACATTTTAAAGCATGACATGCGGTTCACAGAAAACATTTCTTTATTAGAAAATATGGTCTTTGAAAAGTATCATCGTTTCTTTATATCTGGCCAGCAGATAACTACAGATTCTTATTAACTTAACTAACTAGTAACCTAACAAGAGCTGTCTTTAGGTTAGGGATAGATGTAAAAGTGGCGGTACAAAACAGTTGTCAGTAACATTGTAATATCACATCCACTTTGCCTGTGGGCTCAAGTTAAATCATGATTTACAATGACAGTAAGCACAACACACTGTAATCTTCTGCACCAGTGGCTGTATAAAGTACGTCAGGACCACCGTCGTAAGTAGTGTAAGTGGACCCATGGTAACTGGGCTCCTTGACATGTTTATTGGACCTCTGAAATCGTGACTTACACAATTTTACACCCATCTCTGGGGTACTTATGATAATAAGATACTTCAGCCATTATCTTATTTTATAGCACCACTTTCATATCATTCTCCATGTCTGTTTCTTTTCAGGTGACCAATCAGAAAGCTGGCAAATATAGAACAATACCTCACTGTAACACTGACATTTACCAAAATCTGGTCCCACTCAGTTTTACCCAGTCTTTAGCTTTTAGTATGACAGCAGTGTAGTTAAATCATAAGTCCGTCAGGCATTGACTAGTAGAAGTCTCAACATAGATGCAGCCACGAGACTTTCCACCTTGTAGATCAAGCACTCTGCTCCGTCCTCGTTCTCTGTCTCCTGTTTGGAGATGAGCTGCTCCAAGGAAGGAGTCAAATAAGAAACCTCTTCTCCACAACTAGATGCACAGAAATACACACACACAAACACACACATTTGCAGAAGTTCTTTCCATATTATTGTAACTGTACATTTCAACCCACTCCTCACCTCTATGTAGATTTTAGTCCGAGGCCTTCTTCTGTAGAAAATCGCTTTAGTGTTAAATTCAGGATTTCCATCTTTTTTAAAGACACAAGTCCTTATAGTGTCCTCCTCACACCTAATGACAGCATATACATCTGGAGCTGTGAGAAAGGGAGAGAATGAGAGAAGGAAGGGAGTGAGCAAAGAGCAGGGGAATATAAGAACTTTGTTGTTCTGCGGTTACAGTATCCGCAGGCGTAAGTAGCGTGGAGGTAGTCAAGGACATCTTTGCCCTCTTTGACTGAGCTACTCTTTAGAGATAAAGATGACAATAATAATAGATGGCAGTGATGATGATGGTGGTGGTGGTAGCTCGTTACCTGGCTGTTTGGGCTGGCTGAGTGTGGACGCTCTGCGCAGGTGGACTGTAGTTACAGCACATGGCTGAGGCACACAGCACTTCCACAGAGAGGGAGTTGGCAAGTCCACCTTTAGCTCTCTACAGAGAGAGGGACTTTAGTGTTTAATGCCACGGCGAGTTTTATTGTGTGGTTTACAGATGAATGAAAAAATGCTGTATACACGTGGGCCATGGTTTATAATTTAGCACCATGTGGGTGCTGACATCCAGGAATTTGAGCACTTGCCCATTGGACCCCTTCCCATTTAGACTGCTCCATGCAATCTGCTTGGACCTGAAACTATTCTCATAGCAGTAACTGAAAATCTCCACACAATATCAAACCAACTTCAACATAATCAACCACAAGATCCTAGTGTCTGTCCTCAATATTTTTTGAAACCGCTAGCTTGGTTTGAGTCTCATCAGAAGAGAGACTGGTGTCCCCCAAGGCTCAGTGCTGGGTTCTCCTCTTTGTTCTCTTAACACTTTCTGTCTTGACCATGGAAAATCATCCTATGGCTTTTCCTACCACTGCTATGCTGATGACACTCAACTATTACATTTCCTCCCAGCATTTCAGCATTTTTGGCTGACATCTCAATAAAGATGGCATCCCATTCATCTGAGGCTGAATCTCAGCAAAACTGAGCTGCTATTCATCCCGGGAGGAACTGCAGTTCTTCTTTTCACATTGATCTTTACAGCATGAGTTCCTAACTTGGAAGTTAAATGGAACCAGAAAGTTATTTATTCTGTTTGTCCATTTATTATGACACAAAGGGCACAACACAAAGCGAGAGAGAAAGTTTAGTCCAAGCAGTGAAACTGTTTGTTTCTTGTTCTTCTATAGGAACATTACCTGTCTTTACTCAGGGTCGTAATTATTCAAGGTCAAAGTGTATAGATGTAACTTTCTGCTTACATACCAAGCAGCACAAGCCCTCAGCATCTCACCTGAGCTTGATGTGTGTGTGTGAGAAAAGACGGAGGAGGAATCGCCCAGTGGCTCCAGGGTGGAAGGTGGTGGGAAGGACAGCGTAGCGGCCAGGGCTCAGTGTCACGCGCAGAGTAACACTGCGGGAGTCCATATAGACAGAGCTCGCCGCCTGCTCACTAAAACACTGCACCCTAGATGCACGATTCACTTCCACCTGAGAGCGTCAGGAGAAACACACACATATAAACCACATCAGCCTGAAAAGAAGATCTACACCGGCTAATAAAGAAAGAAAGAGTTGCCCTGCTGTATGTCATTGCTTTTCTTAAATGGTTTTTGTTGTGTGCTGTGAGTTTGGTACTCTTCATTTGTTCAATGTTTGCAGGAAACTTCTGAGACTTCTGATCAGGTAAAAGTTTTTTTATCCCAAAACTTTAACTTTATTTCATCTTACAAACAATAAAGAATCACAGAATGAGAAATATATCTAAAATTAAATTCCTATCCAAAATGGTCAACCCTGTCACCTTCTAGTCTGTATCACTGCTGGTGATCAGGGCCCAGTACATGTGTTTAGACTCACCCTCAGCACCTCAAAACCAATTGGAAGATTTTCACCACTTCCCTCTCTTCTTTTCATTCTTCTGTCTTCCTGCTGCAGGCATATGAGTACCTCATCGCCCTCCCTTCCAACCTCAAACATGAACTGAGATAAAGACAGAGAGGAATGTGGATCAGAAATAAAGTGCGTACAGATTAATGGACTAATGTTAAGGGTGTTGACAAGTGTCAGACATAAACAGCAAAAAATAGCCATGATATTTTCTAAGTGCCCTGCCCCAGCGACTGCATACACAACTACCAGGTCTATTTTAACTGTGTAAAAGTTTATACATGCCTAGTCAGCAAAACCAATTATATGAAGCACTAACGGTATGTAGTCTGGGGGTCTGACTGTTTTTGGCAGACGTTTTGATGTGGCTTCAGTTCTGAACCGTATTATTACTAATCATTTGTACTTGACTGTTTGTGTCTGCATACAGCTGCACACATCGTTTTGCACATGTAACTGTTCTTGTATGGTTATATTTCAGCTCATTTTGCACAAAAACCACTTTACTACAGACTGTTACAATGTAACTAATGTAGCACATACCTGCACAATGTATATAGCCTGTATAATTCTAAATTGTTTACATTTTATATTTTATATTTTATTTATATATTCTCTGCATGCTTAATTTTTGATCCTTGTTATCTGTCTATTTATATTTATACTTTTTATTCTATGACATCCAGTGTGGGCAGCAAAGTAAGAATTTCATTGTACAGGGAAACTAGTTTCCTTACTGTGCATATGACAATAAAGCTTTGAATCTTGAATCTTGAATCTTGAATCTTTGTAATTTTATACTGGAATTTTAAACTTACAACTAATGATCCTAGTTAAATCATGGCTAGATGAAAAGAGAAACATTTGGCTTCAAATGGGGCAACAGTCTCACCTTCTAAGTGTCTAACTTTATTGTTAGAAACTCCCAGGTTCGGCATTTATAGCCAGTGTAACTCAATAAGAACTGGAGACAGTTAACAACTTTTAGGTTGTGAGCTTTAAACCAGCAAGCACAGACACTGACGCTGGCCTGTCTAGTGATACAGCTAAACGTGCTGTGCAAAGATAAAGACAGTATCATATGGAAACAATTGAGCATTTTTATTAAACAAACTACCTCAGTCATTTAAAACTGAAGGGGAATCTTTAAACGGCTATAGATATTCTCTGATTACTGAATGATATGAAGCCCTGATGAGGTAACACTGGGAGCAGAGAGATATCCTAGCTGCACTATTAGACATTTCACTGTACTGAGTACTGGAATACCAGTTTACTACTCACACCTACCTTGTAGCTCTCGCTGACTATTTTATCTTCCACATCTACTAAACACTGACTTGTACACTATGTTGCCAGTAAAATGCAGACGTGCAGCTTTTCTTGTGTAGTACATATTTGTACACCCTCAACCTTTAAATATGAAAGGTTAACCCTGCAAGAATCTCACATACATATGTGACAGCATTTACATCATATCTGCTACACCAAGAGTACGATACAGCCTAGTCTCAGCCTCAGACAGTCCTCCCACACAGAAACAGAGTATCTGATATCTTGTACACAACACTGACAACAACCATTCTCTCAGGCTATGAAGGACCAACTGGGTGAACCAATTTTCTACAGCGCCACTCTGAGGCAGATCAGTGCTGTAGCTTTAGTTAGTCAAGAATACTAAAGACAGAAGGTGACTGATCGTGGGTGGAGTAGCTAAACAATGACCTTCCATGAATTTGCATTTACATATAGTTATTATAGTTTCCCTAATGCACAACCTAACATCATAATGCATTTAAATCCTAAATACCCCACAGAATTCAGATTTTTGAGACATTCTGAAAGTTCATTAAGTTAATTGGGGGGCCTGGACCCCCAGGTTTATGTACACTGCTCAAAAAAATAAAAGGAACACTTTGAAAACACATCAGATCTCAATGGGAAAAAATCATGCAGAACATCTTTCCTCATATAGACTGGGTAATGTGTTAGGAACGAAAGGATGCCACATCGTTTGATGGAAATGAAAATGATCACCCTACAGAGGGTTGAATTCAAACACACCCTGAATATCAAAGTGAAAGAATGATGCAGCAGGCTCGTCCATTTAACCCAAATTCCACTGCAGCAACTCAAAATGGTACTCAGTAGTTTGTATGGCCTCCACATGCTCCTAATGAGACGACGGATGGTGTCCTGGGGGATCTCCTCCCAGATCTGGACCAGGGCATCACTGAGCTCCTGGACAGTCTGAAGTGCAACCTGGTGGCGTCGAATGGACCGAAACATAATGTTCCAGAGGTGTTCTATTGGATTTAGGTGGGCCAGTCAACGGTATCAATTCCCTCATTCTCCAAGAACTGCCTGCATACTCGTCACATGAGGCCGGGCATTGTTGTGCACCAGGAGGAACCCCGGACCCACTGCACCAGTGTAGGGTCTGACAACGGGTCCAAGGATTTCATCCTGATACCTAATAGCAGTCAGGGTGTTGTCTAGCCTGTAAAGTTCTGTGCTTCCTTCCAGGGATATGCCTCCCCAGACCATCACTGACCCACCACCAAACCAGTCATGCTGAATGATGTTGCAGGCGGCATAACATTCTCCACGGCGTCTCCAGAGCCTGTCACGTCTGTCACATGTGCTCAGGTGACACCTGCCCTCATCTGTGAAAAGCACAAGGCACCTGTGGCAGATCTGCCAATTCTGGTGTTCTGTGGTAAATGCCAATCGAGCTCTACAGTGCTGGCCAGTAAGCACAGGGCCCACTACAGGACGTCGGGCCCTCAGGCCGCCCTGATGAGGCCTGTTTCTGATCGTTTGGTCAGACACATTCACAGCAGTAGGGCTCTGGCAGTGCTCATCTTGTTCCTCCTAGCACAAAGGAGCAGATACCGGTCCTGCTGAGGGGTTAAGGACCTTCTACAGCCTTGTCCAGCTCTCCTAGAGTAACTGCCTGTCTCCTGGAATCTCCATCGTACTCTCAAGACTGTGCTGGGAGACACAGCAAACCTTGTGGCAATTGCACATATTGATGTGCCATCCTTCAGTAGTTGGACTACTGCAGAACTAGTGAGAAATCAGTGGGAAAAGATGAGGGGGGACAAAACGTCAATGACCTCGTCCTTTTAAACCATTCCTGTTTTGCAGGGTGTATCATTGTTGCTCCTCTACTGCACCTGTTGTTAATTTCATTAACCCCAAAGGAGCTGAAACTGATTAACGGCCCTCCCTACTACTTAACTGACCAGATCAATATCCCTGAAGTTGAACTGAGCTGATGCTATACTCCGATTAAAAAGTCTTCCCTTTATTTTCTTTAAACAGTGTATATTTAGGCTTAACACTAGAATTGGTAACTGGATCCTGGACAGTTAGTATCTATTCCAAGCATGTTTTATTGCTGATCAGAACAATACTGGCATTTACATTATCTCAGCTTCAGATGCTCCCACCAGAGAGGTACATGGAGCTTCTCATAGCGTTATGCTGATATGGCCACAATTTTCAAAATTTTGTCAGGTAAACAGTTCCAAGCTGTTGACTGCTCTGCAACACCATGCCAACAATCAACCTTTCAGAGTTAGATACAGGCCTAGTTGCTGTAGTTTTTGAACTTTATAAAAGCACGCCTAAATTTGATGAAGAGTTTCCTTTGAAGGATTCAGAATCTGGAAAATGAGATGTGATGCTGTTTGACTGTTTTGAAAACAATCTGGTCATGCTGTGTGTAATTATAGCTGTTTCCTTTCAGCAGGTGGTTCATGACTGACCTGGTGCTAACGAAACCTACCAACATGCACCAGTGCCCCTTCATGTTTTACCTGAGGGTTAAGAAGAAACGTCTCTCTGTGGTTAATGCATCCTCCACATCTGCTCCTTTTGTCCATCTCTCTTTCCCATTCTTCCTCCACTACTTCTTCCTCCTTTACACGAAACTCCACCCCTTTCTTTTTTTGCTTCTTTTCTCCTTCTTTGATTGGCTGGGCTTTCTCTTCACCCCTCTCTTTCCTTTTCTCCTTTGTATGGACCCTCCTCTTGTCCATTTGTCTTTCACCCAGCCTCTCCTCTTTTCTGTCCCCTCTTGGAGCAGGAACAGGAGCTGGATGGGACCACTGAGAACCTGTGAAATGCTTCTGCCTGTTGGAGGGCCGAGATGCTTTAGAGGGTGTTGGTGCTGAATCTGCAGGAGCATGTGTCCACTCCCCTGGGCAGCGTACCTCTCTCCAGTGTCCCCAGGGCCACAGCAGAGAGTGCTCCACCAGCCTGCACACCACCAAGTCTGTGAAGTAGTGGCAGAAGTCTTCAAACTCCATCCTAAGGAAGGAAGCAGACACGCAAGGATAAGCATAAAGATGAAGAAGAGATATTTTGCAGATTTTATTCATTTGTCCATATTGTGTGTTTACAGTGTGTTGCAACTTTGTTGGGTAGACCTAACCCATGTCTGTTGTGCCTTGAACAGAATGAGTTTGCTTTTTTAATAAATTCTACAATATGCTGAATGTGCTGTGCAGGAATGTTACAGCAGAATTTTATGGAAATTTTTTAATGGAAAGCTGGAAAGCTGAACCGTTTTGTTGTGAGGAGCTGATTCCCCCATTAACAAGGTGCTAAAGAAACCAGGATTCAGCTGTCCAGTTTAGATGCCTCTGTGCCACTGATGATGCGCTTGTGTAATGTTGACACAATTGGCATCCAGCATGGTATTTAACTGCTGCATTGAAACAAAGTCTACTAAATTCCCTCCTGTTAAATTTCTCTCTCATTTGCTGGCTGGGGTCTGTTTGTTTGCTTGTTATTGCTTGGTTGACTGTTCGTATATCTTATTTACTTGCTGTTTACATCAACCATCTTGCTAATCAATGGCACACAAACTTTTTATTTTTTGTTGTCTACTAGAACATATTTACATAGGTAATTTTGATTGCTTATGATTATCTTACACTTTAATGACTGTTTTGACTGGAAATTAAATGAATGAAGGATGGTCTCTGACTTTTGCACAGCACTGCTTGTTTTCACATGGAATTAGTTTTTATATTAAATGAGGTTCAACTATGTAAAAAAAAATAACATGCAAATAAAGTGCATCCAATCCATCCTTTACTCTTATTTAGATTGATTCATTCTTTTCAGGAGATTTACTTTCAGTTAAAAAAAAAGAGCAGGGATGTTTTTCCACACCTTTTAGAAGTTGATTGCATTCTGCTTTAAATACTGTTTATCAGACATCTGACAGGTTTGGTGGTCTACCAGGTTGTTTTTCCAATATTTTCTTCTGACTTTCCCTTCTTTATGCAAGTTTTTATTTTTATTTTATTTTATTTTATTTTTTTATTTAATTTTCACAGATTACAATATAAACGCCCACCATTCCCATACCCGTTGCACCAGCTGGAAGTAAAGTTTTTTAAAAGAATGATAAAATATATAGTCATAAATGCCATTTACACATACACACATATATACACAAAGTCCAACAAAGCCACTACGTACTCATAAACCTTGGTGTGTAACAATCATTTGTGGTTCCTGTTACAATTAATACGTGGGGAGGTCTGACAAAGATTCAAAATATTCAATAAAGGTTTTCCAATAAGAATAGAATTTGTCTGTTGATCATGTCTGTGAGCCAGGAGCCAAAAGAAGGGGGCTTGTGAGATTTCCATTGTAATAGTATTCTACGCCTTGCTACAAGAGAAGCAAAAGCCACAATCTGAGACTGCCTAGAAGTTAGTTGCAAGCTGGAATCCAGAGTCCCAAAAATTGTGATAAAAGGAGATGATGATATGTTAACATTAATGATTTTGGACAATATTTTGAAAATAGAGATCCCGTAGGACTGGAGTTTATGACATGCCCAAAACATATGAGATAAGTTAGCAGGTATGCCACCACACCAATTACAAGTCTGACCTATGTGAGGGTAAATCTTGGCAAGTTTAGTTTTGCAATAGTGGACTCTGTATAAGAATTTGAACTGGATGAGCTTAAAGCATACGCAAGATGCTGACGTATGAACTCGACGTAAGGCAGTGGACTATTTTAGACCTCAGAAATGTCTCCTATCTCTGACTTTTGCACTTCACATAGAAGTAGTCTTTATATTAAAAGAGGTTCAACTATGTAAAACAATAACATGTTCACAATGGCACTAAAGAGTGTACATTACCAAAACTCTCCCACATCTCTGACAATGAGACCCATCTTGTCTCTCTCGCTGCGGCCCACCTGCTGCCACTGCTGTGACCTGCAGATGGCACCAAACAGACAACCAAACAGGCTTAAACACTTGGAATGCTTTTATTGTGGAATCTATCAAAATTTGGTTTCCTCAAGTATGATCATTAAAACTGGACTATAGCTGGAATAATCACACTACACCTAAGTGTGCGCTCATAAACACACATACACGGCTGCATCCAAAACAGATGTGACATGTTACTCCATACCCCTGACTCCAGGCCCCTGTCCAGTCTGCTGTACCCCAAGGGTTCCTCATGCGCACCATGTAGATCCGAGAAGTTCCACAAATGCCCAGCAGACTCTCGCCAAGGCGAACTTTCCTGACTGCAGTAATTCCATATGCATGACCTTTCACCAAGCCACAATCCAACACTGACTCGACACGTTCTCCATCTGCTGGCTGGTTATAGAAGTGAGAGAATACAAAAAGGAGAAATTTGAATCACCAAACAGATTACAACACTGAGTGTGCAATAAACACTGACCCAAACAGACCGTTTGGAAAGGAAGAAATGCAGAGGGGAGGCAGAAGGTGACGAGGTGATTGACAAAGAATATTGTAAAACAACATCAGCAAAGTTAGAAGTAGGTTACTGAGGATTCAAGTCAGAGTTTACATGCTCTGACAGGTGAGGGGCATCATTCCTGCCATAGACTTAAAGAGCAGTCCCTCAGCTGGCTGGAAGGGCACATGTAAAAAGCACATGGTGATTGATGAGGCTGGCAGAGCTGGCACTCATAAATACACATACTTCAGTTCAGAGCTGAAAGCTAACATGTATAATGCTGGGGAGCTTGGCATTATAATGTTTTATAGGGGCAGTCCAGGCAAAACGCTCGCCTTTAAACAGTATTTGCTACCGGCCTAACACTAGCATTTAGTATTTACCATGTTACATGTATGTCACAGGTTCATGTGATATTCTGTGCAGCAGTAATATATTTCTCAGCTTAACTGATTTGTCAAACTTTTTTTTGCTTTTTTTTTTAATGCTTTACAATATACAATATATGCATGCATTATCCAAATGCGTCACTTGTTCTTTAAGAATTCTCCAAAACAACAATAAAGAAATACAGCCCTGCTAGGTGTAAGAATCACCACGATACAATATTGTCAGTATTTAAATAACTTATTTTGTAAAATACTGTAATTAATTACCTTTTTAACTGCAATTTGTCCCCAAAGACAAATTTGGTGCTGTTATTATCACATAGGCATCCAATGCAGTTGACATCCACACATCACAAGTTAATACAATCATTTCTGCTGCACTCAAAGCAAATGTTTTTTTATTCTACTATCAAAAGTTTATTTTATAATTGCAATGCATGTAATAAAATATCACTGTATCAATATGACACACATGTCTGTGTACCGATATGATATTGGCATGCAAAATATTGCATATATCCAAATCTTCTCCACCCGCTGGCAAGTGATGCAGGCAGGTAGGTTAGCTATGTTAGCAATGGATTAGCTAAAAAATAAAAACTATAGCCCATCGTCACGTAGTTTTTTCAAAAGTTCTCTCACTTTATAGCCAACCACGTCTCCACTGTGGAAGGCCATCAGACATATTTACAGTAGAGTATTGATTATGCCCTTTAAGCATGTATAGGTGTTATTTCTGCAGGTGTCGCTGTACATGCAGCTTTCTGAAAACTGAGGTCTGTTTTTTACCCGTATGGAGCATGTGATGAGAGCTTTGCGGCTGTGTGCTCTGGCCAGTGTCTGGAACAGTGCCTTTCTCTGGTCAGCGTTTTGGGTCAGTGCCTCTCGATCTAGGCTTAGTGGTTCGGACACTCCTCCGGTGAAGTCCACCAAGGCTTCAGCAGTGTTTCCCCCTTCCAAGGCCTCATAGCAGCCATTCAGTCTGAACAAAAGACAGAGATAGAGTAAGATTCCTCAGACTTTTTTCGCCAGGTTATAACTTCTACGAAGTACTGTTAACAGTTAATGTTAATGGTAAACTTAAAGGCTTATAATAGCAGTTTTTTCGTCCCTGATTCTGTGAATCCACATTAGGACATATTATCCTCAGGCCGCCAGACTTCATGTTTCAGGATGGGGAACTTTAATGAGGTAAATTAACCCTCGTCTCTCTTTCCTGATCTTCTTGTCATTCTGCCTGGCCCGGGGTGCACAAGAGAAAGCCTCGTGTTGACAACCTGATCTAGCCTCAGCGGTGCAGTATCACCTGCTAACACCTGCCCTGTCTGTCTAGTTGAGTCCCAGTAGAGAAAGAAATTGAGTGTGTCAATCTGCACTGGATGGGCATTTACTCTAACAGCTGTCTTACTTGGCATAAGCTTTCTCCAGCAGGGCACTCCAGAACTCCCGCGGTGTTGCTGATCGACAGAAGAGCAGAGTTCCGTCCTCGCTGACCGGTAAACGGTCATCCACCACCACGTCTGTCCACTGACCCAGCCGCCAGAATCGGAAATGGAAAATGCCAGCATACAGGTCTGGACGCTTGGGGTTCCATTCCTGCTCCATGTGGTCAGGGATGACCTGGATGTGAAGGGAGGAGAGGGGTGGAGAAAGAGAAGTGGGGTTAAAGGACAATTCTGTTAACTGGTTAACATTTCTGAACAATACAATGACCAAGATGTAAGATAAGTCACATAAGTTAATAATGTGTCTTAGGCCAGAAACTCAGGCATCCGCCACTGCATTTATAAGTATTTCATGTAATACCTTTGTATGGGGGAACTATTAGAAGCCTTAAACCTGGACACCTGTTCCTGTCCCTACTGCTGTGACTAGATTAATCCCCACTAGATTAATTATTTAGCATTTTAATGATTATTTAGGCACAAATTTTGAAATAATTGGTGGACTTTTCCTTTAAATCTGCCAGCACTAATACTATGTACCACTCATACAGGGTACACAACATGCTGTTCTTGTGCTCTTATAGGGTCTTATATGGTTAGTCTGTTCTGTTTTAAGGCAAACAAAATTAAATCAATTTAACTGAGAACAGTGCCATATCCTCAGACTACCTAAAATGTCTTCACCCACTCAATATACTTTCCCCCCTCTATGTCTTTCTAATACAGACGCGCATACTTTTTTCCAAAGTGAGGATTCTCCGGCCAAGCAAGAAGTGGCTGCCACCATCCAGCAGTTACCCAGGCTGCCCTGGTGCAGATCTCTGGTACTGATCCCATCCACAAAGAGCCGAGGGTCCTTACACAGCTCCTGAGACATAAACAGAGAATGCGACTTACTGACACAGAGACGTTCACAGTTCGGGTGATCCAGATTTCACCAAAGACATTACATGACATGGTTACACTGGCTAATGTTTGAGACTTTGTTCAATGACAGGTTTAAGGTAACATCCTTCTTAAAGCCCTCCATGACATAGATGCAAGGTGTTACAGGCAAAACAGTACCCCAAAACTTAATGCTATTTTACCACCATCACTGCTGCATATACAGGCGTGTGGATTCACCTGTCTGGATAGTAAATAAATGTTATTTTGAAAACATGGGAAAAAATACATCACTGAGTGAAATTATATTGTGACCTCTGGTTCCCATCAGCACCGGTGTAAGAGTCAGGAATTTGCTCTACAATAAACCATTTTACATCACATCACTCTGTATGACTTGTTTCCAGCTTAACTGTAGCTTGAATGCAGAATTGAATGTGTGTGTGTGTGTGTGGGAGTGAGTGAGTGTTTGTGTGCATGTGTGTGTATGTGTGTGTGTGGGAGTGAGTGAGTGTTTGTGTGTGTGTGTGTGTGTGTGTGTGTATGTGTGTGTGTGTGGGAGTGAGTGAGTGTTTGTGTGTGCGTGTGTGTGTGTGTGTGTGTGTATGTGTAAGTGTGTGTGTGTGTGTGTGTGTGTAAGTGAGTGAATGTGTGTGGGAGTGAGTGAGTGAGTGAGTGTGTGTGTGTGTGCGTGAGTAAGTGAGTGAGTGTGTGTGGGAGTGAGTGAGTGAGTGAGTGAGTGTTTGTGTGTGTTTGTGTGTGTGTGTGTGTGTGTGTATACGTGGAAGAGAGCAGTCCTGTCTGGCTGGACTTGTTGATCTACGTTTGACATTGGATCCTTTCTCCTAGGATCGCTTAGAATCAGTTTACAGAGGTCATGCACACACACACAGACACCGAGTCTGTAACACACATTTAATGTTATACCACATAAGTAACTTCAATAAATATTTGCTACCAGGTTCTGCAATACACTATCATATAGATTCTCAGAAGGTAAACTTAGAACTGAGCACTGATACCACAGATTGTGTGTGTGTGTGTGTGTGTGTGTGTGTGTGTGTGTGTGTAGGAGTGTGTGTTTGTAATATATAACCCTATCATTTGACCCATGTTGTAAGCATGCTGAGGATATCTGTGCTATATAGAATGACTCTGCTTTCAAACTTGTGCCCCCACATACAGTATAGCACTTATTGTTAAGCAGATGCAGTTAGCGTGCTTCTCTATTTATACCAATCCTCTGTGGACCTTTGAATGCGTTTATGCATCATATGTGAATTATATACAGTCACGTGTGATTTTTTAAATTGTATTTATTTATTTTTTATTTAACTGAACTTAATTGTCCCTCATGGCAAAAAAAATAGATTTGCATTTTCAGACAACATATACATATATACACCTCATGTCACAACATAACATAATCTCACCCCCTGTAACCCTCCCTACTCCTAAATTACATATTCTAGGACTCAAGTAATGTAAGGGGTCAATGTATAAATCATGACTGATTTGATTCACTAAGCTGATGGCTGTAGAAAAAAAATTAGCAGGTACTCTAAAACACCAACCTGGTGGAACGAGAGCTGATCTGGACAGGCCAGTCTCCTTTAGAACCTGCTTATTATATATAAGCATATATTTTATATATATAGGAAAGCTGGGCCTGACATGCTGCATTGATTTTGATTGCTAAGTTTTCAATACCAAAGTACAATACAAAAACCTAACACAGCTGTACTTTTCAATCCAAAACACTAATGTGCCTAGATATTTATAACCATGTGCTAACTCAAATGAAAATAAGGCAGTGTAACACACAGTTTCTGTTTATTTGTTATTTAGCTGAGTTTAAAATGCATGCCAATGTTTAAAGTGCATGTTTAAATTTTTGATTGCAAATGTATTGAGTTGCTGAGGGAATAATTACAGAGTGTAAATACTGAATGAACCCATATAGAAGACACTTATATATACATTTATTATACATCTGCTAAGTCTTTTTAATAATGTCATTTTTGAATATTTAAATACACCCATCCGTCATAACATTAAAACCACCTCCTTGTATCTACACTCACTTTCAAAATTTTCAGCGCCACTTACTATATAAGAGCACTTACTAGTTTAACAGTCACAGACTGTAGTCCATCAGATTCTCGGTATACTTTATCTTTCACCCTGTTCGTTAATAGTCAGGATGCCCACAGGACCACCACAGAGCACATATTATGTGGGTAGTAGATCTTACTCAACACTGTAGTGACACTTGTCATGTAACGTGGTGATGGTGTGTTAGTGTGTGTTGAGCTGATACGTGTGGATCAGAGGTTTTAAACACTCACTGTCCACTCTATTAGACACTCATACCTTGCTGGCCCACCTTGTAGATGTAAAGTCAGAGACGATAGCTCATCTGTTACAGTGTTGGTCTTTCTCTAGTCCTTCATCAGTGGACACAAGACCCACAGGACGCTGTTAGCTGGATAGTTGTGGTTCCAGTCCAGCAGTGACACTGAGGTGTTTAAAACTCCAGCAGTACTGCTGTGTCTGATCCACTCACACCAGCACGACACACACTACAACACTACCACCACGTCAGTGTGACTGCAGTGTTGAGCATGATCCACAACCCATATAATACCTGCTCTGTGGTGATCCTATGGGGGTCCTGACCATTAAAAAGGTGAGGGGGGCTAACAGAGTATACAGAGAAACAGAAGGACTACAGTCTGTAAATGTAGAACTACAAGGTGCGTCTATGTGATACGTGGTGCTGAGATGAATTTGGGCTAATGATTGTTAAACCTGTTGACAAATTAGGACGTATACAAAGATTTTTGTATACTGTCTGTAACACATATATGTATATATATATATATATATCTGCTGATATTTACTATATATATATATATATATATAAGCAGTAAGTGAGTGAGCAGTTGAAGCCCAATCCTAGAAATGGATTTGATCCTTCTCACTGGATTTATACCTAATCTGTATCTGCGCCACCTGCAATATATAGCAGATTACCACAGACTATCTTTTTGTGCATTTTCCTGTCGTTTGAGCAGAAACAGAAAATTCTCTCAAAACACACTTACAGTACAAGCCTATAGGGAGGCTTCTTCACCACCTGCCCACTGAGGTCTATTCTGAGTATTGCTAGGAGAGGGGAGTCTGTTAAGACTCCTCTGCCTTCCAGACCTCTCCCAAAACAGCCTCACTATTTCTGTGTGATAAGCAGTTGTTGAAATATTCACAGCTGCGTGTTCCACTGCTATATTTGATTGGCCACACTTTAACACATACGTATGCTATTTTAATCAATGTCAGTTATTTTTTACAGCATAACCCGCACAAACCTTGGTAATACCCCTGAAGCCAAACACGCGACACACACACTCTCCAAGGTGTCCTGTTGCAAATGGACTGACGCCTCCCCGCTGCTAGAAAGGCCTTTAATTAAACATATCTGTTATAGCTCTGCTGACCATGCAGCTACAATTAGTCTCGCAGTAGCTACACACCCTCATAAAGACAGGAGAACATCATAAACGTCTGACCTCCCCTGTAGATATATACTCCCAAGAAACAGCCACAACAACAAGCAAGCACTTAAGGTGGACGTAACCTGATTCAGATGGGCTGAAAAAAGCAGTCAACAAATGCAGTCTATCAATTAAAGTCAAGCTTGGTGTATATAGTTTACGTGTGCTGCTGGAGCTATGAGGCTAATGTAGCTAACAGGCTATTACCAAAGTGAATAGGATCTATCAAGGAGAATAAAAGTGGATGTCTCCTGACCAGAAGATTTGTTCAAACGAGAGATGCTCTTCCACAAACAAGCCGCTGGATCATGCATGTATCACCTCAAATTAAAGTTTGGAAAGTTTGCCATTTATTGGGAGCCTTTCTTAGCTTTGCTAAGAAACTTTTCTTTTATGAAATCTGACTTTGTATACTATTTAATATAGGTGTCTGGTACTTGAAGGGTGAGGATGTCTCTGGATCTGTTTTGGATGTGTGCTCAGGGACCCACCGCAAGAGAAAAGCTAGTTGCCCATAATGCATAGCGGACACATGACATGATAACATAAATTTGTTAATTTTTCTCAACAGAGAGCACATGGAAATGCTTATTTTCAGAATTAATAATGGAGTAAAATGTAATACCATAAGTTGTGGTCTGTGCAAGTTTGTATTGTATTTGATTGTATTTTAAGTTCTACATTTATTATTTATTTATTTTATTTTTTTATAATCAAACATTTTGGACAGCGGTGTTCAAACTTTTGCATATGACTGTATCTCATGCCAGGACAGAAGAAAATGTTGATGAAAACTATTTTAATATGACTGCCTAAAATTTCGAACCATTCCATATAAGTGTGAACAATGATAATAATAAAATAAATTAAGTGTTTATTATCTAACAGAATAGAAGCCTCTGAAAATACAGTACCTGGTATGTTATTACAGTCATATTACAGTTCATTTGAGCCAACACTGATTCTGTGTCAGTGTATATGCCAGAATAACGTGTGTGTGTGTGTGTGTGTGTGTGAGTACAAGCCATCAGTAGCACCCTGCACTCTTGACTTCCCTCTCAGAAAGGAAATGCACCAACGAACCAGAGGATCTTTTACTAACAGTGAACCTCCTTCCAAATGAAAAATGACTCGCTCTGCGTGTTTGTAGGTGGTAGTAACTTCAGACTCCTGCAGATGGCATTGTATGAGGATGATGAGGCTATAAATACCTGCAGAGTGTGTGACGGGATCCATGGATTGAGAAGAGGTGGTACAGTGCACCGAATGTCTCGTTCCATGTGTGGACAATGCTCCCAAAGCAGATGTTAGTGATTGGCTAAAAGGAGTGATTGTATTTTGGCATGCCAAAGACCATAGTGTGAAGGAATTAGCTGAATCTGCAGGTGTATGGAAGCGTACAGTCATACGGGTCTACCAGCAGTGGCTAAAATCCAAGCCTACAGGGATATCCCCTCAGAATTGTGTCAGGGGAGGCATCCACCAAATCTGGCTGAAGTGGGCAATTCTTTGAGGCAAGAGTGGCTGAACACTGATGTGGCCTACATCCAAAAACTTAAATATGCCACACACTGTTAGGTACAGGGTTTCAGTCACAGCTGACTAATTCTTTGTCCTGCGAGCTTACCATTATATACTATGGTACTATGGTTCAGTACAAAGTAATGAATACTGTATGTGATGTGAGTCCCGCTGATAGTTTTGGTCTGTTGGTATCTGCCTTTCACGCTCAAGTAGTCAAGGACTGAGGTGAGAGATGGGAAGTGTATAGTTCACCCATACTGCACTATTTTGCTTCTCTGGCACAAATCTGTCCCACTGTAGACTTACAAAAGTGAAATTTGGTTTAGCTTTTTCATTAAAGCAGCCAGAAATATTGAAAAAAAGGCACATCCAGTAATAGAAACTGGAATAAACTAAACGAGTACAGGGAGTAACTACTACAATCATATGTGCACTGATGAGACCTAAGCTTCCAGACTATCTCTAAACTTGGGCAGATGAGGGGAAGTTTACTGAGTGTTTTAGAAAAGAGCAGGGATGCACTGGTCAAGAGATAACTGTGCAATGCAGGGTGTTATGTACTGTAAGAGCTACATGGAAGTTGCTGCTTTCAGTCATGCACTGCTGTTCCTTTTGTGTTGTCTTTCTCACCCTTGGTCTCTTCCATGTCAGTCCCGGAGGTGGTGCTCTTTTGTAGAACAGCGACTGTGCAGAGGTGGGGAAATAGGGGTCCTGGAAGAGAGCACCTCGTCTCAAACACGCTCTCTTCAGCTTATGGTAATTCTGACCCTGAAACAGACACACTCTCTCCGGCATCCTGGAGAGGAGAGGATGATGAAAGATGCTAGAATATATAAAACAAGAGGAGACACTAAAGACAGCACTTAGCTTCAACCTCTATGTGCATAATTCACTTGTTAGTAAAAGGGTTAGTTAACTATATTGTCCCGATTTGTTTTAACTCATGTGTTTGATGTGGAATATGAACACTTTCAGGTTTCAGAATGTACCATTCCCTCCCCAGTATATCAAGACCACGTAACACTAAGCTGCAGCCTGCTTTCAATTTATTGTTTTTGTGACAAATACAAACACATTTACACATAACGTCTACAGTAGTAAAGCTCTACCCATTCACACTGAAGTGTTTTCACCTGGACTGTTTTCAAGCGATGGTCAATACAGTGCAGGCAACCAGAACTGAGTTCATACATCGGCTTAATGGCACAGTAATATATAAACAGCCTGTTTGATTTAAATGGATAAAGAGAGCTCAGACATGGCTGTGATAAAATACAAGGATATGAGCTGTTTAAGGCTATGAAATGTGGGCCTGCATACGTACGCTTAGGTCTAAGGGGCTAATTTGAACACTTTATACTTTATACTATATACTATATACTATATATAAATTTACATATATATACACACAGTGCCTAGCAAAAGTATTCATACCCCTTGAACTTTTCAACCTTTTGCCACATTTCAGGCTTCAGACATAAAGATATGAAATTGTAATTTTTTTGTGAAGAATTAACAACAAGCGGGACACAATCGTGAAATTTATTGGATATTTTTAACTTTTTTTAGAAATTAAAAACTGAAAAGTGGGCCATGCAATATTATTCGGCCCCCTTGCATTAATACTTTGTAGCGCCACCTTTTGCTGCGATTACAGCTGCAATTCGCTTGGGGTATGTCTCTATCAGTTTTGCACATCGAGAGACTGAAATTTTTGCCCATTTTTCCTTGCAAAACAGCTCGAGCTCAGTGAGGTTGGATGGAGAGCGTTTGTGAACAGCAGTTTTCAGCTCTTTCCACAGATTCTCGATTGGATTCAGGTCTGGACTTTGACTTGGCCATAGGAAAATATATAATTTTCATATATAAGCAATGCTTCTCCATTGGGTTTGAGTAAACTCAACTACACAACACAGCCAACTGGACGTGCTGGCAGTCCCTCACACATTCACACCAGAGGTAATTTAGCACCTCCAGTTCACCTGACTGCATGTCTTTGGACTATGGGAGGAAGAAAACCCACTATGACACAGCACAGTAAGGATCCCAGACACAAATTAAACCCAGACCCTCTTTGCTATTCTCACTGCACCACCATGCTGCCCACCTCTGACTTTTAAACTCAAATTTTCAAATTTCAGGCTCTACCAAATTCCTTTGAAGGCCTGCAGTGAAAGCCCCATAAAGGATGATGCCAGGGATGTTTAGTTGTAGTTGTGACAGAAAGAAACCTCTATATAATGTCCTGCCAGGTAACCTCACATTTAACTTCAGTTCCAGGGATGATTAGGTAACAGGGTTTATTTGTAGACTAAGGTGTAATTTGCCCTGGAACTGAGAGGAGTCAGATAAGAGGGCGGGTGAGATGACTGCTGCCCTTAAGTGTCCAGAATCAGTAAACTAAATAAGAAATCGAAGTGAGTATGTCCAGGGAAGACGGTACATGTTTAGGACTTTAGTCTCATGACAGGTTGCAGGGGTGTATCGGGTGATGAGGTTAAGATATGTGGATATGGAGATTGGATGGGGGCTGCGGGAGTGTATGGTTCAGGGGGCTGTTTAAGCCATTACAGGATTTTGGCAGGGGCAGATGAGGAGGCCTGGAGCCAAGAGAGAGCATCAGTATTTGAGCCAACACTGATTCTGTGTCAGTGTATATGCCAGAATAACGTGTGTGTGTGTGTGTGTGAGTACGCAAATACCGCACAAGCCATCAGTAGCACCCTGCACTCTTGACTTCCCTATCAGAAAGGAAATGCACCAACGAACCAGAGGATCTTTTACTGACAAACAACACAAAATGTACAACTCCCACATCTGCACATGCGCACAGCCGTGTTTATTTACCACCCCAGCACACCGGTTCAGCTTAGTCTAAGCAACAACTCAAACCCATAATAACAATTTAATCAAATAAATACACTGAAATAACTATAATACAATTCCAGTAGACCTAAGAATTATAAGGATCCACTGCATATTATTATCCACCCTATATTATTATATTTATATTTATTTTTTAATACTGGCCACTGGCTGCTAAGTGTCCTTCGGGATCAATAAAGTATCTATCTATATATCTGATGATAGAACATGCTGACTGGTTTGGCAGTGTGAATTGTAATGAATTATAAACCCCCTAATGTAAATAGTGTGGCAAGACTTTTTTAAACACACAGCTGCAAATATAAACTTCAGTTATAAACAACTATTCTAATTACAATCTTAGTGAATATTTGATTTTGCTTTTATGGGAAAATATTTCACTGATTAAAAACCATAAGGCTCATGACAATGTATAATCACATTAAATCTATATTATATATAAAACCTTTGTTTTTCTACCTATTTGTTTTTATTGACATTGTTTAAATGTAAAACCCATGGCAGTTGTTTAGTATTTAAAAGACATGTTTCACAGAATTCATATTTAAATAGTAATATTAATGATATATGAAACATAATCTTTATCAAATCTGAAAGGTATACAGATGTATGTAAATTCAGAGTAGTATCTCTGGACTAATAAACTTCATATTCTTATCTTTAAAGACAATGTGTTTAATAAGGAATCAGGCATGTTGCTGATAAATCATCAGAAGATGAGGAAGACAGAGCCACTTGCCTTGTTTCTCTTGATTCCAGTGCTGTGTTTATCTGCTCGAGTTGTTCTCCCCCAGCTCAGCTATATCCAGTCAGCAGTGCAGCTTCACGAGCTCATCTTTGACATCATCACTGGGTTTTGTAAAAGCAGCTCCTCTCTGGAGTCGGATGGTCATGCCAGTGTGTTCGCTGGGACTCTGATCTGGAGCTGTTTCACTGTTGTGCTCCTCATGGGGCTGGTCTAAGGAGACAGTCGAGAGCGACAGGTATTTCCTTTCTGTTGTTACCTGTCTGCCCGACGTCTCCGTGACAACCAGATCTTGTACACCAGACCAAGAGGAGAATTCTCGGCATATGCTGGTGTCCTGGTACGAGGATGGAAAACCGTATGGAAATGATTCCTTATTTTCATCACAGCAGTACAGAGAAAGCCACACAAGCCTGATCAGCTACTGTGTCTGCGCGTGCATGTGTTTGTGCATGTGTATGTATGTAGTGTACATGGTCTTGAGGCTTGAAGCTTTGAGTTATTTGAGTTCATACATGCGGAAGAGAGAGTGTGCTTTAAGGAATACTCCTGCATTTTTCCACCTGGAGAAGAATATCCAGACTGGAAAATGTGTCAGGATCAGACACTACAGTATCTGGCTGTAGGCGTCTAGTATAAATGTGCCTGCTCTATACAGGGACGTGTAAAAATCGCTGTCTGTGGTGATCAACCATACGTCGCATATTTGTCAAATAGCAAGAAGAGGTTGAAAAAATGACTCCTTTAAAGGGGAATTCCACGAATTCTGCAGAATTAAACAGCAGATATCCTACAATTGTTCTGGTTTATGCATGTATGCTTGTAAACCAGTCAGAATCACACATTTTCATGACCAAATCCCAACATTTCTTTACCCCTTAAGTTGTTTTTTAGTTGCTGTGTCCTTAAGACACATATATGTAAATCATCTCTGTGCTCACTGGCTGCTTAGCATTGTCTCATTTACTAAGTAGACACAACTCCAGCCTGACTATGCAGAGTTACACTGCTGTAGGCTGAGTAGGTGGATATGTGTTTCTGTGACATCACAGAAGTAAAGAAGTAATTCGGCTGTTTCTTGCAGCTTAAATACCATATATGAACCGCAGTATGAGCGAACAGTATCTTTTTAAAATATTATAAGTCTGTGAAAAGTGGAGGTTTTGCACATTACGGGCTCTTTAAATGAGTAAGCTGTACACAGAGTCATTCAGGGAGGATTAGGGATTCATTTGAGGTAAAATAGTGCCAAAGAACGCATTTCTCCATTATTAACATTACTGGAATAGTGTAGGTTCACTAGTGGTTTCAGATAGAAAGGTAAATGCTAATCTTGGTGTTGTAGACATAGTGACCCCTGGTTCCTGTCACCACCACTGTAAAGAACTTCTTAGTGGAATCCCCCTTTAATGTTGGGGCTCCCTTCTAAATGACCTAGAGGACGTGCATTCACCAGCGTAACTCCATCCCTTCAGCCACACTACAGCACAATGACATAATAGAGAGTTAGCAGAGGCACACTAGATATCAGCTCAGTTACACAAGGCCCATTCAGATCCTGCTACAGCCACAGACACCCGATCTAACATGCAACAATACAGCCAGTAAAAGCCAGCAAGAGCTTGGCATATATCACCAGAGGAGGATGTTAAGTTACAAGCTGTATAAAGCTTATGCAAAGTACATCAAGTTACCCTGCATTGCTAATTACATTTTGCAGCTAACTCACACTGTGAATGAATGTAACTTCTGGAAGATGTGTTACTTGAGTTCACATCCTTCGTAATCATCCTGTACATCGTCTTTACTGTAAACTCCTAATCCCAACTCGCCAATAACCATTTAATCATCACTTCACATTTACAATCAGTCCTTTTCAGAGGTCAGCACCTGCCTGGTTTCATTAGTAAAAGATTCATATGACAGGCTGTAAAAGGTTCTGAAAAGGCAAAAATGAAAAACATCTGTTTACATTACAACCTACACATTTACATAAACTGCACCATACATGTCAATTCAGTATTTCAATTTACATCACCAATAATAAGTCACCAAGAGTTGATGCTGAGTACAGAGGATGTGCAGTCAAGCAACAGGAATACAGGCTTCTGTATTTATTTGAACGTGTATATTGATTTACATTCATGATAAAGACTGGAAAAGATGCAGATGTCCAGTTTGCTGTCCTCCTCATGATAGTAAACTACATGTGCCTTGGTCACTCACATTTCCTCGCTGTCTCGCTCTCTCATAGCGTGCTCAGTCTTGTCCCCTTACTGACCCTGAAGCAGCCAGCTCACTACAAGCCCCCTCCACACACTCTCCCTCTTCCCGTATTTCATCCATTCACATTAACAGCAGCTCCTTCATGAGTTCGTCTGGTTGGCACTAAGCACCTCACCGCCTGCCACACACACGATCAAATGTAAAAGCCACACTTACGTCTTCTTCACTCTTTCTTCTGCGCCTCTCTGCTCCTTGCTCACCATGCCTCCCCGTCTGTTTTCCTCGTTCTCTCTCTCGTTCTCTCTCCCTCTCTCTCCCGGTAAGTTTATCATGCCATATCTGTTGTCATTAAGCGCGTGGCACTGACACCTGAGTCCCCAGAGGCCTCCAGCTCTATCTCACACACACATACACAATACAGAAACTGTATCTTCATCAAGTTTACTGATCTTACACGTAAATGACATTTCCTTTCTACATCCATTATGAGCTCAGAGGCAGAAAACACACTGACCCAGATTTCTTTACAGTGGTGGTAATGGAAACTAAGGGGGTTGTAAAGTTTGAAGTGCATATCTAGACATTTTATTTACTACAAAATGATCAGTGAACCAACATGTGTTTTCAATGTGTTTCTCAAATGGTGATCGTTTGGCCTGCATGTACCTCTCTGGATATGAGATGTCTGTATAATTCAGTGGCTGAGATGTGAAGAGTCATTCAGGTTGGTTTGATGTTAAACGATTTGTCTTGTCGAGAAACTTATTGACTGTGATATTTACAGTGGTGGCTATGGGAATCAGGAGTCGCATGTCTATAATAAATATAACCATTTTATATACCATCCAAAACTACCAGTAAACCTACAGCTGTCTTCTGATGTTGAGGTTATAACGAGTTCTCTTTGGGAGATATTTTATTCATAACAGCATTTAATAAACATTTATCTTACAGTTTAGAACTGCTAAACAATTGCACTTGTGCTGCATTTTACCAATCTATGCAGTGAAATTAGGGTGGTCACTTTAATAATCCCAAAAAGGGCGAGGGGGCTGGCCCAATACTATAACAGAAACAAAATCATACCCTAACCTATATAACACATACATGATTGCTTTACTCACCTAATTGGATAGAATGGATGAAATTCGTGAGAGGGCTGGCCTGCGGTTAGCCAGTAGTTAAGTCACATGACTATGGGAAACCAATTAAATGCAAGGCGTGTCTTTTGACACAGACGTAAGCCAATAGCACAGTTTTAAATAGTTCATCCTGATAAGACGACTAATAGGCGTCCGTCCAGGTAGTGCACCTGGCAGAGAACTGGGGGTCAAAAAAAACAACTGTCTGGCCTAAACCGGACATTTGGCCACCCTGAGTGGTGGGCTGCCCTATCCACAGCACAGGAATAGCAGTAAGGGGTTAGTTGCCTCGCTTAATGGCACCTCAATCATATCTTGTCTGTGCAGTAATGGATTTTGGTACATGATTAGACTACATTTTAAAACTTTTTTGTTTACCTTGTTGGATCAGGTCCCTGGCCATATTAAACACAACTCATTATACCATGCCATTCAAAGATTCTGGTTCACCCATATTTGGCAATTAAAGTTGAATGTCCTTCTCCTGCCTCTAAACAGGAAATATGACATCATGTTTTACATTATATTACATGTTGCCAACAGGGACTGTAAGCAAATAACAACCATTGCAGCATTACATACCAACTGCTAGTTACAGCTTATTTCTTGGTTTGCTCATTGAACTGGCTGCTCCTAAACAAGCACATCAGACTCGTACCAACCACAAAACATCAACTCATGCAACCTCTGCAAACAGTAATTAGAAACATTCCTTTAAGCACTGTTCTTTAGGTTACTTCAAAAACCCTGAGGAACACGATATCTGTTTCAGAGAACAGCAAACACTTTTACCACAACATCAAACAGCTAATGATGGACTCAGTGTGGAGAAGAATACCAACCACACTGCTCTGAGGGTACTATAAAGCACAGATGAAGAAATTGGCAAAGCCTGACTGTTTTAAGTCAGTATTAGTCACATGACCATGGTAAACCAATTAAATGCAAGGTGTGTCTTTTGAAAGATATGAGCCAATGGCAGTTTTAATTAGTTCATCCTGATAAGTGGACTAATAGGCATCCGTCCAGGTAGTGCACCTGGCAGAGAACAGTGAGCTTTTGTTAATAAAGTAGATCCAAAAAAGATACTTTGGATGCAAACCTGTAGACACCTGTAAACAAAACGATACCAAGCAAAACAGAAAGCCGCCTTCTGACAGAAGACTCTCTCCTTAAAGAAACATGTTCTCTACATGTTTCTACAGCATACTGTAAAGAAGTACAAACTATTAAAGCAAAGCAACCGTTCAGTCTTACATGTTACACCATACCTCTCTTCTTTCATTTCTTTTATTTCAGTCAAAAGCAACACAAGTTACATACAAACAAGATTTAAGAGATGCATTCAAAATCAAATTATCCCAGATCATGATCAAAACATGCAATCGATAGGGTTACACTGTTAGTAAGACAGTACTGTCATTATGTATGGCATATTACAGCATTAAGGTATTAAAATAATTATTTCGCTGGTAAAATTAATACATGGAGGCAACACACATGTAGGCCAAAGGGAAAAATATCCCAATCTCTAAATAAAACTTGCATATGATACATTTTTGTAGCCCTTCACTAGAACTGTGGTCATTTATTAGAAACCACGCTTTAAATAATCAGAGACTATTGTGCGTTAAAAGGGTGGACAAAAAAGAAACCCATCTTCACAACTGACAAAAAAGCTGCTGGATTTAGTATAGAATGTTCAAACAACCAAATATGATCAACATTTCCTGTTCCATCATCTGTGAACGATCATAACTTCAAAAGAAACTATGGTTACAGGTGGTTTGATGCCAAAACAGACATAACTTAAAATTCACTTCACACACCAAAAGTACTGTTCTTCCTGTTTGATGAGACTCAAAACAACACAACAGCCACAACAGTACACCTATAATTACAATCCTCTCCAGCAGTGCAGAGATCATACAGTGCGTCATCTCTACAGGTTTAGTACAGACTGTGGACACATAGTGCGTCACTGCAAAGCACATGCACCACTAGGCAGAAAGTCCTGGACGTATGTAGCCACTGCCTTGGTGAGGTATGTCATGGTGCCAAAACGGCCGCTGGGTGCCGTATCATATAGCAGCTGACAGATGCCTGTGGATGGATCTCTTTCTAGAATGCTTTCTTCAGCATTTAGAGCTTTCTACATGAGGAGGAACGAAAAGAGAAATGAAAAAGAAGCACATTGCAGTGTTCCTGATCTGTCTGTTCGTTTAATGAAACACAAGTCAGTCACCTGGTCCTGGTAGAACATGTCATTGGCGATGTGGACAATCTTCTCCACGTGGATGATGCTGCCGATGCTGTTGATGTCCACATCGGCCAGCATGGTCAGCACCAGGATGGCCTCCACCAGCAGCTGTCTGTACTCCGGTTGAGGCACACGGTTCAGCACAGTCTCTACATGCACTGCAAACTTAATCTCACCTGGGGTCATCTGGAGGTGGTGGTTGGTGGGGGTAACACAGGAAAAAAAACATACATGATGCAGTAAGATTTTATTTTGATGGTTTACTGTGGGGGCTTTGCAGTTTGCAGATAATCTCATTCTTAACTGACTTCCAACTAAATACTGTACCTACTAAATTCAGCTAACCATAAAGCTAATATTCACTCTAACTTGAATCTCAAAACAAATCATAGCCTTAATGATGGTGGCAATTAACAGTTTCCACTGACTGCTTGTTCACTGGTAAGTAAGAGGAGGTGTGTGTGTGTGTGTGTGTGTGTGTGTGTGTGTGTGTGTGTGTGCGTGCGTGTGTAACATTCGGGGGACCATGGCCGAAGCTTCTTGTTTCTCTCTAATGCTAATCCAATAAGTATTGAAATCCACAGCTTCCTTTCCAGTAGATACAGAAACATCAAACCACATCTCTGTTGACAAAAATGACTATTGATTTAGTGTCTACATATCTGTTTGCCTCCCCCTAGTGGTAGTTCAACCTAACTGCAAATATGTATACACTGGTTCTGTTATTATCAAACCTCTCTTGTAGTGGATGATGGAAGCACAAATCCTTCGATGGACAGCCCATGGCACTAATGGAGAGAAATCATAAATCTGCATTCATTTAATTTACAGTACTGTAATGTCTCATCACAATGAAATACACTGCAAACGCTTCAAAAGTACTAGTTCAAAGTCTTGAGTGTTCATGTTCGGTATAAAGCCTGCTTACCTTCTGTAAAATGTTCCAGACTTTCTGATAGAAACCCACTGGAACTCTGTTGAGGGCCCCATCCAGCCTTCTCCTGCGCAGCCACTGACCCTGACGACTGTCTTGTACCTCAGGTGCGCTAAAAGAGCCATCGAATGACTCCATCGACTGAAGACGGTGCATCTGGTATATAGAAGAAGAGACACATATCAGTATCATCATAGTGTAAAGGTACTGTAAAGGAGGACTGCTATTTTTTTGGAAAGCATGTGGCACATATGAACAGTAAAGGGTTCAGTATGTACAGTAATGCATCAATGAATAAGACCAGTATTATTTTGTTTCAGTGCCCATTAAACCACATTCAGTTCACCTGGTTTTATAGCCAGGAAACCTTTTCAAAACGTAACTTTAAAAAATTCTAATATAATCAACCGAATGAACCTTAAACCAAGCACACTTACAGCTTTTACAGTGGGTTCAACGTGCTCAATGTCGAATGAAGGTGAAGACAATGTCTGTGGAGAAAGAAAACAGAAACCAATTTGAGGTTCATTTTTAAAAGCTATGCTACAGCTTGACGAAGATCTGTTTATGATTACCCATGAACAATTAAGCTCATGCAGGCCCAACAATCACCACAAAACCATGCATCTGCAGCCCCTGTGAGATCAGTGGACACATTGTTTTGGTCCCTTAAGTTCTTTTGTGAGACGTAGCAGATTGCCCCATGTAGAATTGTGTTGTAAATTCCTTCCAACACCAGCAAATATCTGTATTTACTTATTTATTGGAGACGAGGTTAGTGAATTGACTTCTGCAAATTCTACAAATTACTATATTAAGCCAGAACTTTTTTAATTGACCCCGGCTAAACCAGACTTAGCATGGTATGGCTGCCATCACCTTACTCTGAGAAGACCAAGACAATCTTCTCTCCTCCAGCTGCAAATGGAGACACAACTCAGCTAATTCTTACCACGACAGTTACTAGCTTGAATTGCCTAGCTGCAGTGTTCTGAGCAATGTAATCTGTATAAGATGGGTCTCTGCTGCCTGTTGCTGCCTGTGTCAGTTCCTTACCAGCTTCATATCACTCTTTAGTTTGCTGATGCCTGCACGCTCACTTTTGGTGGCACCCACATGGCCAACCTCATGGATGGAGATGGCAGGACTTGCACCCATCTCCACTGAGCGGACTGGACAACAAGTACACAAACAAACACAGATACAAAGAAGCACAGCGTAAGAGAATATATATTCGAACCCTGTTTGTGTCAAATTTGGTGAGGTTCAGATGGGTCATTTCAACTGTTTGGGTTTCTTGTGTTTCTCGTGGCCCATCCCAGAATGCATTTTGTCCATTTGACCAGATGAAATACAACTATACATTTCCCACATAAACTTTCAATATAACATTGTTTACTATTCTCTATACTATCGGAAATATAGTAAAACTTTGCTTACTATTTGTGCCTTGGAGTACCAAAGGCTCTTGTGATTACTTCAGTCTTGCATGTCCTCCATTTTTAATTCCCTTATTTATTCTCTCACTCTCACTTCTCGCACTCGACAGATACATATTTACTCATGTAACTGTACAAATTAACAAAAATTAGGCTGTACATTTTTAAACTCTGGGGTGGGACAGTTGTGCAGTGAGTAGCACTGTCACCTAACAGCAAGAAGAGCCTGGGTCCAAATGCCCAGTGTCCTTTCTGTGTGGAGCTTGCATGTTTTTATCTCCATGGGCTTCCTCCAGGTGCCTTAATTTTCTTTAACACTCTAAAGAGATGCAGTCAGGTTAGTGAGAAATCCTAAACTGCCCCTAGGCCATAGCAGCTCCATCCTCCTGGGTCATATGTGGCTTAGACGACAAATAATAAAACATTATTTACTGATTATATGATGTTTTTATATTTAACCATTTCCAAACTTCTGCAGAGTAGATGGTTTGTAGTTATACCTAGTTTTGCTCATCAGCCCCTTATCAAATTAAATCAGGTGTGCTGCTGATAGTGACCAAACCTGTCCCTTATTCTACTGTTGTAGAGTTTATCTTGCTTTCTGCTGAGATCAATCGAGTTTAAACATCCTGCTCTGTCAAAGTCCCTTACAATGACTGAATGCACTAAATACTATGCAGAACAGAAATAATCAACAATTCAACCACGAAAACTGCAAGAGAAAGCAAAGGGGAAGAAAAGGGAAGATAAGGAAGTGGTAAAGGTATTAGGGCATAACGTGACTAACCGCTTTTCTGCACACCAAACTCTTTGCCACTGAGGATGTGATGTAACAGATTCTTTAGCTCAGACGGGCTCAGACTCATCAGACTCTCTGTGGCCTCCTCTCCTGAGACACAGATATATAGACATGCATTACAAAATCTAAGCCATTTTTTAAATTCATTTTAAGGCTTAAAATTCTGCGACTACTATAAAACTAATATGTCAGTCATGTAGTTACGACAGTGTAAATATGAGAGTAAGGGAAATGGGTCAAAAGTTCAAGCTTAGCTTTTAAAAATGTCCATCATACACAAAGATTCATTAATATTAAAGAGAACGAAACTAAATCAAATTAAACCCTTCATTTATTAGCTGTACCTGAACAGCTGAGTGACTGAGCCAGTTCCGTAGCCATGACCTGAATGATGAGGCCAATCCGAAGCCTAAACATCTCACTAAACAGACCAGGCTGGGTCCTAATGTTCATCGCCAAGTACACCATGATCTCCTGTCACACACACCCACATAATAATAAACCTCCACAGTTCATAATTTAGACTAAAAATTAAGAAAGTAAAAAAATCATTTGCAATCATTTTACAAACAGCTAATAATTAATTACACTGCGTCCAAGTTTCTTTTCTTTCTCTTTTTATAAAAAAATCTCTACATGTAGCTTGGCTAAGATGTGGAAGTAGGGATCTAGTTAACCTGGGTAAGGATGGAGATAGTGATGTTGTTCTCACTCGCTTGATCAATCAGTTTAGCTAGCTGGTCAGGTGGCATGGGTCTGAAAAGTCACAAATCAGACACAATTTAAGTTTCCATAGCTGTACACCAAGTCAAAATAAGCAGTCCTACGACTATACCAGAAAATAATAACACGTTACCTTTAAACTTACATAAAATGGTTTTGCTTCTTTTGGCTTCTCAAATTTTTCTTTTACTCAAATACATTTTCCCCATACAAAAAAGTTGCCAGTTTCTTACAACAGCAGTAAGTATGTAATGCTTGGGGTTTCAGATGAGCCAGCAGCTAACTCACGCAGTAATGGTCTTTTCTCTGGGCTCCGGTGGTAAGCCCACTGTCAGATGCTTCTGATGAGCCAGTAAATCAGAACAGGCCTGCAAACACACACAAGCAACATACATTACTATCCAGGTGCTGCATACAGTAAAGAATACTGCATCTAAAGATGACTCTTGATCAATCACACACCTAAACTAAACAGAGTGGTGTTGTTTACTTACCCAGTCCAGTTCCTCCACTTTCTTGCGAAGCATGCCAGAGATCATGCGGATGAGGCCCCAGCAGCGCAGGTCTCCTGCCTTCTCATACAGCTCCAGCAGCAACTTCCGCACTGTACAACCTTTACCATGCAGATGGGTATCCCACTCCATTCCCCTGACGAGAGAACACAAACACCAGAAAGTTAACCTACCAAGCACACATTCCAGCTCACATGCCCATATCATTTTAACTATTAAGGCAGGGTCAAAGGTTAAAGCATAAATGATGCAATCCATATAACATACGCAATATACAAACAAACAAACAAACTACTAATGTATGTCATCCTGCAAATCTCTACTGTATCCCCCCTTTCTAAACGAGCACTGGATCTCAAGACACTTGAGCCTATATGGATGGAAATAGTTTTACATAATGAGGTGGAGGAATGTAATTTTTCTGCAATGGTGCATATTTACACACTGTACACTTCTGCAAAAATTCTGGCACCTTTTACCTACTAAAGGTTTCCTCAACTAAAAATGTGCATAATCGAATCTGATTGGTCAAGACATACCTATCATTTTTATTGTGCAAATCCGTGCACTGAAAGACAGTAAAACAGCCATGAAAATCAACTTAGGTGAACTATGAACTTTACAAACACAAGTCAAAATAAACCAGGAAGGATGATTATATAACTAACTATCTGGCTGCTCTGGACCACAACACAAATGCTGTATGTAGGCCAGGAGGTCGTTCACCCCATGCAGAGATAGCATGTGCCAATTACACATAAGGAGATTAATTAATAGAATACATTAATTTCTCAGTTTTATTACCAGTATACAAACGCCAACATTTTTCTTGTTGTCTTTTTATGTTGATAAAATATGATACAGAATGTTTCCTTTGGGAGCCCTTCAGCCTTTTGTACCTCTTCACAACGAAAAAAAACAAAAACAAACCTAATCTCAGATCCTTTAAATCCTCCAAACGTAATCCCACCACCACTATGGTAATTAACCCTGACTTCCACATAAATCTACTCAGAATAACTCAGCATACTCAAATATGCTGACAAGGATTCCCCCTTTAAGGACAACATTTCCGAGGGGATTAGATATTGAAACACCAGTAGTCTCAATAAGTGGTTTTCTGAGATGCAGAGATGTAGAGTTGGAAAATTATTAAAGTGTATTATTGACATATGGCTGGTAAACAATCGGCACAGTACTCTGTAAACATTTAGGTGAACAGGTGATAGGCTGACTTGTCTTTGAAGAGAATGTAGAGAATGTCTGCCTGGTCCTGGAGATTATTTGTGTCTTTGAGGAGCTGAGCGAGAGCTGTGTAGTCTATAGAGCCATCAGCACCACGGGGCAAATTACTCTCAGATGTCACAAGCAACACTGGACACTGCAGTGGATGAGACAGAAAGCAGAGAGAAAAGACTTATTTTCTTTTATCTGACATTCATCAATGACATTTCTGCAAAAACAGACAACTTAGTTGCATGGTGACACATTTAAAGGTGTCACAGGTTTCCTGGAGGAGGCGAGAGAAGCTACTTTACATACCCAAAGAAACTGCTGTAAGTAGAGGATACACCAGTGTACTCTACCCAAGACGTCTCTCAGAGATTTTAACATCACTCCAGATTTGTCCAGACAAAGTATAGCTGAAGCAATCCAGCTACACCTTTAATTCTGTGTTTTATTTGGCTAATACAATTACATCAGCAGTGTGTATTGCACACTGTAAAATAAAACTGAGTAGAAAACCACACAAATGTTACTAAAGGTTTCTCAATGAAGTCTCAGATATAAACAATGCATATGTTGTTACAAAAAACAACATGTTTACATATATCCCAAACCTGGTTTAAATGACTGAAAATGTGTGTGTGTGTGTGTGTGTGTGTGTGTGTGTGTGTGTGTGTGTGTGTGTGTACCTGGCTGATTTCTGGTCCAGATGAGTCTTTTAGATTGAGAGAAGGTTGAGGCGATCGGAAGAGCTTAGTGGGCAGATACATGTGCACATCTGAAATGATATGAAATCAGGTAATATGATGCACTCACCTCACATCTACATAAAACTGTAAGAGGAAACACTGCCACCTATTATTAAATTGGTCAAGTAGGGCTGTGATGCTAGTGTTTATAGTTAGGTCTTGCATCAAGTACGTATTCTCTGTGAAATGATATAGAGCTCTCATATGTGCTCTTGTAAAGAGGAGCCGGCTCTGCTAATCCCTCTTCAGATTCATTCATTTTAAATAGACTGTAAAACGCATGGTAAAGAAAAAATCGGATGTGCATGGCTCTGTGCCTCAGCATTACGTGCAGTCTAAGTCTCACGAATGCTTGTGCCTCAATCCCACACAGATCAGGCAAACCCCCACAGTCAAGAACGACGATGATAACAGCTATACTCACTATGGATCTGGAGCTCTTTGGCCTTGTTCACTAGAGACACCATCTCTCTGGTCTTAGTGGCTGCAGCTTTGAAACGGCCCAGTCCACTTTCTGTTCTCATACCTTTCCGTGGTACTGCTGTAGCCAATAGCTGATCCAGATACTGAGCCAGGTCATCAGTATCTGATTAAGGGTGTGAGAGAGTGTGAGAGAGAGAGAGAAATGGGATAAACAGGACAGAGAAAACACATTCTGTAGAGGTTCTGTATAAATTCAAACAAATAAGTTTATTTTGAATCAACTTGTATTGTACTGTATTTACAACTAATCATACATCAGCTGGTGCATCAAAAACACTTAGAAACATAAAAAGGTTTCAAAGAAAAAATGTTTTTTCATTTTTTAATTAATTCATTAAAATAAAACAGGTCTGTAAAATTAACCTCACAGCCATGCAGTCTTCTGATTTCTAAATGTCACCTTGTAAAAAAGTCACCCTGGTCACTGTAATCAACGTAAATGATTTTTTTTTAAGGGAAGCGTTTAAGAGCACCTATATTTAAGTTACACAGTGCTGGACTACATAAACTCACAGAGCATCTGTGTGCAGCCTGCAAAAATTGCACATACTCTCCAGCATCACCCACTACAGTTCCAGACTTCCTCCGGGAGCAACATCAGCACAGGAACTATGTGTCGGGAGCTTCATTAAATAGGCTGAGCAGCAGCACACAAACATATGGTCAATATGTACAATGTCAAGCATCAGTCAGGGTGGTCTAAAGCCCACCACTACTGAACTACTGGACAGATATTCTCTGTAGTAATGAATTACGCTTCACTATCTGGCATCTTAATGAACAAATCTAAGCTGTGGGAGATGCCAGGAACATGCCACCTACCAGAAAACATAGTGCCAACAGTACTGTTTGGTAGACAAGGGACAATGCTTTTCAGGGCTTGGAGTCCAATGAATGGTATTATAAATGGTACAGCATACAAAGAAAATTAAAATGTTAATGAGCTAGGCCTTCTCCTCCAACATTTGCAGCTAAATCATTGTCCTTGGCAACACAAGACAGTCAGGAGGCTGTATTCTTAGACTGAGACAATTCTGACAAATAGCTTTTATACAGAGGATTTGTCAATGATTAGCCCCGTTGGAGCACGTCAGGAGATACAGACGTAAGTATTCCAATCAATTACTGTTTTGAATACAAATCTCAGACCAGGGACAGTATTGGCATTGATGATGTCATGCAGACTAAGATTAAAGGAAACAGAGACTCAGCTTTGACAGTCAGACCAGTCACCTCATCAGTTCAACACCTCACAAACAAAGTTCTTTAGACTGTGGGAGTTTGTGCCCATTCAGACACTAGACCTGTGTTGCAAGGTGATGTAATCAGATCCTGTTGATCAGTTCCATAATCATGTTTTTAACTAGAAAATATCAGAATAATAATGTTTAGGTATTGTCCACACCTAACTAATGCATTCAGTAATATTACAGGAAATGCTTCCAAGAAGAGTGAAGGTACCTCCATATAAAATGTCCATAGTTTTAAAATGGGGTGAATATAGGTGTAATGGTCAGGTGTTACATACAGCAGGTAATATAGAGTATGTAAGATCACTGCTTTAGCTCATACAAGCACTAATTAAAAAGGGAATGAACTTCCTCAGGTTCAAGCCCAATACAATTAGTTAGTAGAACTTTCTGTCAAATGATGGACAGCACATTAATGATGCTCTAATCTAGCAATGAGGGGCCTGTGGTTTTTCCTCCTTACCATCATCAAATTGGAGATCATGCACAGTCCCTTCACTAAAGAAGCTCTCTTCGTCCTCATTCTCGCCACAGCCCATGCTGCTGGAGCGTGCCTTACCACTATCCAAAAAGCTCAGGTGAGCAAAGCAGGAAGTAGTAAGAAACTCTGATAATTTCCCCGTCTGTATCCTAAAAGAAGGTAAGAGCAGGTTCAAAGTCTGCTACAGGTGCAAAATACGATACAAGGCAACACCAAAAATAAATAAATAAATACATTGGTAAAATGTCCACACACCGATTATTTCAAAGCTTCCTTACTGCTTGCTTATGCATTTATGCAAAGGTTTTCATAGTTCCATTTTATTAGACAAATGAAGTTGTAAGAGGTTAAAGTGCTTCACAGTTTTAAAAACATGCTAATAATATGCCTCACAGCTTCTTTCCTACCTTGCCCCTCCATAGTAGCCATCCTGAAGTTTCTTCAGAGTGGCCAGTACTGCAGGGTCCAGGTCTGTGAGGTCCTCAGCTGGATAAAGTAAATAAAATGTATAAGCCTGTAGTTAATGGATGATGTGCCCTATCTTAAAGTAAGTGAAACACATGGATGCATTATTTCAAATTAATGAAGTAATAGTCTAAGAAACTGAAGACGTATTTTGATGTTGCATGAAATATGTTCACAGAAAGGGCAAAATAATATTACAGATAAGCACCCATTGTAACAAACGTGTACAAGTTTTTTCCATTTAGCTTTTAGATAAAATTTTTATTTAGAAAACATATAGCTGGAGCTATACATGTGTTCCTTTACTAATGAATGTGTGTTAATGAAAAGTCTGTCCTTGTTAAAGCCTTATAGCTGTGCTGAGAGAAACAAGGGCAGTGGAGGACAGAGGCAATTATTTATTTTTACCATTTGGTAGTTTTAAAGTCTTCATTTCCCTTTGAAAATGAAAAAAAAGTAAAAAGCAATAATAAACAAAGTGTCCACAGTTTTGACTGATGCTTATGTTCAACTTGGTTGCAACTTTCACCACTTAACATGGCCAAGAACCACCTACTACTGCAAGTCATATAAATGCAATGACCACAACATTACCAATTCACGAGCTATTTGGCACAACATAAACAGCCCCTCAGGAAACACAGAGGCTTACAACAGGTAGAGTGTTCGCCAGGCTGAACTGAGCTGAAACAACAAATCTTTGAAACACATGCCAGTGCAAAGTTATACAGTGAAGTGTGTATACCCAGAAGTGAGGACAACCAACCATAAGGGAACCAACAGGACCCAGAGAGTGTGGTTAACCCACTAAAGCCACTGGACGCTCGGTCTGTATGTAGCAGGAGTGTCTGTAGCTGAGACAATGTACACCTAAACTAAGTTCTACATTAAATAAGGACTCACTAATCACAAATAAGAATGTAGCTTTACTGTATATGCCCTTTGGTCCCACTCACTCAGCATGGTCTGGGAGACAGGGAAGGTGACAGTCGGCCGGCCGGTCATCCTCCAGCGAGAGGACAGGTAGGACAAATCAGTTCGTAGCATCTCCACAATCATCCTGTTATCCAAGGCTAGGTAGAACTGCTGGTGATCAATGAACTGTTAGGAGAGAAACAAACACACATGGAGCGTGTGAATACAACAACCTTCTCAAATATCTTTTTAACAATGACAAAACAGAAATATCCCCCTTTTAAACCAACTAACCAAACAGTGTCCTTGCAGTACCTGAGGTGTAAAAGCAAAGATAGTGTTGCGAATGATGTACAGCTTAGAGGTCCCCAAAACACCAATCCTGCGATACGGCCGGCCAGTCAGCCCTAACCTCTTGTTACGACCTTTAGGAAAAATACATCATAACCAAAATGAACAAAAGTAAATCTGAATCTGATCCTTCATGCCATTTGCACAAAAGCAGCAGCAGAAGTAGTCATGTATTACTAAGTGTTGAACTTTTTTTGTCTATCATTGTTTTGTCACAATGTGTCCTACCTAGCCTGGCGTAAATGTGGCTGAGAACTCGGGAGGGTTGCACTCTGATCGGGTGGATGTCTGTCACTGTCTCCACTTCTATCCCATTCTTTAACAGCAATGCCTTTATCTCATCATTCTCTGCCACAATTGACACTACCCAAAAAACAACGTACGAGAAATGACAAACGTGAAACACATTCTGGAAAAAAGAAGAGGTGATGTCCTCACAAATTGATAAAACGTAGCTTACCTTGAACAACAACATCGGGCTTGGGGATGGTGGAGAATCTGCGATTGAGTGGGTCTATTTCTCCAGGAGCCAAGAAACCCTTAAAACAGAATAAAACGATTTTTGAGATTTGAAATTTCACCTAGCATCTCTCTCTATGGTTATTTGGAGTCAACGACACAGAAGAACCATATAAGAGTCTGAAGAACCACTTATGGTTTACAGAACCTCACGATAATCTAAAGACTCCATATCAATGAATGGTTTTTCATAGAACCATTCACTCAGGTTTTATATTAGTAAGTGCAAATATCACAAAATACTTTAAAAGATTACAAAAGACTGATTCACCAAGGTCTCTCATTCAGCAATCAAGAATTACATCCAAAGTCCATGAACTGGTAAAAATTTCACCTCTGCTAGCAGGTTTCCCAGAATGTAAAGGGACTGCCCCCACTTCAGAGGACACTTGCCCATGGGGATCCTTTCCACAGAGTGAGGGTTCACATACTCTTCATTCACCTGGAAGAACATATACTCATAACATCAAAGCCCATTAGATTCTGAAAGTACACAGATACTCAGATCAAGCAGACGTCAATGCCAAAGTTTTACTACATGGTCACTACAAAGCATCCTCATCTTACTCGATCAGGAGGGACGCTGTAGAGCTCAGGCAGTAGACGTATTCCATCCTTTTGTTTAATCAGAATACCTTCCAATGCCTCTCTGTACTCCTGCACCTGAGCAGACACATTTCAAACAGCACCATTTAAAAAGGGATCCTTTTTTATTGTTGCATCTTGAATTCTTCAAACACCAATGTGTCTTGGTGGAAACTGAATTAAGGAAAATGTGGAGGTAAGCAATACAACAATTTTATAAATTATTACAGATTATGATCAATCACAATTATTATAAAAGTATATTTTGAGTACACTGTGCATAGTGAGCATAATTAAATCTGTTTTTTGGATTTCTTATTCTAATAATAATTTCTATATGTGGCACTACAGGTTCTGTTTTGACTGTTCCAATGTATTTAATCTTAAAAAACCTAAATATTGCGATTCATATGGTGTATTATGGAAATGTCTTCAAGTATTGTGATAACATTTTTTCCGTATTACCCATTATTATTTTTATAACCTGTTCTGGGCTGTTTATGAAGATGCCATCCAGGATGAGGTAGGTCCAGAACAAAGGCCACTCACATTCAATGTTCTCAAATAACTTAAGCTCAGCAGACTCATAATACAGCCTACTGGAATCCTGTAGAAATGACACAGGTGATATTTAGCAAGGGGAGGCAAACTGAAGATTGTGACCTAATAGAAAAAAAAAAGATTTCCAGAGACGATATGGACCATAGTAACAAGATGAAAAGAAGCTACCTCTTTAGGTGTTTTATGGCCATCTCTGAGAAACCGACAACATCCATATCGCCCCTATAAAGGAAAAAAAAAAAACATAGAAAAGAGCAGTGTCCAAAAAAGGAGGGGAGTGATAACCATATGTAAAGAACTGCAGGTCCTACCTGTAGCTTAGATATGATTTCCTCCTTAGTGATGTTGACAAGTTCCATGTCTTCCACAGCAAAGGCTGGGTAGGAGATTATGGCCAGGACTCCAGCGTCCACCTCTTTCGAAGTGGAGGCTCTTGGTAACATGGAGTTAAGAATGGACTGAGGGGAGGGGAAAAAAATAAAACAAAGAAAAACAGATGGCGTGCATTCAGAGCATAACACAGAATTGATGGGCTGCAGCACTGCATAGCTTGGTACAAACTTTCATGTTCTAAAAAAAGAAAATCAGAAATGTTTATGGAATTTTGTGTGATAGCTCTCACTGTGTTTGTTTCAGCAGAATGTTCCCCAAAAGTTTAATCTCTTCAAATAACTCTGACTAATTATGCTTTATTACACTACTTAAATGCTAAGCCATTATTTAAAAGCAACATTGGAGCCATTCCTTTCAGAGGCTTTGAGTGAAGTTAATCAGCTGAGTTAAATCAGGCCTGTTGCAGGGAGGCCATCCAGAAAAGTTGAAGCATTTTCCAAGCAGCAATAAAACCAGCTGTTTGTGATGTGTTCATGTCTCTGAACCTTTGTTAAACGGAAAAAGGTACAAATACATGACTTTAATGTTAAAGCTGATCATGTTGTTCGCTTTTTTGTAAATATAAACCAATTTTAAATGCAAAATAAGGGTTAAAGGTTTTTAAAATATTGAAGTTTTGAAACTAGCAGACGAATTGGTAACAAGAAGTCATGGGTCTGCAAAGAATTTTGTGCAAGGCCTAAAAACCACAGTCTGTGATCTGTTAATGTTTACTGTCTTAAAGATAACTTTAAATATTAATGATGTTATAATATAATGTAGGTAATTAAAATAGTTGTGAAGGTCTCATTGTTTACGCAGTGGGCCCACACTGCCCACTCTAGTATAAATGTACATAATTAGTATAAAAGTTACATGGGTAACTTGCATATGCCTGACAGTACCACTGATGTAGAAGTATACACTGGAATTTCAGAGGGCGCTGCCCCTGAAGTCAATTTCAGCAAACAATGCCAGCGTTTATTCTGCACATACTACGGCAGCGTGGCTTCGACACAGAGTGCTGACCAGCTAAAGTCTTGTATGAGAAAAACCTCAACTGGGAAAAACTGCAATAACTAATATCCTCAGTCCTCAAACAATCAAAAACTGCAATTAAACAGATAAGGTGATGTACCTCAGGGGTAAACATGTGCATGTCCCAGCTTCATTGAATGTGTTGCAGGCATCAAATTCTACATTTGTTTATATTTACAAAAAATAAATAAATTATGTTGTGAGTGAAAACTTTGGCAGTTACATAGAGGTTCAGGAGAATCCACCATAACAGAAATTCACTGAATCACTGCAGCAAAAATCATATATTCTTATTTAAATTGCCTTTTATAAAACTCTTCCTAAGACCGTGTTTGTTGCTTTCAGGCCAGTTCTACTTTACCTGACAGTGCTGGATGTCATCTGGTAGAGCATGGACCACTGAGCTAGGTCCCCCTTTGGCCCCAAACAGATTCAGCTCATCCAGAGCCTCCAGTGCTGCCTACAGACACAAAAGACCCCATTCAGTTATTGTGTTGATCATAAGTCTCAGGTCATGAGCAAAAACAAACCCAACATTCACTGAGTTTTGGCCAGCCACTAGAAACCAGGGCACAGTCATAGACATACAGTCATAGTTCTAGGGTTTTAACATTGACACTGTCACACTACACAGAGGAAAGTGAGAGTAACAGCAAAATTTAAGAGCAGTTGGCTGAAGTTCAAAGGGCAAAGGCCTGAAAGAATTATGGCAGACACTTCGTAGGAGCCATAACGAGTTTATGCAAGGTCAGACACACCAGCAACAGTGTCATGGGGTTGCACATACATGGAAGAAACACATGACTTCATGGCTTCAGTCAAGCCACCTCAACTGCATTCTCAGCTGCTCAGCCAGATATGGAAAATCATTGTGTGTGTGGGTGTCGGGTTTATGCCACATAGTGGGGACCAAAACCTGTACACACACTCACAATATGGAGTCATTTCATTCTTGTGGGGACCACAAGCTGTAAGGTTAAGATTAAGATACTGTCAGCATTACGGTTATGCTAGTAGTAATTCTGGGTAAGGTTTGAATAGGCCAGTAGCTTTTGTTAAGGGTTGGGTTAGGCTAAGTGATTCTTTTGATTAGGGTAAGAGTTAAGGATTTGGTATGTGTGAGAATAGGGTTAGAGGATAAGGAAGTCTATGTAATGGTTATTTTGGTCACCTATTACTGTTGTAGTTTCAAAGCCTGAACCTTCCTTTATGATGGACAGACCAATAAAAACAGTACAGAATAAACTGGAATAATCTCATGTTAATATATGATATTAAATAGACGGGTTTTTGTTTTTCAGAAATGCATGTTTTGTTTTTTAATAACAGTGACAGCATGACGAATAAAACAAAAGTCTGTATTACTCAAACTGACTGAAAAATATAAACTCACTTTGGCCATGCCAATAGAGCTTGCATTGAGCTCAGGGATTCCCTGATTGGTCTTGTCGCCTCGTTCCCACATTCCAAAGTCCTGCAAAGGAGAAAGGACATCAAGGAAATCTGTTACCTTGAGAACGTCGATATTCGATGACATCAATTGTTTGGAGTTCCTTTGAGAGACTTACTGCTACTTTGTACGCAGACTCAATATAGAACATCAGATTCTGGACCACATCCACCTCATCCTGAGTGTAAACAATGTGCAGCCCTAAGGGAACCAAATCACAATAAATGATGATGGACACGACATAAACCACACAAACTGTGATTCATAAAAGCTGTTTTAAGTAGTTATCAATTAATATCATGCAAATTATTGATAGCATTAATCCAATACACTGTACTGGACCAATACCAATAATACTATATATATATAATATATATCATATATATCATAATCCATTTACATACTGCTATCCCATGACTTCTGGTATGTGCACTTTTTGAAATCAAGAACAGATTGAAATTTTGTCAGACACATAACATTTACACTTCTTCTCAATTCCTTCTGGCTAGAGTCATTGCTTTTGCTAAAAGCAAAATGATGGACTGTAACTGGAAAAATGTAACGGTGTAAATTTTCATCGCCATGTGCCTGCGGTGATGCCCAGCGTACCTGAAGCTGTCATCTGTGCCAGAGACAACAGAAAGAGGGAGGTGGCGTCCATCTGCAGATGACCCCACTCGGTATCCCCCACCACAGTGGCACAGGAGCGAGTGTTGTATTTAGCATGGAGGCAGTCCATTGTACTTTTGCTGTACTTGAACCTCTCCACTTTGTCCAGCTAAGGAGCATAAAACAAGAGTCAGCCATGTAGGCCCTTTAGATGACTGATATGACAGTGTGTGGGACATGTTTACTAAACAGAGGGGTGAGGATGTGTGACGGGGACTAGAATGTACTGAGAAGAAATAGAATGGCATGTCACTACGAGAACACGCTGGGGTAGGTACAGCATGCTCTGAGAGTAGGGCACTTAGTATCAGTTAACTAGCTCCTAATGCGTTATTCAAATTTCAATATTCATTGGAGGCTTCTGGGATACCTGACGCATAATGCACTGAAGTAGGCCCCTCATAAGCTTCACAACACTCTGGAAGGAGAGAGAGAAAGACAGAGTATTAGGAAAAGAATTGAGGAGACACAGACAAAAACACAATGTCATATAGTACGCAGACACCCATCTCAAAATGAACACATAATACAAACTGAACTTTGACCTTTCCATCCCCTCTTTTAAGGGTAACATGAGATGGCCTGGCTAGTCATCTCTGCACTGTACCAGCTTACATTCAGATAAAAATACACAGCCACACGCTCAAGATAACTCCTCTGCTAAGGATACAATAAAGTCATCCTGATGCAATTGAGAAGCCGGTGTTACGTTAATTTCTGTGTATATAAGCTGTACTGCATAGTTATGCATAGGCTGATGATTAAGCTATAGCATGGTGCTAAAATATTATTTTTTATGAAATATTAAATAATTACCACCATTTTGTTCATTTACTGTCTGCATATCTATCTCTCACTATTTAAATATAGTGCAGCTCTATCTGAGATGCATTACAGCTGCAAGCTAATTCTTCAATTTCCTTTCAAATGGATATACAGTAAACATGAACCTCTGGTTCTAAATCTGTGTATTACATAATTAGTAGCCAGATGCATCATGATGAAATAGAGCAGATCAACTTCGAAGGATTCAAATCCTCCAGTTACCTACCTGCTCCAGCTCATAGGCTTTGGCCTTATCCTCATCACGGTCTGCATTCTTCCTGTAGGCCAGGCTCAGAGCCCAGACTGAGATGATGCTGTAGACATTATCCCTGACCCAGGCATCTGGCTGCTCTTTACTTGCAGGGAGAAGACCGGTCACTGGGTTCTACACATCATACAGAGGATAGGAGAAAGGACTGAAAGATATCTTCATGAATACAGCCTGCATGTTGTACTGAACAGCAAGCTGTGCAACCATATGGCTACAAGTCAATGAACCACAAAAGTCAAGATTAATCAGGTAGTTCTTCAATACAGGCCATAGAATAATGTCTGGAGGCTTGGTTACTTTTCAAGATGCCAGATAGTAGACATTCTGAACCCTTTCTAGGAATGTCATTTATATAAAGTGTGACCATCCCAGACGCCTTTGAAAACTGATCCTGCTGGCCCAGGGAGAGCGAGACGACACCAGCTAGAAGGGCATCTGATACGGAGTCAGTGAGTTGTTACTAAGAACAGCTTCTATTATGCAAGGACAAAGTGCTAAACATGTTCAGACCATTACAGTAAGCTAAATATGCTTGGATAATAAATGTTCAGCTACAGACCTCTACAGAGAGGTGAAAACCGTACAGACTGACTCTGACTACATATACACTGCACTTATCTGAAAGCATCATGTAGGAGTACTTGTAGAACACTGACCAGATGCATGTGTATTTCTAGGGTTCAATATAAGGAGGTTAGATGCATGACTAAAAAACAGCAGGATGGAGACAGATCATTTTCCTACAGGTTCTTATTGCTCAAGCTTTTTGGTTTTCCTGTCTATTTTGTTCTTAGTGATGCAACACACTTTTCTTACATCACATCACAAACCAGAATGACTTCCTACGATAACAAAACAATCATGACAATCATAACAGAATAACAATACTTTAAAACTAATCTAAAACGATTAAATCCATTATCTTAAATTTAATGAATGTATGTTTTACTCTGAAGGCAGAAAAAAACTGTTTAACTGTGTTTAGTGCAACAGTGTGTCAAAAATAAAATCACTGTACCGAGTTTTGGTGTTTTATTACAAATGCAGCACTTGTGTGTTTCTCTTTCCAGCCGATCAGAGGTGTAAAACACTGTACAGTGAAATATCGTGTATATGTGTAAAGTATCGCGATATTACAGTTGCGTCATATCGCCCACCTGTAGTTGAAAACCAATAACATGTCAGTATAATAGCCCTGTTGTGTCTCACACAGCCAGTACCAACGTGTACATAATGTCCCAGTAAGCGAAACACCGTGTAGCCATTAACCTCAAGTGGTGTGTATTTTCCCGTTCCACCTTAAAAGCCACCAGAATGTATGTAAAGTACGGCGCCGTTTAAGGTGGAAGGCAAATTTCGAATCAGAAGCAGTTCTTCTAACACCCACACCCGCTATACAGCTAACGTTAGCTGGCTGGACGTTCAAACCCTCTACGTGTAAGTTGGCTAGCTACTCACCTGGTACCGGAGGATAGTTTGGTGAACTATCCGCGCATAGTTGTCGAGTTTAACTCCAGAATTACTCCGACTCCTCATCTTCCCAACTCCTCACTCGTCGGCTGCTCTTCGGGTGTGTTCACTCTTGTAGTTCCGCTGACATCGTTTTCACGCTTTTTCTGAGCAGCATTTTCGGTGAAGCTCGCAGAAACTGTCTGTACAGGCTGCTAACCCGCCTTCGAGCCGGAGCCTGGACGAGAGCGGGGTCTGCTAGTGTGGAGCTGTCAGTGCTAACTTTAATTAGCTGGTCCTCCTGAGACAGCATCGGCCTTAACCCCACAGACTGACCGAGCATAAACAAAACACGAGCACCACTCCGGAAGAGGGAATAACACTGTACAGAGGGGGTTATAGCAATATCGACAACAAAAACACGAGCCCCCACCGGCCGTGTCAAACAACACAACCAGCCCAGCGTTGTGAAGTTATTAAGTCTCGGAGCGCCGGAGGGTCAGCGGTCGGTCGCCAGTAGCCGCACATGAAACTCCATGCTCTTAACCTGCATGTGTGCACAAGCCGGGGGGTGGGGGGTAGCTGGGGGTCGACAAGCACTGTTGGACATCAAGTCAAACAGATCCGCACAGCCCACTCCTGCTGTAACCTGAACTGTAGCGCACACTGCTGAGATAACTTCACGTGAAGTACAGGCTCTGACCTCACCTTTACTCTGCTTTCATTTTGCACCCGCACTCTTAGAGAGTGAAGGATGTTGGGCTGAAAGTATCCACAAGGGGGCAGCACAGGAGCTCGGATCTGGAGGGTGAATGTCAAACGCCTCCCTCCTCCCTACATAGTGCACAGGTGATGAAACTGGTCTGCTCCTGCTGTCAGGGTAAACACAGGACGTCGTGCAGCTACTGGCTGAGCATAATATCTTTCTATTCGGTATAATCCGTGTGTGGAAGCCATAATTTTATAACCTGGTCTACATAACACACTACACAGAGAGCACGGAGCCCTTCGAAACACAGCCTATGAATTACAGGGGCAGACAAATATGTAGATTATTGGAATTTTACTTGGTGTTAAAGTATAAACTCTATGAAACTATGATCTTACACTGATAACAGAAATTCAACTCCAAACCAACTGTAATAAGTATCCAACAGTAGTACAACTGTTAATGAATTTTAAATAAGAGTACTATAGTGTTCAGAATACTCAAAATATAAAAATATCCAATATCATAACTATGCACCCCCACTGAGCACTTTATTAGGTACACCTCCTTGTATTTGCGTTCAGTGTCCATTTCATCAGCTCCACTTACTGTATACGAGCTCTGTGATTACAGACCGTAGTCCATCTGTTTCTCTGTATACTTTGATAATCCCCTTTCACCATGTTCTTCAGTAGTCAGGACCACCACAGAGCAAGTAGGTGGAGTCATTCTCAGCACTGCAGTGACACTGGCATGGTGTTAGTGTGTTGTACTGGTGTGAGTGGATCAGACACAGCAGGACTGTTTAAACACTGTGTCCACTCACTGTCCACTTTATTAGACACTCCTGCCTTCCTGGTAAAGTCAGAGAGGATAGCTCCTCTGCTGCTGCACAGTTTGTGTTGGTCATTCCCTAGTCAGTGGTCACAGGACTCTGCTGACTGCATAGTTTTGGTTGATTGACTATTCAGGTGTAAACACTCCAGCAGCACTGCTGTGTCTGATCCACTCACAGCAGCATAACGCACCAGCACCACACCAGTGTCACTGCAGTGCTGAGAATGACAGGTAAACATGTTTTTGGCTTTGTCACATAATATTAAATCCTTGAAAACATAGAAAACACATAGCCAGCTTGCCTTCCATGCAAGGAGAAAAAGCAAAGCCTAATTTTGAAGGTTATAATAATAATAATCATAGAGACGAACTCTGAAAGAGCACTCAGAAGGAAGGTCAGTGGTTTATGTGACCTTGAAACCATTTTTATCTTGTTATCCTCCTCATGAGATCAACAAAGAAATGCTTACCACTTCACAAAGAGTAGCTGTCTGCTGTAGGTCCTGTAGTTCTTATAAAGGCCTGATACCTAGGAAGGCCATGACTACACCACCACTATCAAACTGTAGACCAAATCAGTGAAGGATTGGCCTAACAGCAGACTGAACGTCCTACATGACCTGATTAAAAAGACATCATGAAACACCCAAGCAAACAGCAGGCGACCCCGGGACTTATTTTTGTTAGCTTCATTTGTATTTGTTGTTCTGTGGGAGGTGTGGCTGGCATAGAGAGAACACCAACTTACCCCAGCAATTCATTTAGCATATAATTCTCCTATAGGAATGAAAATGCAACGGAATTAACAGGACAGAAGTACCTAGTTCTAACCTAGCGGTGGTGTTGATTCAGAGAAACATGAATGAGAATATTTTATACTGGCCTGTGTAGAAACCCTAGACAGTCGGGTTTGATTTCTTATTTTTTGCATCTGTCACTTTCAAATGTTTCAGATCATCAAACAAATTTAAATATTAGTCAAAGACAACACAAAATGCAGTTTTTCTATATGGCAGTTTAAACGGTTTTTATTATTAAGGGAGAAAAAAAATTCAAACCTACATGCCCCTGTGTGAAAAAGTGTTTGCCCCCTAATAACTAACAACTGTTTGGGCCACCCTTAGCAGCAACAACTGCAATCAAGCGTTTGCGGTAACTTTCATAGTGCTGTGGAGGAATTTTGGCCACAATGGAGGATTTTCGAGCATGAACTGCCTTTTTAAAGTCATGCCCCAGCATCTCAATAGGATTCAGGTCAGGACTTTGACTAGGCCACTCCAAAGTCTTCACTTTGTTTTTCTAGACAGTGGAATTCATGGTTCCATTTATCACAGCAAGTTTTCCAGGTCCTGAAGCAGCAAAACAGCCCCAGACCATTACACTGCCACCACCATATTTTACTGTAGGTATGATGTTCTTTTTCTGAAATGCGGTGTTACTTTTACGCCAGATGTAACAAAACACACACCTTCCAAAAAGTTCAACTTGTCTCATCAATCCACAGAGTATTTTCCCAAATGTCTTGGGGATCATCAAGATGTTTTCTGGCAAAATTAAGACGAGCCTTAATGTTGTTTTTGCTCAGCAGGTGTTTTCGTCTTGGCACTCATCATCACATTTTTGCCCAGTCCCTTTCTTATGGTAGAACCATGAACTCTGACCTTAACTGGAGCAAATGAAGCTTGCAGTTATTTGGATGTTGTTGTGAGGTCTTTTGTTCCACGTTTTTGCCATTTGTGGATAATGGCTCTCACTGTGGTTAGCTGGAGTCCCAACTTTAGAAATGGCTTTATAACCTTTTCCAGACTGATAGATCTCAATTACTTTCTCATTTGTTACTGAATTTCTTTGGATCTTGGGATGATGTCTAACTTTTGAGTATCTTTTGGCCGACTTCGCTTTGTCAGGCATGTCCTATTTAAGTGATTTCTTGAGAACAGGTGTGGGAGTAATCAGGCCTGGGTGTGACTAGAGAAATTGAACTGAAGTGTAATAAAGCACAGTTATGTTTTAACTGGGGGGCAAACACTTTTTCACAGAGGGCCATGTAGGTTTGGATTTTTTTCTCTCTTAATAATAAAAACCTTCATTTAAAAACTGCATTTCATGTTTACCTGTGTTGTCTTTGACTAATATTTAAATTAGTTTGATGATCTGAAACATTTAAGAGTGACAAACATGCAAAAAAATAAGAAATCATGAAGGGGGCAAACACTTTTTTCACGCCACTGTATATATATACGTGTGTATATATAATATATAATATAACATCATAATTTGCACATTTAAGCAGAAAATAATAAGGCTTTTCTGGCAATTCAGTGTATACATTTAATAGATAGTTAGGGTTAACTGCATGTTCGTAGTCATTAGGAATAGCTAGCGTTCTTATTAGCACGCCAGAAAAAAATTCTAAATATTCAGCATGGAAAAAAAGAGACACTGAGGAAAAACCTTCGAGTGAAAGCATCTGAACCGAAGTGCATTTCTGAAAGTCCCAGGGGCTTTAATATGTTTTCTGCTGGGTAAGAAACATTGATTTATAGGTCCCTGATCACTCATTCCTTCTGCGTTGCACGCGTTCGGCTGACCTTAAACTGTAACAGCCTGAGGAGAAGGGCAGTACACTAGCAGTTTCTACATCATTTCTGGAAATCACAGATTGGCATGAACCAGGGGCAGAGGAGGTCTGAATCACAATCAGAGTCACTTCTGTTCAGAGCTTCTTTATGAACATGTGTGCTGTCTGGGGAACTGAGGGTCCTGAGTCCTGAGGGCTGTTTTCCTACACTTTGGTGATATCTTTGCTTAAACACAACTCAGCCCAGCAGTTAAAGTGTATTTCACAGATTAAAGAAAATTGGCATTATTAAAATTAAAATAAATGGTGCAAGAGACGTAGACATGTCTCAAAAAGAGATTTTGTTTGGCTTGATGTGAAACACTCCATTGTCGAGAAACTCGACTGGTCCAAAGTGCCAAAGTGACTCTACACTGACATATCAAACGTCATGATATAGCCGTATGTAAACTGATTATGAAGTGGGATGGCTTGGAAATGCCCACATTTGTATAGTGTTGTCCTGTGAGTGAGGATGACCACAAGCCAATGTGCTCAAGGCAAGGCGATAAGGATGATCAGTGTTAAAACGAGACATTATAGTGGAATGCCACGATTGGGCTCATGTTGAGCAAACGTGCAGGGCACACCATACATCAGAACTCACCAGAACGCTCCCCAAACCAACATGGTGCATTACCAGCCATGAATACCAGCACAGTACCTTGTTGACAGCTGAGGGCCTGACTTCATTGGGTGTACACACACACACACACACACCCCTACAAGCAGCCTGAACCAATTGGTACCATGACTAATAGGATGACTTCACACGTTGCCAGTCTTCTAAGGCCCAGTTAGCGACCTCATGAGGCCAGGTGAGGCTCATGATGTTAACAGTGTTAGGCCCATGATGTTAACAGAGAAACTTTTTTTCTTTTTTAATTTTTCTTTCAAAGATTTTATGGTCTTTTTGGAATTTCCCTTAAAAACATGTAACTTTTAACTTCAAATTAAGACATCTCACATCCGGGAAGTTATATAAAGGTGCTTTTATTTACCGAATATTGATTAATTCAAATATCCAATCCAGCATGCATAACAGGAATGTGGACTATATAGAAAACGCAAAAACAGTATACACATACACTCAAGAATGACTTATCTAAACATCTGACTTCTCATTTCTCTTCTGAGCCACTGCAAAGCCTCAACTGAAGAATATAAAACACATATATAAGGAATATAATAAATAGGTTATCCGGAAAACATAGAAAGACACTTAAAATTCTGATTCTGTGATAAATGATGAAGGTTGGTATTGAATCAGCAGTTACATAAATTGTGCAGTTATATATAAAAAAAACCTGAAAATCATTAGAACAGAGAACTGAGCGACATGTCGTTATTAATAACTTTCCTCAGTTGATAGAGGCCACCTTTGCACCTTTGTTCATGCTTTCTGTCCCTTTTCTGCCCCAGAATTTCTGTAGTTCATTGACACTCAGGTTGAAACTCTCTGTACAATCTGTACCTACGTGCTGCCAGATCTACTTGCATAGCATCCACACACAACATGATCTATTACTAATGAATGCTTTTCTGGAATCAACCAGGTTTTAAACTTCATGTCTGTCTTAATGTCTGTCCAGTACTGTACCCATTACACCTCCATCACTAGCACCACCTGAAATCTGACATTTAGTACATGATCTAAAGTGCTGACCTTTGTCAGGAAATATTAGAAATACCTGTTATTAAATAGAAGACATAATACAGAATAGCTGTATAAATATACTGTGCTGTGGGTTATGAGGTCTATGTTGATACATCGGAGGGTAGGGTACGTGAGTATTATGAGCTATTATGAGAATGATATTTTATGAGAGCAACATGCCCACCTAAAAAGCTTCAAATTCAGACCACTCTGCATTGCCTAAAGACAGCAGACACGAAATGGTCCAATCAGCGCTTAGCTTATCCTGACTTCTAGCATATTGCATGTTACATGTTCCCATAACGGCGAACTGAATCGAGCCCTTTTTGACTGATTCCACTGAGTAAATGCAGGTTTTCATGCAGGGGCTGGACCGTCATCCTCACTTAAGCCGGAGATGTGGAAACCCTGTCCACTCTTAGGAGTTACTCGGCTGACTGAAGGAACAGTGGCCGTTACTGTAAGGACAAATAATCAACAATTAGCTTTCTCAAGGCATGCAGTTAGGGACATGTGTGAAGATGTGTGCATGTGCACTGTTAAATATATGGGCTGTCAAATGACTGATGAACTAAAATCCATTATCTACAAATATTTGGACTTCCAAGTTATTAAGAATTAAAAATATGGACAGTCTGGGGGTCCTTAAGGACCAGTACAGGGATAATAACAATAATATGGATAGTTCTTCAAATAAGCATATTTGTAAAATTTGAAGATCTTTGATAAGACACACATCATTAACTGGTTTGCAGCTCCCTCTCATACTCACATTTGGCAAGCTAAACATTCTCCACAAGAGGGAGCCTCTGCACTCAAACAGCTTTTGATGTTTGAGCATGAGAACAGTGTTTTATGTAATTGACACTGTGTGTCTTTGTAATGTTTAAAAGAACCTCCATATCATGCCAAGGTTCTTCACTACTGGAAGTCCATCCCAAAACCATATCGCATTAGGAGACTCTTTTTGTGGCACAGAATTGACCATAATACTCAAATGGAAACTCATTTGTGAAAGAGCCTTACTGTGAGCTTACCTGCATACACCTGTGGAACACTCATAGTTATTCTGGCAAAAGGCTCCATGGGGTTTAGTGCCCATGATCCTCCAAAGGGGTGTCATGCGGGCTGATCTCCTGAGTGACTTCTGAGCTCCCTGCACAGAACCTGAGCTGCCATCCAGCTCCGGAACCGGACTAGAAGTAACCTTGAACACAAACACACAAGAACTTTAAAACAGATGAGCTGACTAAATCATCAAAGTATAAAACACTGAGCAGGGACATATACAGAAGGAGTATGAACACCAAGAACCAGTTTCCATAACATGGATAATACCAAGTGAACTAAATTGGAATTCCCAGCAGTTATTTGCCATTGAAAATGTATTAGTCTAGCTAGGAGACAATGCAATCACACATGAACATTAGAATTAAATGTCAAGGCAGAAAAAAAGAGAAGCCAATTTACCTGCTGGATGAGCACAGCGAACACCAGGCACCACACTGCCACAGCTCTTCTGCTGAAGTGTCTTTGCTCCTGCATGCTGAGTAAAGGAGTTTTCTCTGAATTCTGTCTGTAAACTCAGGCAACAGCAACTCTATATTCTCCAGTCAGCTCCAGTCTGTTCGTCTCTCCCTTCTCTCGTTCTCCCCCACCTCTCTTTCTCTCTGCCTTTTTGTACCCGGTTGTGACCTCACATGTTTGCCTAATATTTGTGGGATAAGCACGATCCTCTGGGGCTCCGAGTGTGAATGCAATCAGGTTTATGGGAAGTGAGAGATGAGCTAAAAGGACTGAAGGGTTGATAACATCACAGGCATATCACTAGGCCAAGGGTTGAACAATGGCCAGGACATGGGACTACAGAGTGGTGCTGTTACATATAGGGGAACATATTAACCTTGTTCACTTTGTCATCAGGCTTTAAAGGGCCCATGTCATGGGGAAAAACAGTACACAAAAGTGCATTTTACAGCCACTTACAGCCTCCAGACAGGATGAATTCAATGACTGAACTGATGAATTCACGTTTCTTTCAATATAAAATCAAATCTTGGCAGTTTTATTTTATTTTGTAATTTTGTAATATCATGAAAACAAATGGGTACATAATCCATATAGGCCAGGCCAATGTAACCCTACCTATTTAGGTGACCCTATACTGTTTTTCGGTCTGAACTGCTTTTTAAATGATCATTTACATACTCCCACCAGTACCCACTAGGTACACCTCCTTGTATCTACTTATCAGCCCCAAGTACCATAGAGGAGTATTTTGAAGCTCAGACTGTAGTCCATCTGTTTTTCTGGATATTTTATCATCCCCCTTTCACCCTCAAATGGTCCGGACACACACAGGACCACCACAGAGCATCATTGTTAGCACTGCAGTGACACTGAAATGGTGGTGGTGTGTTAGTGTGTGTTGTGCTGGTGTGAGTGGATCAGGCACAGCTGTGCTGCTGGAGCGTTTAAACACCTCAGTGTCACTGCTGGACTGAATATTCCACCAACCAAAACCGCACAGCAGCAAATGAGCTACCATTTCTGACTTTACATCTTTAAGGTGGACAGCAAAGTAGGAATGTCTAATAGAGTGGACAGCGTGTTTAAAACTCCAGCAGCACGGCTGTGTCTGATCCACTCACAACATTACAACACACCACCAGTCACTGCCGTCCTGAGAATGATCCATCACCCACGTAATACCGGCTCTGTGGTGGTCCTGTGGGGGCCCTGTCCACTGAAGAACAGGGTGAAAGGAGAATAACAAAGTATGCAGTGAATCAGATGGACTACAGTGTGTAGTTGTAGAACTACTAAGGGCTGCTAAATGGTAAATGAAGATGATAAAATGGACAATAGATATTTACAGAAACAGCCTGTTGGAGGCTAACGCAGGTTGGAAAATGGTCCTGTAAAAATATATGCAATCCAAATATTACAAACGCATACAGCCAAGCTTCGTCTTTATTTGTGGCATCCTGTTTGAACCCAAAGTTCTTTTTCCATCTTGATACCATTACTGTAGACTTAACAGTGAGGTCACTACACTTTATCCAGCTGAGCTATTTGCAGGCTGTGGACTAAGTTTGCTGAAACTCATTTGTTGTTAGTCAAGTTTATTAATTGCATGTCAACCTTTTCAATTATTATTATTTTTTAATAAACCGGCCATTGTAATGGAAAAGTGTAGTTTATCACTGTATTCTTTCTAAACTTCCAAAACAAAAGCAAAACACCTGCTGGTTTTACTTGTAGTATTGATGGAACTGGACGAAAAAGAAAAAAATGGATCCATCACATCAAGATGTTTGATAGACCTCTTATAAGACCAACAGGAAAATCAGTCCAATAATGACCTTTTAATACCAAAACCAAGTTCAGCAACAAACATTTAATCCCCTTTTCTTATTCTTTAGCCTTGTTGGACACAAACTTTTAATCAGGCAGCAGAATAGAATACAATATCCAACACCCTCTGTATGAGCTCAGCTTCACAGCTCGTCCTAACTACAGGCACTGTTTAAACCATGGGCCACCCATTCTGATCCAGAATTATGCTGTATCCAGCATCGTTTGATGATTTTCCTAGCCCTCCAGAGCCTGAACTAAAGACCAGTGGACATAGGTTGCAGATTTACCATCTTCAAAAACTGACCCAAGTTACAGAATCTGCCCACTTTAACATATAGATCATAACTGCTGTATCAGCAGGGTGAGTCACAGGCAGTCATGAAGAAAAAGAGTGGCAGTGGAGCAGACAAACAGAGAAGGGGGGGGGCACATGAGGCATCTGTCTCTTCTCCAAGGCTTCACAAAGGTCCACAATGACTCACAATGTTTTCTGGATGTGATGTTCTATGCTTTGACCATCATACCAGGACCTCCTAAAATGAATTATTATCATTTCATAAGATTGTGTCCTTTTTTAAACATGTTTGCCATGCTGCAGCAGTATCTCTTGCTCCAACGGCCAAGGCCGTGCTTATCTCTCTCTTTGCATGTGCAAAAAGTCATCTAGTGATTCGTTAAACAGGCATATGCCATGCCATGCATTCCATTCCATGAATGCATCTAAATGCAATTAGAACAAGTTCATTTAAGAATGCCTTGTAGAAAAAAAAAAGTTTCTTGGAGGTAAAAAGGTTACATGCAAGTTCCTCACAAAAACAATCAAGTACACAGTTAAAGGGGGATTCCATCGCTTTTTCAAAACTCCTGCACAACAAAACAGTTAAGAAGTAAACAGTTATTCAGAGCCAGTGCGGTGCAAAATGCTTTGTTATTAAGAAACTTGCCCATTTAAATTTGCTCACAGTGGTGGTGATGGGAACCAGACGTCTGAAGTGTTTAATGCCTCTAAAAGGTCCTTCAGTGAAAGTTATTACTTAGTGACACACAGACCACAAATTAAAAAATGGGGAAAAAAAAGCAACATAATTCCCTCGTTAGTTTATGCACTATAACTGCTGGATTTTTTTACATTTTAAGCAGGAAGGTGTTTTATACAATGTTATTTCCATATTACTTTACACACATCATTAATATTACATTTATGAGATGAGTGCACAATAACACCACCACAATGCTGTATTCACTAGTGAGAATCTGATTTTCTAAGAATACAAGTACATGCACACTGTGATGCTTTTAGCAGTGCATCCACCCTGTGACCAATCAAAACCACTTGAACATACTTGAACAACTTTAGCTTCATAGAATCATCTAACTGCTACGCTAACCACTATTCAATGGCACGAGATGCTGCTTTGTACAAAGTTATGTTATTTAAAACGTCCCAGCTGTATATGGAAAAGTACTGCCGGTTTTACTTGCAAATATGAGAATGCAATGCTTGATGTCTTAGAGACCCTCTTATCTGTAACATTAAAAAGCCTGAGCGTCTAAGCATTCGTTTTGGCTCTAATGCCTTTATTGCGCATTGTTCTCCCCTAAGACATCCAGAAGAGCAGAATGCAACAGAGGGAGGTAAAGCTCAGCAGAGGACAGACAACCTAATCGAGGGAGCACACAGTAGTGTGAGACGTACAAGTGAACTAAACCTGAACCTGACAATGACTGGCCTTTGAGCTATCGACTGATGCTGAATTATCAGGATTTAGATTCAATCCATGGGACAACAGAGTGCAACTCTAAAGTAAGCATCCCTGTGCCCTTTTCTCCAGAACCAGAGCAAATATAAATCAACTGATCTAAAAAAGGAACGAAATACACAGCTAAATGTTTGTGTAATCTAAATTGATCATTAAAATTGACAGAACAAGGCCATATTTAACTACATTACACTTACATACACGTATTTTCACTCAGGAAATCAATAAAGCATACATTTAACCTGAGGGGTTTAAACTCTGGAATGGGATTGCTTGAACAGTTCGTTTACAGAACCACAGCTGATGTGTCGGTTTTTATAATTTACTGGTCACAGTGCAAGCTGTCTTAAATTTGTTCCAAATCCAGTATGGTCATTGGTCTCATATTCATACACGCTGTACACGTCAACGTCAATCTGACCATACACTCATTCTCTCTCATCTTAAACATTTAGCACCTAATGTAGCTCTAAAGCAGTAAAACGACACCACCTAGCATCACCAAACCTCAATCCATGTTTATGGTGAGGCCATCTTAAACTGCTTTACTATTAAAGTATTAGCTCTGGTGAATTGTAAGGTGACACAGGGAAGGGGCAAGGGCATAAACTGAGGAAATGGTCCACACACACACGCATACACATAAGTACAAATATCAAATTAAAATGTGCAGTATGTGAACCATGCCTTTTCTTTTCTATGTTTCGTCCTTATTGAATCAGTAACATCTACCTTTGTGAAGCTGAACTTCCATGTGGTCAGAAAATGAATAAAAATGCTGCTATTTGTCTCTGCTGTGGTTGTGCCGCAGGAATCCGCCTTTGTGCTGGCACTGTGTGTGAGAAATTAAGCACTGTATTTTATTACCTGTGATGTCACTCAGCTCCCACCAAAAAGCTCTCGTTTGTTTGTCCTGGGAAATGGAACATCTGAGTTGGCATGATTCTCAACCTATAAAGCCACAAAGGTCGGACCAGTGACGTCATTCAGTCCTGTGTGAATATCCAAATCACACCAAGACGCTCTCATTCTGTAGTGCCATGTAGCTGCCATTAAAACAAACATTTGTACTGTTTTAATTCTCAAGTTATGAAGCTATAAAGGTTGGTGTGTGACATCAGTCAGCTGCCCTACGAATGTCCAAGTCACACCAAAATGGCCTCATTTGTTTATGCTGCTAAAAGAAACACTGACATTCAATGTATTTAAGCAGCTACAGCTGCATAATGAGAGAATAGGGTGAAGAGAATGAATGGGGGGGGGGGTCTGGGTTAAATGATGGACAGTTTGCAGTTACATGAGGACTGAAGTTGATGTTTATCCAATTACTCTGCCATAGGGCATAGGACTTCTCGGCACAACACTAGAAGCGTATATTGCACTTTCAGCAAAAGGCTGCCAGAGGTGAGCAAACCATCACTGCTAATTGTTAATTACAGTCATCCTCAAAAAAAATGGAGCCATAACTTATCTGAAGATGAAAGGTTGTAGGTATCTAAACTGGAAGGGTAGAACTGTGTGGTGACTATCCATTGCCCAACCACCTACCAACTAGCAGCTGTATGAAAGTATTTAAATAGACATTACTGTGTGCAAGGCTGACTAAACACAGCAGCATTGCTTATATCTGCTCTCCAGCTGGAAATCAAACTGGAATTGCAACAGGAAATCTGCTTATTAACGGGAGAATTATAACAGAACAGATGATTCCTTTAACGGCACAAACAAACTAGACCATTTCTGTGCTATTTGGACTGGGGCTGATTGACGTCACTCGCCAACCTTTGCGGCTTCATTACTTGAGAATTGAACCAACACAAATGTTTCTTTTAGCTGCAGGAACCAACACCAACGTCGCACAAACGAATGAGAGCATGATGATATTTGGACGTTTACCCATGGCTGAGTGACGTCACTCACCAGCTTGTATGGCTTTATAACTTGAGAATCAAAACTCATAAAAGGTTTCTGTTAACGGCACAAACCAACACAAAGTAGCACAAACGAATGAGAGCATGTTGGTAAGATTTGGCCCTGACAGGGGGCTGAGATTTGGCCCTGACAGGGGGCTGAGTGACGCCACATGTAATAAGATAGAACGCTTAACTTCTCACAAACAGTGCTAATGCTGATTCCTGTGGCACAAACACTGAACACTGGAGTGTAACAGACTCCAGTCCCACCCCCACCCTCCATTTCTGACCACATTGGAGGTCACCTAACATGCAGTATTTTTGTGTTAGATAAAAATAAAGACACATAAATAAATAAACAAAAAGAGAAATGTACATAGTCACAGGGGCTTTTTTCGTGGTTTGGAGATGTTAAGTGACTTATGCCGCCCATTAGTGCACAGCAAGCAACTATACCCATGTATTTCTGACTAACTTTGTTATTCGAGTATCCACAAGTTCATATTTGGTTAACCAGAAGATAGAATGGAGAGAAACTAAGTTTCCACCAATTCTGGACCTGACCGCCAGTTAAACTAGTTGGTCTAGTTAGTGATACAGCCATGTGCTATGTCTGGTGTCTCAGTCATATCCTTAGAGATGCCATAGGACTCATTTATATTTATATATTATACTTTAAATTGTTCTTTGTCTTCTACATAAAAGTCCAGATGCAGATTTACATAGCCATTTACCCCCTATGATTTGTTCTAAGAATGAAACAAGATGCATTTCTTTTAATGGGAAGTTCCTAGATGTTGTGATGAGCTCTGCTCGGACTGGTCAGTTTAGAAGCAGGACAGACACAGGCAGAAAAATAAAATCTCAACAGTAACAAAGTAAACTAGACTGACTGTGAAAACAAATAATCTAAAAACACAGAGCATGGTGGCTACTTACAGGTTGCTGCTGGTGGCGGTAGTTAAGGTGGAACTAAGCGGTTCTTCCTTGCCCTCTTCACTGAAAGAAGCCATAAAACGGTCCTTGAAACTGTTCGAGTAAATGAGCAGAGCAAGCTAACATCTTTAACTTGTCCAGCATCTTGAAAACATATGCATGCTAAAGTTAGCTTTGCGGTGACTAAGCAAGCAGTAGCATTTAAGATGGAACAGAACATTTGATTAAGTTGACTAATAGGAAGCCAACCTTAGGCTCATTTAAAGATTAGCACCATCCATGCTCACTCACAGGTAACTGGAAATGGCATGAAGAGTGCCAAAATCTCCTTTACAGCCTGGAAAGTACGTTTCTGCACATATAATTAAAACTGCTGTTATTCTGATGGCTTGGCCGGGCTGGAACTGGAGCTGGTTTTGGGCGGGTCATTTTGGGTAGAGTCAGGACTGTTAGGTAACAGTCTTTGGTTTTATAAACAACTCAGTTCACTGCTTTTATTTACAAATGCAGGAAACAGCAAAGAGGAAACCACAGTATTTGAAGTTCACAATATGCCAGTCCGGGCACGTTCATTATTCAACGACGACAAGTTTGCCCCAATCTATGGCCCCTTTAACAACACAATAATTCTTGCTTCAGAGAACAAAGTATAGCACACTGTAGCATGTCCAATAAATTATTTACATGGTCGTTTGAGGTTGGGGCTCTTTAGCATTTATTCACTGGGTTTATTTAGGACTCTTACTGGATATTGGGGCTGGATGTCAACACAGTGTGCGCATGAACTTGGAGCAAGCTGAGTAATGGAGTGAGTAATACAGGAAAGCTCTGCTTATGTATGGTGTGGCTGTGGCTGTGGCTGACAGCAAGCAGAAACCAGCAAAACCAACCAATGTTTGACTGAAGTGTCTGCATGTCCTTATCTGTCACCCAGCAAGGATGCACAACAGACTTCTAAAGAGTGAATTCAGTATTTCAAATCTGGCACCTCAGTGATTGATCCATATCCGTAATAGCAGCCGGCCCACTTCCTCATACTCAGTGCAGCTTTCAATACTTATTCCACTTGAAGAGAGCCAGGAGGATTCGGTGTGGCCTTTCCCTTGTGACCGAGGGTCGGTTCCACTGGCACCATTTGGCATGTTTGCGAATCTTGGCAGGAACTCCTCGGATTGCAGACAAAGTAAACTGTCCCGATGGGAACTGGAACGGCTGCCAAAGACGAGGAAAGGGCCGTGCTGAAACAGTCCTGTGCCACAGAAACAACTGATTTAAGTACTGCTCCCTGAACGACAACAAGAACGTGTGAGGATGTGAGATGGCGCAAAGTCTCCACCACAATTCTGATGCCATTTAATTCCGCTAACTTGCTGTTGAAAAATTTTAGAAATTCAGGAAAGACCAGGCTATAAGGGTCTTTTAAATGCACATCACAAACCAGGGTAACATCAAGAAGTAACACTGTCATTAGCAAGACGGCTAATACGACTCATGATGTCTCACTCATACGATAAAGCATGAGCCGGCTTCTCTACATCACACGCTAATAAGACAACATGCAAACGTGTGAAGAGACCTGCCCCACTTTTCACAAACAAAAAAAAAAAATCTGGGTCAGATTCTGTTCCAATGTTTGTAGAAACCAGGAGCCAGAAACAGGTTAAACGTTCCAGTGGAAACAAGAGCAATAGCATCAGGTGGTCAGTTGATCAACAGAGAATGCGACAACACTGTGGAAAACTCAGGAAAATAAATCCTGCCTTTTGACTTTGCTGCAGGACACGGACGTGCTTATCACCTTTAATCACAGGAGAGGCCACAAGCACAAACCTACTAGCAGAGGAATACTTAAATAGGTAGGCTAAAGGGCATTTCAGAGTTTTAAAATGAAGACAGCATCAGATTCATTCTGCTGCACATCCGTACAGCTGTCTCTCTCGCCTCCACATGTCTAATAAACAGTTTAACTGAAAGCAACGGGCCAGTTTTAAGGAGGCTGAAGTTGGCCTCCTACTCTCCAGTATCTCACTCAAATATGCTATTCCACCTTAAATGGTGCAGCAGTTAACAGCAGTTGCCTAAGGTGCCCAAACCCCCTGCATCATTTAGGATGAAACAGGAAAATCTGCACAAGGCCCAGTGAGCAAAATTGTTCTGGCCTAAATGCAGCATTGATTGACGGACCACGCCCCGTTCTAAAATATGGGCCATGCAGGTGCGCCAGCCAAAAGTAGGCAGCTCTGTTGCACCACTGCCAGGACTAGACCCGATCTGTTTTGTGACATGCAAACCCAATGAGGGTTTTTTTTTTTTTTTTTAATATAGGGGAGACTTTTGGCTCATATACAGTTTGCCAGTAGGCAGCACTGCTGTATCTGTATTGGGTTTTAAACAGGTGGGCCACCTTTGGCTCACATGCAGACTGACAGTGCAGGGCTGATGCAGGAAGCTGGCAAAAAAGCTGATTTCAGCTGTTAGCACACACACGCAGGTGTTTGCTGACAGTAGGTGGGAATGCTAGCAGGCTATGGCGTCCCTCTGCAAAGCACGTTCTAAAACTGTGAGTGGAGCTACTTGTGTGGTGTGGGTAGTTATAAGGGCAGTGATATTGTTCCAAAATGAACCCCACTTTTTATGAATCAGGCAGACCACGAAAAACAAACAAAATATATATTTTTTAAATCTATTTAAAAGCCCCCTTAACTGTTACATTACTTCAAGATCTAAACAGCTCTTGACCATTTTCCATTAGTACACTAAATTCGTCTCCAAGTACGAGTCATAAAAATGTGTAAATGTTACAGAACATGCTACATGAACATGTAAAGCCATCTAACAGCATGTAATATTACAGAATAAGTAATTCTCTTACATCATTTAGTGCAGGAATTTACTATTCCAGTTCTAATGACTTTAAGACTTACTCAGTGGGCAAACAAATTAGCCAAACAGAATGACTGATTTTTATGAGCTAATCATGTGACTCTTACTTAAAAGTGTCTAGAATGTAACACAGTGTCTTTGTCATTGTCTCCTTGGGTTCCTGCTCATGGTAAATTAAGCACTTTGGCCCCAAACTACACTGAGACAGTCTGTGTTCAAAACAGCACACTACAACACTAAGTACTGCACACTGCACACTGCTCCCTGTGTTCTCACACACAGTGTAGTATACTAATAGTCACATGACCAGTTACCTCAGATTTACTTCTGAGCTATTATTTCTGCATTCACTGTTTAGCGCTAGCTGCTGCTAACGCTGCTCAGTTCACCTAAAATACGTTTATCCTAGCCACCCTCTAAAGCAAGTTCATCTTTTATTAAACTTTACACCTGTATATTTTAACTTCCTGAAGCTTACTCTGATGACAACATACCCCACTACAACCACTATACTCCCATTTATACTCAGAGTTGGCTGTTTTGCTCCCAGTGTTCACGCCACCATTTTCTTTGGCTGAAGCAGGCCGAGTGCTGGTGAGGACACAGTGCATGATGGGATCCAGTACACCATAAAGACAGCTCCACCTGCACACTAGAAACACTGACTGGAGCAGTACACCATCTGGGAAGTATGCAGTATGCCGAACACAGCCAGTCGTAGCACTGTTAAGCACTAGAATGTTGATGTTCTACTGACCAGCAGACCTTTTTTCTACATGCCAAGGGTATAGGTTCTGTTGAACCTGGTTGCACAGAAAATGTCTATGTAAAAAAGTATTTGGCAAATTTGCAGTATAAAAAAAAGAGACCCTTTTAATATGAAATGCATGCATGTTCTCAGTCAGTTGACTAAAGACCAGTCTGCAATCGTTTATTACAATAGCGGCATAGTGCCCCCTAATGCCAAAACATTTACATTCAGCAATACTCCAAGTTAGCCAGCTAATATGCTAAGCCTGATTGCTAAAACTACTTAACAGCCCAATGAAGTCTTTTTTTGAAGTCCACTAATAGTCAGTAAAAACAGGACTTGAGTTTGTACAATGAGTGGGTGGAATCAGAGATGTAAACGACCATGTGATGAATAATGACCATACTCCAGTCAGAAAATATAAAAGTGTTACTAATGTCCTAAGAAACATAAGGCACTTTAAAAGCCTTAATCCTTTTTTTACAAAATGCGCTTTATTTCATCTCTCAAGATTTATAAAACGATCATTTTTATTGCACGGCCAATCTCCTCACACTCTCATTAAGAAACATATTTATGAAAACCTCTCTTCCATAAACACGATGCACAATAATAACGCGGAATGAAGCCGCTGGAATCCAAACCTCGGCCCCCTTCTCACCCTCTGACCAGGAACACAACGTGCAGTAACATGTGGTTTCCAAAAGAGGTCGCAATAGCAGCATCTGTCACAGCAGCAGCATCACCACCACCACCTTCATCGCTCTGTCAGGTTCAACAAGCATGGCTTGATGTGTAAAGGCACCAAACAGTTCTTTTCATAGAATTTTCCCCTTTTTTTCCTAAATCTTTTTTTTTTTCTTTTTTTAAGTGGACTTTTCTATAGAGTTAAGTAAAGTGCAAACACTTAACACTACAGTCCAGACACACAAAATTCTACTCCTTCCCCTCCATATAACCACAACATGACAAACACACCAATAAATACAACACACAGACAAATACAAAACTCAAACTTGCATAAAAAGAAAAAAAAAAAAAAAAAAAAAAAACCATAAGCCACTTCTTGAGTGGCCTACAACTCCTCTCACTCCATGTATCAGTCGGCTATTCCTCCACAAAGCTACAATGCCCCCTCACTGGGCACAGGCAACGCGATACCGACAAAAGCTCAACAGTGATGGCAGTACTGCATGGAACATGCATGCTGATCAGTCCAGCACTTTCCATTGGTTCCTTGTGCCTTCCCGACCCCACAGTCATCTACAGGTGCAGGACTCCGCCACCATGTCCTCGTACTCCTTGTAGACGATGCTGCCATTCTTCTCCATCATCAGCACGCTGATGGGTTTGTATTTGTAAGGCACACAGGAAGGCAGTGGGATGTCAGCCACACCCAGCTCGCTGATGAAGGTCTGTACGATGGCATGGTTGGGTGACTTGAGGCCGTAGTGCAGGATGCGAGGGCAGTCGCCCATGCAATAGCGGGGGTTGTACATGTGCGGCGCGATGATCCAGTGGTCCCAGCCCAGGTCGCGGAAAGTGACACGGTACGAGTGCAGCTTGCACTGGTTCTTGGTTGCACTAATCTTGCCCTGCTTATAGTTCGGAATGTCAGAAACAATGCTGCCGGGTTCTTTGGAGCGCCGGGATCTTGAGCCAGAGCGAGAAGGGGCTTTGACGTACTTCGCCCATTCCATAGGATGTCCCTCTTCTTCCAGGAAGAGAAGCAAAGCAGGGGCTCGTAGGTGGTTTTGTGGCAGGAGATGTTTTCTCTGGGCCTTGCGTCTCACAACAGCAGATCGAGCCCGGCCAACTTCCAGGCATTTGTAGTGAACGTGAAGGACCAACTTGCCACCTTTAAACTGAGACACATAGGATGTGACATCAGTTACAGTCCACAAGCTCTGGAGGTCAAGAACGACAACATCTTTGTCTCTGGTGGGCTGTGAGGATGACACTCTGGCCTCGCACTTAACAGGAGGGTATGGTGCCACAGATGACCTCAGGTGAAGGAAAGACGCCCTCAGTAGTTTGTTCAGTGGGAGGTTTTCCAGTTCATACTGTACGGTGTAGGAGTACAGCAGGTCTACCCAGGTCAGGAAAGGGAGGAGAGAGAGATAAAGTCACTCTCGGGGTGGCAGGCAGACAGTCATTCTGGTTCTCACAAAAAAAAACATTCAATGACCAACAAAACCATAAACAGGTTATTAACACCGCCAGAAACGCTCTACACAGACTGCACACTAGCACAGTTTGTCAGTACTTACATACATCTGTGTAAACATAGAGCTAGCTTACGATTGGTGCATATTGGAAGGTTAGAATTTAATTTAACTATATTTATTAAAGCAGGCAATCACTTTATGGCCAAAGTAAAAACCTCTGGCTATTTCCAATTTCAAAAGTCCTGCTATGAAAAGGCTTAGGATCCCTAATGAACAGTACGATACAGTCACAGTCTGTACCCTGTTAAGACAAAAATCAGCATAGAGAAAGACAGCCACCAGCCAAAACAGGACATGGGTCTGGATCCCGGTCAGCAGCAGTGGAAGCTGTTATGCTGACCACCAAACCATATCATAACCAAAACCAGCAAATGACAGCTAACCTAGCACATGGTACACCCAATGCTATTGCAAACGAAGTTTCTTCAGCAGGGGTTTTAACCGTTGAAATTAATCGAATCGTGGCGATTCTGCGATTCACTGAATTTTCCCGAAGAATCGCGATTGAATGGAAGCGTCGCGAGGTCACACTGGCATCACATTTTCGAAGAAACGTGAGGTTACAGGCGATTAACACACAGGTAGTATAACTGAAAGGGTTTACCGTTGTTTGAGGAGTGGAAGTGCTTTCTGGTGGTGGACGCACGAATCAGCCTGACGGTGTTGGACCCGAAGAGTTTGGGCTGTTTGGGCCTACCGTCCGCCTCCGCCGCTTTCCTGTACAGACTCCGCATAAACTGCAGACTCTGGTCCTCCGCCTGTCCCTCTGGAAGCCCGCTGGCGTTGGAGCTCCTGTGTTTCGTGGGGCGGTTCCTTCGGCTCTGCTCCGTGGTGGTCAGCACCCCGAGGCGCGAGGGCGAAAAGGCCATCTTATCGGCCGCCCGCGTGAACGTGGACAACAGCAGGAAGAAACAGCACAGCACACAAAGCCTGAGGAAAGTGTGACTGCCGGCAGCCCTCATGATCAGCTTGTGGCGAGGCTGAGTGCAACCGGGAAGGCTACCATCGTCCGAGAAAGTCAAATCACCTGACCACTGCTTCACTCGCACACATGTCTGCAGCAAGCTTCAATTAACCCACTCAACGTAAATGCCCTTGCGCGTTACGTCAGCGGCGCGAGCAGGTTAAAACCGCCCGCCGCCTCCCGCATAACACTTCTGATTAAAGAGACCTTATACTCACATTATCCTCACATTATCCTCACAATATACTCACAATATACTCACAACATTGTCACAATATACTCACAACATTATAACAAAATACCTCACATTATACTTACATTATCCTCACAATATACTCACAACATTATCACAATATACCTCACAATATACTTACATTATCCTCACAATATACTCACAACATTATCACAATATACTTACATTATCCTCACAATATACTCACAATATACTCACAACATTATCACAATATACCTCACAATATACTTACATTATCCTCACAATATACTCACAACATTATCACAATATACTTACATTATCCTCACAATATACTCACAATATACTCACAACATTATCACAATATACCTCACAATATACTTACATTATCCTCACAATATACTCACAACATTATCACAATATACTTACATTATCCTCACAATATACTCACAATATACTCACAACATTATCACAACATTATCACAATATTCCTCACAATATACTTACATTATCCTCACAATATACTCACAACATTATCACAATATACTCACAACATTATCACAATATTCCTCACAATATACTTACATTATCCTCACAATAGACTCACAACATTATCACAATATACTTACAATATACTCACAACATTATCACAATATACCTCACATTATACTTACATTATCCTCACAATAGACTCACAACATTATCACAATATACTTACATTATCCTCACAATATACTCACAACATACCTCACATTATACTTACATTATCCTCACAATATACTCACAACATTATCACAATATACCTCACATTATACTTACATTATCCTCACAATATACTCACAACATACCTCACATTATACTTACATTATCCTCACAATATACTCACAACATTATCACAATATACCTCACAATATACTCACAACATTATCACGATATACCTCACAATATGCTCACCACATTATCACAATATACCTCACATTATGTTCACATTACACTCACAGTATGCTCACAATAAAACATTATACTCACTCTATATTTACAATATACTCACTTTATACTTACATTACAGCTCACATTATATATCCAGATAGCTGCTGTCACTCCACCTCCACGCCTACAAAAAATCTGCAGGAACCATGTAAGAATATTCAAACTGCATAGGGTGGATTATCACAGCATCTTCATGGAGCAATTTCAGAACTGTTATGACTATGAACTATGAGCAATGTAGCAAAACGGCAGAGATAAGACATGTAGGCTACTTGAAGGCATTTTCCCAATGACAAACAAGTCAGGACTGGACAAAACGCCAGCAAACCTTCAGAGTTACATTATAGAAACAAACAAATCAAAACATGATAAACCTTTAGACGTGTTCTGACTTTTCCAGAGAGGTTGATATGACAGTGTAAAGGACTCTAAGGGTTTACCAGGTGTTCTGAGTCTGAAAGCAGATGCATTTGGCAACAATTAAGCCAGTTCCTATTACAAAGGGAAAAACATCAGTTTTTCTTCCACCCTAATGGTTCTGGTGGTCTTTGTTTCAGCAGGGACTGTACGCATGATCTATTTCATAGTAATTAATCACGATATTAATATCATATCGTCGTATTGTACACCCCTAAAAACAAGAGCAGATGTGCCATTAAGTTTGCCTTATTATGGCCCTTATATATTAACAGCCCATTCATTCAGCACCAGCGATGTAAAAATGTCCAGCTCACTTTTTAGCATGACTTTTATTCAGACTGCGCTGTTTTTAACTCTGATCTGGACGGACAGCACCCTTGCGGTGGTGATGCCTGGGAATTTGCGTAGGAGGAGCTGGTTCGCTTCAGTCGAAAAAAAGGGGGCGACTCTGGACAATGGACAAAGCAACAGTTTCACGATGCAGAAACGCCCGCCCCTCGGCCATTATCACATTGGACAATACGAGTGAAACCCTATCCTAAACGGTCGCTCTACCTGTCACTCAGACGAACTTTCCAGCCTGAAGCTCTTCCTCCTCTTTGAAACTTGGGAAAGTCTGTTTTGAGCGCATTACTTCCCTCCCCGCCCGTATTCGGACAAGCCCCGCCCACCCGCGCTGGGATTGGGTAGAAGCCTGGACTTCATACTCACCCGCAGTTCTCCTGTTGTGAGTGTGCACCATAAGCCCATTGGAGCACAGGGGGGCGGGGCTTGCTGGAATACGGGTGGAGAATGAAAGCTCATCCCGAGCAGCCCGGCCCTCCCCTCACGCCGCAAAGCCGCTGCCCAGTCGTTGATAGTGATGGAGGGACGGGACTCCGTGGCCTGAGAGAAGTGAAGGCGAGGCGCGAGAGGGAAATTCATCACGGAAAAGGCGGAATGGAGACGGTGGAGCAGCTCGTGTCCTTCAACCACATCCACGTTCAGCTGAACGGAGGCGCACCGTGGGGCTTCACTCTGAAAGGGGGGCTGGAGCACGGCGAGCCCCTCATCATAACCAAAGTAAGTGCGTGCTGTGAGGAAGAACCCGCGTGCTCTCGCTTGTTGTCCTTCAGTCTCCGAGGCTGTGGTAGCTGTAGCTGCACAGAGAGGGAATGGGTACAGAGCAGGACAGTGTACGCAGTGGATACAGTGGTGGTAATGATGTTCAGAGATGCAGATCGTCACTCGTTAACTTTTCCCCAAACTTTGCAGCAGTGTCTGCAGTCTGGTATCGGGTTTCATGCTCTCCGCTGCTGCACTGCAGGAGGCTCCAGTCGGGTTAGCCGTTCCTAAAGCAGAGGTCTGAAATCTCTCTCTCTTGTTTTCACGGTTTCACTCAGTGAAGTGCTTTAGCGTCGTTCCAGACCAGAGTGCGCTTCGTTCAGCTCTGTGCTCTCCTTTCACTTGACACGTGGGGGCAGACTTTCATTCAGACACTGGCTGCTGGTCGGTACGGTTGAAGTGCTTGCTCTGCAGGGTTTTTGAATCCAACGGAACTTTTCCAGACCACCCGGAAAACCGAAAATGGCCAGCCGTCATTTAAAGTGGAATTCCACCGATGTCTCCAAACTTCTGCATAATTCCACAAAGATGTAAACCGAGACATTCAGAGCGGCTTGATGATGCACAGCAGAGAAACTTCCTGACTTTTATTTATTCACAGTGGTGGTCCGGGACCCCTGCTCCAAATTTGCCTGAAGTCATACATACATACATATATATATCAATATATATATATATATATATATATATATATATATATATATATATATATATATATATATATATGTATATATATACGTGTGTGTGTGTGGATATATAGAGCCACTTTTTATTTGCTAGGGCCATATGAAAATATTGATACCCTTAAGCATCACAATATTCCGTTTTATGATATAACTATTCCTCAAAAACACAGTGTTGATTTATAACGAATGGTTTGAATGCAAAGATCGTTGGGCGACAGTTGTTTGTGTTGTGTTTAAATCTCCAACTGCTAATTAGCTGTGCTGTAATCTTCAGTCATTAGACTCGCCAACTTTAAGATAAACAAGCAGCGTAAGGGCGCACCACTAACATTAGCTTTAGCAAACCTGTGCATACAGGGTGTGTTTTTAATCCTGTGACAGAAAAAATTGTCTTGCTTACAGTAATACAATATATTGTCATCCCTATATCATAGTACTTACACCAGGTTCCATCATTAGTAGTTCTTTTCTAAAACAACCAGTCAGTATACACATCTACGCAGTTTATATGCAATGTTTATAATGGTAAAATAGTGGTAAATCCCCAGAATAGGTTTGCTAACTCTGTTGCCTCTCATGTTTGCCTCATCTCATGTTTGGGTATACGTCTTTAGCCTGAGCTGATTGGAGAAAAGATCCTTAAAGCTGTCATTAAACAAGGCCTCATACATCATGCACCAGACACTTCATACGTCTGGTTCCTATCATCTATACATGACTCGCCAAGTTTCTCTAGAACGGAGCATTTCACATCACACCACCCTGAATGACGAAGATAAGTGTTTTCATCTTAATCGTTTAATTCTGCAGGAAGTTTGAACACTCATTAAAGTCTGCCTTCAGTGTGTATGGATCTCTCCCTTACAGCCATATTAGCAGCTAGACTATATTCCTGTAATTAGTTTAGCTAGTCATTAAGGCAATAGCCTCCATTTCTGGCTAGGATATATATATATATATATATATATATATATATATATATATATATATATATATATATATATATATATATATATATATATATATATATAGCTTTTAAGCAGGAGTTCTTAGGTAATGATAAAGACACCAGAAGGACATCTTGTCGTTAAGGGTTGGTATTTTTAATTTCACATGTGTGCTCACACTTTTTTTTTACACAACTGGCAAGAGCACACACGAGTCACATGGAGTTTTTTCACAGCTCCTTCTCCTGATGTTTGGATATGGCTCTTTAAACTTTCCACACTCTTTAAATGTAGCACATTATCCACGCACCACTAGAGAGGCCAAACACGGTTTGTGTAATCTCCATAGAAAACCTTTGCCAATAGTAAGGGATGCTCTGGAGCAGCTGCATATGTGCCCAATGCCAAGCCTCAGACTGGAAGGGTGAAACTGTGTTCTTTAAATTGATGGACCCAAACTGCATAACTTTAGGAGCTGGAGTGACTGTTGTGGTCATCCACCATTCATAACCTGACCTACCTAATTCGCTTGTGGTTGAATAAGTGGGTGTTCCAACATCTACTGTGACGCCTTAACACAGGATTATAGAGCATTACCGCATTAAAGGGGGGCAAACTCCCAGTTAATGTCTCCTAAAGCATTGTTGACTGAGCTGATAAAAAATGTAACTTATTAATGTATGCATGTCATGTTTACTGACATCATCCATCGTGCTATGTAGCAATCAGTCATCAGTCAGTTATTTCTAATAACACAGTCACAAAAAACCTCTGTATGAAGCATAGTTCAGTGAGATGTACTGAAGAGGTGCAAAAAAGAAGTCTCAGCTTTTATAGTGGCTACAAGGCAACAACACTGCCACCATCGACAGAAGCTTGTCCAGGCTTTTCAAATCGTGTATAAAGTAGATAATCAAGCAAAAATGAATCATAATGCCAAAATAATAGAGACGATTAAGAAACATATTTTAAAAAGCAAAAATGGTGGATTGCTGTTTCATATAGAACAACATCTAATACTGACATCAGTGAAAATTTTACACAGCCTAAGTCACAGCAGGGGTCAATGCAGAGGTGTAGCTCCATATTAGCCCCTGTCATATATCAAGTATTCTAGCAGCTGCTTCAACAACACTATCATGTTTAAACTAAATGACATCAGGCTCTCCAAAACTCAACAAAGCCTGAGGATCTGACCCATTGGAGTCCTCAAGGAATACAGAGCTAGCCTTGCAAGCCCGCTGCTCTACCTCCTCTGTTGCTGCTTTCGAAAGGGAAACCAAAAGAGCTCAATTCCCCAAGTTCACAAAAAGTACAAAAATCCATCCACATGTGTTCTGTCATCAGTCGAGTCATGGAGGCAATTAACAGAGTGAATAAACAGAGTTACCTACTGAAACAAACCGGCTTCCTGTAGACAATTTGGCCACAGCAGACCTATTAAACATCTTGCACCAGAGGTGAAATAACTCCCTGGATCATGGTGTGGAATGGGGCTGTGGCATTAGTGACTGTGGATCAAATGACCAAATATATATATATATATATATATATGTCGCCACTTTATTTAATAGGGGCATACGGAAAAAAAATTATACCCTAAACTGAAACCAACTGGCTTCCTGTAGACAATTTGGGCACAGGAGACCTATTACACAAACTGGCTTTCCTAAAGAGGTGTGTTATTTATTTTTTTTATTTTTTTAAATATATGTGGATGCAATCCTAATTCATCCAACAGGCCAAACAAAGTTCTTGTGTCCAGTCTGACACCCGGACGAAGCCCAGTCAAAGCTTGATATCTTGATGTAACTCAGTTGTTGCTAAAATATCACAGAATGAGCTTCTAACCATAATTTCTATCTTGGATGCCTTGAAATTGTCCTGCACTGAGGATCTGGACTGGCAAATTCAACACTGGAGGCAGAATTACCATGTACAGCCCAAAGCAGACCAGCTGTACATTCTCCAGCAAACTCCCGCAAACCCCAGTCCTAAGGTTATTGTGCCATTTTTGGAGACTAGGACCATGTTCTCCTCCAATAACACAGTTCTGAAATCCCTTCATCCACCCATGGGTTTTCTATCTATCTGTTTTTGCTCATTTAAAAAACTGTATATAAAAACCAGGACATTTAAACCAAAATCTCTAAACACTGTAGAAAGTCTGGTTGGTTTATTGATAAACAGAAGTATGGTGAAAAATGGGGACTGAAACTGATTTTTCAGATAACAGATGATGTAGCCGGAAAGTTGGTCACATGTTTGGCATAAAGTCCTCAGAACTGTTTGCCCAGGTGTCTATTTAATACATTGGCCCATATTCATCAAGTACAAACACTGATCTGAGACCAGGTTTCAGCAATTCATGTAATTTGATTCAGTGTTATATAAAAGCGTTAAGCTGACTCCAGATCAGCATCCGTACTTTGTTTGATAAATATAGACTGTTGGGTTAAATGTAGTGTTGTTCAATGTACCTGTATATAAACACTGCATTGTGTACAAACAATACAACATGTGAGGTTGTAAGGTGCTATTACATCACTCTCTTGTTCTATTGCCTAAGTCCACCTCACATAGCTGCATACGCTCTTCATCTACCTGCTTCAGTGTGTTGCTGAAAATGGACAACAGTTGTGTACACAGCTGGATGGTCTCAGTCTGGTCCAGAGAGCCTGCCACTGTCACAGTCATGTAAAAATGCATTGCCTGGGGCATCTTCAGGTCAGTTCGGACAGCAATAGCATGACATGCTCTCATATTTCTTACCACAAGGACCGCAAAGATTTGGGCACACTAATATCTGAATACAGAATAACCTTTCTAAAAAGTTAGGAGGGTGGTATAAGTAAATTGTGCATGGTCCAGGTGAGAAAGAGAAAGATGTTTTGGTCCTGGGAAAAATAGGCCTCATAGCTGGCATTTGTTTTGAACTGGGTTTGTCACAGCTGTTATAAACCTTTACACATAATTCAAAGCACATCATGTGCTCTATAAAGGTGTCTCGATTTTTACAACTGATAAGATGAACTTCAGCTGTGTATTACAACCCTTATGACTCCATAAGCCTAATCTATGCAGTCTCTGAGCCTGAACGGAGGCCTGCAGGTCTGGGCGAAATGCATTTGATTGCCCTTCCGTGAGCTGCCATCCTGCTGCGTTCCACTAAAAGTGTTGATTTGTTTTTCTTGCATTAAGATGTTTTGGGGTACAAGAGCCCTAGAGATCACATTCCTAGACTCACCCTGTGAACCAGCAGAGGGGGAGGGGGGAGTGGAAGGGGGAGGGGGAGGGTACGGAGTTGTGGGGGGTGGAAAGTTTGGGGGGAGGGCTAGTGGGAGAAGTCTGCTCTGCCTGTCTTTATGTTTGTATATGCTGTGGACAGATTCAAGAGTATATAGAGAGTGAACTTCCCTTTGCTCTCTTGAGCCATTCAGATTCAAGAGCATGTAGTCTATAAGGTTCAACTGATAAACAGAGCAGAATGTAGAACGCTGATAGACCATTCAAGCATCCCGGTGGGTTACTCACAGATCTTCAGCTTCAGATGGTCCTTCAGTACTGTTACTCCAGCCAAGGATTGTAGACAAGCCTGAATGAATTCAAGATTAGCATCAACTAAACTAGTAAGATAAGATGCCTGTGTGAAAGTGTGCCCAGCAAGCCCCTTTGCTCACAGACCACATCATGTATTGGATGGAGGCAACCCCACCCATATATTGGCATATGTTCACACAGAAGCCTGAACAACTAAACGTATTGATGTCTTATCATGCAGTGGCTTTATCACAGCTTCCTGCAGTAGTATTAATGAACCTGCAGTAATATTCTCACCTCCAAAGTTCAGTCCTAGATGTTGGTTGCATTTTCTGCTTTTCCCAATCCAGGTCTGGACTCTGGGGTGGTCATTTGTTTCGTTTGGAAACGCTCTTTTTATCGGTTTCATTTTCTCAGTAACAGTTTCTTGAGAGCAGCACATCTTTTCAGACTCAGTAGTGTTGAGTTGTCTTCTCACAGTGGAAGGATGGACGGACACACCTGTGGATTTCAGGCCTGAAGTGAAAGTGTAGCTTGTTCTTCTCTCCTCTCTCTCTAAAATGAAAGCTTTAAGGCATGTTTGTCTGATGATGAGCATTTAGGTGGTCCACCAGGTCTTGTACAGTTGATATAAGTCCCGTTTTTATCTTCCCGCCTTTCTCCATTATATCCACCCTGCTAGGAGATGCCTCCTAAATGATACCTTATTAGTTTATTTTGACTGAAAATTGAATTAATTAAAGGTGGTCTCTGCCTTTTGCACTGCAATGCAGTCAGGTTTATGGGATGTCATCCAACTGCTTACCTCACTGTTCCCATTTCCATTTAATAAGACCTCTGGGTCGTCGTTTAAAACAAGATTTCTTGGTTATGTCATCCCTCTAATAGTGGCAGGGGAGCATAAATTGTATTTAAAAGGCCCTGAGGACTTTCTGCGACTAAATGGGGGATGTCGTGCACATGCATGCCTAATTGAGCCATGTGGCAGACTGGTTAATTCTCAGTGAGTTTTAAGCCACTGTTTTGCTGGCTTGTTCACGGCCTATCTGATAACCCTGTGTGCTTCATCCACACCTGAACTAGTTAACCTAACAACACGTGCTTCGTTGTGGTCCCCAACCTGATACGCTGTGATTGTGTAGGTCCTTGGGGCACTTGAATAAGTCACTTTTTCAATTGTTGGTGGTCTTTTTCATCACTGTGCCCGTAGAGGTGCAGTTCACGTACCATTTAGCCTCGGTTGACCTGGGAAGCGTTCATGTCCGAACACATGGTTTTTCCATCTGATTTGGAGGCCAGGCACGACCTGCATGCTTAGTTGGGCCTGTCCCTCCTATCAAACATCTCTGGACCTAGACGGCCTCAGAGGGACTGCTGGCTGTTTGTGCACAACAAGAAGGGTAAAGGAAGAGTGCCCCAGGGTCTGATACTGGCTCACCGTCCACAACCCCATCAAATGTAAAGACTCGCCAGTGATTCATTCAGTGACCCCTTGAACTCATTAGGGATTTGCAAAGCATGTCTATGTTGGGCATAGTAAACGAGATCAGCATGTGGACTGGAAGCTTTTGTCTTCTCCCGTGTTTTCTATCACTGCATAGAATAAGCAGGATGCTGCCTTTATTGTTGGAAGCACTGCAGTAGTTTAGCGCAAGCACACATGACTGTTTATTGTGGACTGGATGAGTCGGGGTGATCATAAAAGGCATTTGCTCTGGCATTTGAATAATATTCCTCTCCATGTGTTTTTTTTTTTTTTACTTTTCCGTTACATTTTAAAAGCGCCTACAGCATTAAGACGTTACAGAAGGGGATTAAACAGCAGGCAATGGCACTCTTTTTGCACTGACCGTAAAGAGTTAAGTTCCCAGAAAATGCCAGAACAGCCGCAATGACTGAGCACAAAGGAACCGAGGCCCCCCACTAACGACACCTGAAGGACTGAGAGCGTTCTGCGTGAAATGGAAGTTGAAAGTGGTCAAGTGGAACGTTTGCTTTAGTAATGGCTCCTGTCGTAAAGACCAATGTAACATGCATGTACTGTGCCCTGCTCCCCAAAAGAGGTTATTGCAGTTTGAGCCAGTGTGTGACTGAGTTTGAGTGAGAGGAACACGGTGCTGTTTGCACACGGGGTTGACTGTGGTTTGATGTAATACAGATTTAAAGAGTGAACTCGATCCCATGGCACAGCAGGGCACGGCCTACTAATGGAAAATTAGCGTTGCTGTTTCCATGCTCACGTTAAACCGCCAAATAAACGACTGAGTCTTTAGACTTTTGAAAATTAAACAGATTCTGCATGACATGTTAATAGGTAAAGCTGATTCATGAAAAGGTCATGGTTAGGTCTTTCCTCTAACTAACTAACTCCACTCAGTCACTGCTGTGTTGATGCATTCTCCCTGTCTCTTTCTCATCTCTCTGTCTGTCTTCATCTCTCTTTCCTTCATTTCTTTCTCCCTTTTTTTGCTCTCACTTGTTCTTTCTTTCATTCTTTCTTTTTCTTTCAAGCTCTCTCTCTTAATTTTCACAGTATCTCTCCTCTTTCTCCCCTCTCTATTTCTTTCTCCTTGTTCTATCTCTCCTTTTTTCTCCTCTCTCTCGTTCTATCTCTCCTTTTTTCTTCTCTCTCTTGCTCTCTCATTCTATCTCTCCTTTTTTCTCCTCTCTCTTGCTCTCTTATTCTATCTCTTTTTTTCTCCTCTCCTCTTTCTCTCTCGTTCTATCTCTCCCTTTTTTCTCCTCTCCTCTTTCTCTCTCGTACTATCTCTCCTTTTTTTTCCTGTCTTCTTTCTCTCTCGTACTATCTCTCCTTTTTTCTCCTCTCTCTTGCTCACTCGTTCTATCTCTCCTTTTTTCTCCTCTCCTCTTTCTCTCTCATTCTATCTCTCCTTTTTTCTCCTCTCACTTGCTCCCTCGTTCTATCTCTCCTTTTTTCTCCTCTCCTCTTTCTCTTTCGTTCTATCTCTCCTTTTTTCTCCTCTCCGCTTTCTCCCTCGTTCTATCTCTCCTTTTTTCTCCTCTCTCTTGCTCCTTTGTTCTATCTTTCCTTTTTTCTCCTCTCTCTTGCTCTCTCTTTCTTTTAGATGGAAACATTGTGCATTCTCTCTGTGAGTTTCTCGTTTTCTGCTGTGGAGTTTATATAGACCACAGGGCACACTAGTCATACTTTTCTCCCCGCGTTCTAATTGACCAGTGGAACTTTTTCCCAGGCATCATAGTTTTGGGGTGAAGGAAGAGTCTTTTGGACTTTAAAAATGGAAACGTTGCTTCAAGGCACTTCTTCAGTTTGGGTTTGCACAGTACCGGCGTTTTAGGTCACTATACTCCCTCTCAGGTCTGTAACATCCTTTTATCAGAGTTGTGTAAAGAATAGAACAACTTCCTTTTTTCTCTTGTCCAGTACGAGCCTAGGTTTCTGGAATGTTCTCCCAGAGCTGAATCAGAAACCCTGCCTTTCTGACTACTGCATGGGACACATCAGTATGAGGTAATGGCTGCTGCTGGTGGTGCTACTGAATGAAGGAATAGAGGACGCATTGGGTAGAATAATGTTTGTTTGCATGCCGGCCTGCTCTGTAGCGGGTTTAGGGTGTGGGAAGAATCTGATATCTGGCAGGAATGCGAGTTTGGCTCCTGTAGGCCTTTGCCTTGGGTGGAGGGGCTTGATGGAGGGAGAGATATTGGGGTCTTATTGCTTCAATAGCACCCCCGACACACAAACAGACACACACTCTCTAAAAACACATGTTTCTGTTTCTACATGTCCTGCTGGGCGTGGCTACTCAGAATGAGTAGTTTGTGTGAATTATTTGGACATGGTGTGGGATTAGTGTATGATTTACCCGATTAGGGGAACTATACAGAATACAGTTATTTAGGCTGTTACTGTTGATGATGGGTTGCACTGATATCAGTACTTATGCCCACACTATAACAAGTGCAGTATCTGCATCACTGGTAGAGCAGTTTCTAGGTGCATATTGGAGGTATGGAATTATTTCACATTTGAGGCAAACAGTATTTATTAAAAAAAAAAAATCTGTAATGGCAGTGTTTTAAAGGAGCAGTATGTAAGATGATGATGATGATGATGATGATATTAAAATTAATTTGTTGGTTTTTTTTGTTTAAAGCAAATTAATTAAAATTATTAACAGAATATGAAGAAATAATAGTTTTGATGGTACATCAAAGATGTCCATGTATCATGTTACAGAGCTATCTACTGAAGTTAGCATGCTAACCAGCTAACCACAGCACATTCTGTCCTGTAATATCACTTTGTACCTGAAGAGGCAATAGTGAGGGACTGTAATGTTGAGTCTGCCTTCAGTCCTCTCCACTTTCAGCAAGAAAACAAAGAAAACGAGTAACAAAAATGGCAGAAGAACAAGGGTTACCTTGGTGGTGTTCTCTGCTGGAGACAGATCTTGCTGAGTGAAAGGATGGAGGTTGATACTGCATTCACAATGATTCTTCAGACTGGTAAGTAAATTGTGGGAGGGGTAAAAGGGAGGAGGAGAGACCGTGTGGGATATGAATTCGACATCTTGCTCCTGTAATGTGATGCAGAAGTGGTTATATATCAGTTTAGTCATTAACCTTATACCGGTGTCGCACAGAAAATGTCAAAACAGTGCTAACGTTAGCCCCCCTACCTGAATGCCTTTCTTTCAGTACTCCGTTGTCTCCTGCTGTGTAGTCAGTTTCACTTATGGTGAGTCCAGTTTAAAGGTCCTGTTGGTCCAGGTTGTTATTTAGAGAGTGAACATTAGAGATCTGTATGAAGGTGGAATGGCTGGTCTCGTGGAATAGTGATAGCCTTTAGCATAGCAACTCATTAGCCGCGTTTTTGATGTCCTTAGCACTGCCTATCGGTCAGCTGCAGCAGACTCTCCCGTGGACCTGAGCCTCGCGTTGGGATCTCTTTAAGCTAAGAACATGCAGGTCATCAGCTGTTGCTGGTAGCGTGAACTGCTGTGATGTTTACCGAACCCAGGAGTGTCCAACAGTTGCAGATGTTAGCTCTAGCGCATGCGCCACACCAAATAATTTACTATGTTGCACATTACGAGTATTTCACGCTTTACTTGAGCTAGTACAGGATTGGAACAGCTGGTAACACAGTGTTAGGATTTCTCCCATGGGGAAATGGGGTTAGGTAGAGTTGATGAGAGCTAGCTCAATACAGGATTGGAGCAGGCAACGTCTATGGTGCTCATTTGTTTCTAAGTGGTGTAAAGGTGTTATTTCCATGTCTCTGGCTATTTTGCCATACTGCTTTAATGTTCCCTGATTTACCTGTGCACTTCCACCTTGTTGTCTTTCCGTGTAGTACTATTGGCTGTAGCAGTGTTTGTGAGGTATTTTATGCGCATGAGATCTATGTACACATTTAATGTTATTAAGTTTAATGTCTTAAATCTTTTTTTCATGCCTTTTCAGGCTTTCAGCCTAGACAAGCACTATAAAATGACTTCCCTGATACGTCCAAGATGTGAAATGTTGTATATGGAGGTGCTTTCCTTGCGTGTGCTCTTTCCCTTAAACTTCCTAGACTGAAACCATAGCCTGTCATAGGATCATTCAGCCATTGGACATGCTCCTCCCAAGGAGGTCAGTACAAAGAGAAAAGGAAAGACTCGAGGGGAGAATAAGAGGGCACTTTGTTTGAACAAGGTTAGCAAGGGCTACAAGGTCATTCCTCACACATCACATCCTCCAGTGACACACCACGGCCCTATTCATAGACAGCGGGAAACTGGGAGATGGCAGGTTTTGTATTGAGCCGTCACGAGCAGCCTCCCTCCTCCATGTAGCCATGTCTGCTGTGACAGTGATGAATCAATCTGTCATAGTGCCGGCCTTAAGGTCGACAGCTCTGTGGCTCTAACTATTGTCCTTTTCGGAAACGAGTGCTGTCATGGCTGCCCAATTTTAGAAAAATAAGTGTTCAGAATAAACCATGATGATTTAGCAGCGCTGATAATGATCTGCATTTAAAAGTTCTCCAGCAGATCTCTGTTGTCTCTTACACTACACCACCCAGTGTTGTATGTTAGTTACGTGTTTAAGGTGTGATGGCTAATGATATCAAAAGTTGTGTATTGGTTCTTTCAAAAGACCCCCACTTAGTTGTGGTGATAGTGATGAAGAGCGGTAGGAGGTCTAGCAACATTTATTCAGTGATCCATAATCCAGTGCCTTTTGTATGGTGGGCATTGCCATACTGGAAGAGAAACTTTCATCAGATTACAATCGGTTTTCCATTGACGTGCAGTGTCTACCCTCTAGGACAACAAATGAACCCAAATCGGATCAACAAAATAACCCCACAGCATATTAGAGCCACTAAACCCGTCTCGCTGTATAGGTCAAGCATTCAGACCTGAGCTGTTCTCTGTACACCACACGTTAGAGCTGCGCAGTACATCGCCTCAGCATCGTCATTGCAATGTGTGCAAGCGCGATACTTACATTGCGAGTAAGTGTGTTACGTTGCGCGTATGTCCGATGTTAAGGAAGACAAATGAAACGTGACGTGTAACTTTTTTGCTGCTTGAAACAAAAACACTTGCACGGTTCCTGGACTGATTTAAAGCTTCTCGGATACACAGGGAGCAGTAGTCGCAGCATTCACCTGCTTTTGTGTTCGGTGCATGGAAACCGATTATAGAGCGTTAAAGTTCCAGAACAGATGGTTCACACTGACAAGAGTGTTAAAGCCATTGCTCACCTTTTATTACTTTTATTTTTTATCCCAATCATTTTACAGTGAATAATGCTGCTTGAGTCATCTGGGGAACATTCAGGGATATTTCCATAGCGCAATATAGATATGGTAGATGGAAAATTGCAAAGTCATCTTTTCCCCCGTATCTTCCAGTATCATATCGCCTTTCTCCAGTTCTTGGTAGACATGTTCTTGTGGTTTATACACAACTGGATTCTGAACTGTGTATTAGTTTAGTGAAAGTTTTTTTTCTTTTTACGTCCTACATTGACATTCTCAGTCACCTGAGTATGCCAGTTGCTCTTTATCTGGACATGTTGTAGTAATACACAAACATCTCTCCTGTAGATCTGACATTTTGGAAACTTTCCAAAGTTGTATGGCCTTTATTAAAACCTTACTTGAACCTTATGTTACCTGATTAATCAACAGTATAATAAATAGATGACTTTGTCCTTTAGTAGTCCTTTAATGATCTCAATATTTGTGATGGGAACGTAAATAATGTCATTTGAGAATCTTCATCCTGAGTACATCTGCTTGCAGCCGTTGTCTTTGCCTGGATTATGAACTCTGTCCAGTTTTAGTGAACTTTTAACAAGCGTATCTTGAAAAAGTGATTTATTTCCAAACGCACCAGGAAGCAGCTTGATGCGTCTTTAATTGGTCTCTGATATAACTTCAGTAAAACAAAGAAGAGGTCTCTCTCCTTCAGGAGGTTTCTTCTTCATCTCCTTGGAAAACCTTCAAAGGCTCCTTCTCACCTCTCGGCAAGAGAGACACTGTTGCGAGAGCACACGCTGCTGCCTCTGGAAAGGCTTCAAAAGCCAGAGGTGCTCTCCAGGCACGCAGGAGGCATTAGGGATGTTTGTGAATATGTCTGCCAGCATTGATATATGGTGTCTCAATAGCTCTGTAAATGGATATTTAAGTGCTCTTGATATACACATTACTGATTTTAAGCGTATGACTAAATAATTGAGTTATACAGAGCCAGGTCGTTTTGGTCTGACTGTCAGCTGAAATATGGATTTGGTCTTAAGTGTTATCACACTTTGAAAAATGAGGCTTTTGAATTGCTTGGCATGTTGTTTCTATACATATACCATCTGGGACAGTATTCAGTGTTCTGTGCTACTTCTAGCTGGGTGATTGTATTGTACGGATAGGGTTGTTGGAGGGTTTAAGTGTTGTTTGGCAGTGTATTCTCTGAGAGTTAAGAGCTGTTTGGCTGCATTGCAAGAAGTGTTTGGGCAGCTATGCTAGTGTTTTGATGAGTGTTTACACAGCATTATGTCAGTTTCTGTCTTAACTGCAAAATTAAGCTGATGAAGATATAACAAGAATAGTAGAGAACTCGTTTTGACTTTCTCCTACAGTGCATTTGCAAACATCTGGAGCCCAACCAACATAAGAGAGGTCTCAATACCTCCAAATCATATATAGTGTAGCTTTAAGGATTATGCACTGTGCTGGAGCAGTACTCCAGAAAGCGATTGTCTTATTTGTTGTAGGACCTTGAGCTCAAAGGGGGAGTGCAGCAATGGAGTGACATGAGTAAACGTGGGAAGATTGAAGACATGCTGTGCTGCAGCATTCTGGATCAGTTGCAAGGGCCTGATGGCCTGTGGAGGAACACTAGACAGGAGCAAGAGAAATGACAAGAGACTGGAGTCACAGCTGGGTGGCCTCCTGAGAAAGAAGGCATGGAATCCTCCGGATGTTGTTGCAAGCTGGTAGCAGTGGAAAGGCGGCTGAATGGCCAGGAGCCCTAACTGCCAGTTCTGTTACGTTAGCTACCAGACTAACTATGTTCTTATGTTCTATGTGATGGGAGATGTCATAAATGGCTGTGGCATCACCAGGAATCAAACTAGAGATTTTAGCTACAGGGCTTTGTCGCTCTCCCCTACAACCTCTCCACCTTAACCTCTCACTCATCCTCAGATCTGTATTGCACTTTGTACTGAATTATAAAGTGGCATTTATGCTGAATGGTTGTTGTAGCTCACAAGGGCAGCTAGCTGTTCTATGTTTCTTGTGCTTTGATCATTGTACAGTGAGGACAAGCCTATTAATGTCAATCTACGTTCTCAGAAGAATATCTGACTTGACTGCTGAATGAGCAGCTTTTAGTGCGTTTATGTTTTGACTGAGATGTTACAGGTGTTTAACTCGTTGGTTGGAGCGCGAGGGTTGGTTTACAGTCTTGTGTGATGTGATAGGTTTGACCGAAACACTTATTTTGACTGCAGCGTGAGACTGGTGTTACTAATGTGTGCAGTGGTAAAGGGTTTGGCACGGCTCAGACCTGCTTGTCACACATACGCTGCTAGTGGAGCGATGTGAGGGGGGAGTCTGTGCAAACAGAAGTTGTCAATTGAGACTGTAAGAGGCAAACGAAATGAGGAATGTGAACACACGTTTCTCCACCGAGAGGCATTCCTTCCGCACTGAGCCTCAGCCTTAAACAAAACATTCCCTGTTAAACTCTGGGATCTGTGTGTGTGTGTGTGTGTGTGTGTGTGTGTGTGTTTCTCTTTAGGTATTTGGTTCTGGTTACATGTGTATCTGTGTGTTTAATTTGTACTCTGTGTTCACTTGTGTAACCTTTTCCAGATTTTGATGCTGTAAGGAACCATGTATGTTCTGAACAGCAGAAGGAAAACAGTTGTGTGCTAGTGTACAGCACTGTGCAAAGACCCAAAAGCTAAAAGGCGTTTCTCTAGGCAGTAGTATTAATATAAATATAAATAAACAATAATGGACAATGACTCCATGTCTACCTTATCCTATCCAACATATTATTAACCTATTAGAAACCCAGAAATCTCAGGGTTTACCGTGTTTGTTTGTCGTTAATTGTACTGCTATGTCGTGTTGTTTATTGGCAAAAACACACCGACTGCCAACATAAATAGTTTAAAACTATTTTCCACAAACAACCAACGAACGACCACAAATGTTTGGTGGCTGTGACATAACCAGGCTTGACTGTTGAAAGACTCTCGAATGTCCTCTTCCCGTCCGCTCCACTTCGTTTTCCTTGTTAGCTCTTTTTTCGGAGCACTCTGGAAACATTACAGTGTTTGTGTTTGTTCCTGTTTCCTTGTGCTTTTCTTGTCTGTCAACGATGTAAGACGTTTATACGGTACTGGACATGAACAAGATTTGGACCATTTCTATTGGTGTATTCCTCCTGTAGATGTCAGACAATGTAAAGCATAGCTGGCTGTTACAGATGGCCTACAGAACACACCCGTATGTTATATTAGATTTTGATATGACGGGTACATATACTTCAGTACGTATATGATTTAAAATAAAAGTAGAAAAAAGGTTCCCTTTGAGCTGTGCCATGGAAGGACCCCTTCAAAGCCTTTCAATGGATGACTCTTAAAAGTTCTTGAGAGGAAACAGTGTGAAGAACCGTTATTGAAGTTTAGAGAACCTCCACATAATTTAAAATTGTAGCCTGATTGGAGGTTTCTCCTAGAAGCGTGCGTGCAAGAATCATTTAGGAACCATTATTTTTAATAGTCTGTAAGTGTATTTAACTCTGTTACAGGAAGTCCCCTGTGTGTGTGTGTGTGTCACACCTTTAGGAGTCCTGTAGCACAATGAAACTTCAGAACAACTCGCTGAGGTATAGCACAGTCACTCAGTTTTCCCAGCCTGATCCCTCAAAGAAGCCTTTGTCACTTTTTCCTCAGTCTCTCTCTCTCTCGCCCTCTCTCTCTCTCTCTCTCTCTCTCTCTCTCGCCCTCTCGCCGTCTCTCTCTCTCTCTCTCTCTCTCTCTCTCTCGCCGTCTCTCTCTCTCTCTCTCTCTCTCTCTCTCTCTCTCTCTCTCTCTCTCTCTCTCTCTCTCTCTCGCCCTCTTTTTCTCTCTCTCTCTCGCCCTCTTTTTTCTCTCGCCCTCTTTTTTTCTCTCTCTCTCTCTCTCTCTCTTTCTCTCTCTCTCTCTCTCTCTCTCTCTCTCTCTCTCTCTCTCTCTCTCTCTCTCTCTCTCTCTCTCTCTCTCTCTCTCTCTCTCTCTCTCTCTTTTCTCTCTCTCTCTCTCCTTTTCTCTCTCTCTCTCTTTTCTCTCTCTCTCTCTCTTCTTCTCTCCTACTCTTTCCTCTCTCTCTCTCTTCTCTCTCTCTCTCTCTCTCTCTCTCTCTCTCTCTCTCTCTCTCTCTCTCTCTCTCTCTCTCTTTATCTATCTCTCTCTCTCTCTCTCTCTCTCTCTCTCTCTCTCTCTCCCTCCCCCTCTCTCCCCTTAACTCCTCTTCTCCAGTGCTATTACTTCCACACTTTGTTCATTCTGCTTTGTTCTGACTGCTCATAATGGATGTGTGTGCCAGTGACAGGGGTTTTCACCCGCTATGACCCTAAATGGCATCCAAGTGTGTCCATGCTTTAGGTTACCCCTGTCCAAAGCCAGATGAGAAGCTCACTGTGTCTGTATGTGTGTAGCTGTGAACCTTCCAAAGAATATTTTATGAAAAATGTGTGACGAATTAGACTTTTTCAGATAAAAAGTTTGTGGATGTCTTAAATACGACTTTGGAAACTTTCTTCTGTTAAAGGAAATATTGACACTTTTATATCAGCCCAGAACAGTCCAGGAAGGACTGTAGCCCTCCGAAATACACAGTCAGTATACCAGGAAATCGTAATGTTTTGCATAGTGGCTGATTGGGTGGGGGTGGTTTATTTATTTTAATAATTATATATAAATTAAATATAAATAATAATATTTAAATAGTATAGTAAATATAAAATAATAATAATTAAATATAAATATATTATATAAAATAAACTACATTTCGCATGTGGGTTATGAGAAACCCAGAGAAGATTTCATACTTGGAATGACTTTTATCAGTAAGCCAAATCTTGTGGCACTATATGAAGCTTTTGCTCAAGTGAGGACATTTAGCTGATCCTTGGTTGATGGTATGTTTCCACCACAGACAAAAAAAACAAGAGTAGAGAAATAGCTTCCTAGATTCTAACATTAAGGATAGGTTTAGGTTTAGGTGTAGTACTATATAGCCACAGTAATACAAAGATTAAGCCTTACAGATGTCCTTACAAATATAGCTAAACGTGTGCATGTGTGTTGGGGATGGGGGAGTGGGTGTGAAGTAGCAGTAGACTTTAATGGCAAAAAATGTGACATGATACTTAGATGTGTAAATAATGCACAGTATTACCTAATATACCTTTAGTGTAAACATAATGCAGTTATACTTTTAAACAGCATACACATCATATCCACATAACAGCGCTGAAAAAAATGCAGCTCATCCAGTTAGAAGCCTGCACTTTTTCACACTGCAGTTTTATTATTAAAGAATTAACTAATAAACAGAAATGCAAATGAATTTTGCTCAGTCTTTTGAAGTGACCTCTATGAGGTCTGAAATCATGTTATATGGAAATCACAATATGAGCTGCAATTTCAATTTCAATGCGTTTCAATTATAACTTGCAAGTTTTAGATTCAGTGTTGGCAGATTTCCCTCACGCGCCTCTTGCAGGACACGAGAATGTGACACTTTTCAGTACAGAAATTGCTGCAGCTTTTCAAAATACACAGTCCATATAGCAAAAAAAATGTAATATCTTATGTAATGGCTCTGATGGGGAGAGAAATACAGAAAATTATAAATATTATATATCGAATTACAAAGATAATCATTGTTGTGTAACAGTTCAGTTAAAAACTGTCTTTGTGTGCATATAAGATCAACTATATCAGACTTTATGTACAGGAAGGGAACAATTCTGAAAAATAAGTGAAGATTTTGGCAGCTGCATGTTTAATCCAGTTAGCTATGCAGGTTTATGTAGTTACTCTACACCTGCTGCTGTTATTGTTGGCCTAATTTGGCATAATAGCAGTTTTATTGGCCACTACTGATCCTGATCTGAACATGAGGACTAAGCTTAAAATCATTAAATGCTATGTTACATTACATTCACTTACGATGGGAATCTGAAAGTAGACCATCATGTTCAAATAACACAAGCATTCTACTACACTGCTGGAGGACAGCTAACACATCCCAGTACACAATGTGAGCTATTTCAGGATTTGTTACAGGATTGGATCAGATTCATTGTTTTACTTGTCTAATAGCACTTTCTGCTGATGTCAGTGTTGGATCAGTGGCCTCTCGCTGTTGTTGTTGTTGCTGCTGTTGCTGACAGACTCAGTCTTGGCTGTTTTTCATGATACATGCAGTTGCTGAGTGTACTGTGATGTTAATATAAACAGAAACGAAAATACCACATGGCACTCGTCTAGTTTGAAGTAGAAAACAGGAGATAAAGGATTTTGCTGGGAGGCTGTGTGTATAACACTGATGTCAGTGTGTGCTGTTAGTAGTGGGGGGCATTTGGCTAAAGTTCTTGTGAAGACAAAAGCAATGCTCCAGAAAAGGGTGTAACCCCCCCACCCTCTTTAGGCTGTGGGGAACACAATGGTGGGAAGTCATCTGTAGTTGTCTGGATGGCTATTCAGCGACCATGAGCGCTCACACTGGCCCTCATTAGTCAGTTGGTTTGGGACCAGCATGTAAACCACTCGTGTGCCTAATTTCTCTGCATTAATGACCTGCTCCTGACTTACCTGGGTGAATTAACATGCCCCGTGTTCTCTTCTCGCTTAGCATCGAGGAGGTATGTTCAGATGCAGGTCAGTGCTCTGCGTTATGTAGACCTACAGATGTTCTGTGTTGAACAGCAGTGTTCCTGCATTTGGGATGCAGTTCAAGCAGACGGGATCCTAAACCACTTCCGCAGACAGACTATGATTGAATAGAAAGTAGTGGCACAATGGAGTTTGGTTCATACACTGGTTTAATGATTGACTGGTTGATTTTGGCAGTCTGCATATTTTTACTCTATTTGACTGAATATTGTTGATAAGTTCAGCCATCACTCTGACTGACTGCATGAAAAATCATCCTTGTGTGTTTATTTTTCCTTTGAGTCCGTTACACACATAGTGAACCCAGTGGTAGCTAATGGGACAGAAACATGTCACACATTGTAAAGCGTCACTTTAAGGGACGAGACAGACAACAAAGACAGGTTTACGGCTCACTATGAGTTTTGGAAGGCTGTGGAAGAGGAGAGGGGCGAGAAAGGGTTTCCACTTCAGTGCTGGCCTGCAGCTGTGAAGCCTTGTCCAGCTCACACCAATGCACTTCATGGCAGGGGGTTACCGTAGCGACCCGCTGACTCTGCTTTTGATTGTTGTTGGAACGAAAAGCATGGCTCTTTGGGGGGACGGATTGGGGGGGGTGTGGGGGATGCATGTGCGTGTGAGAGAGATGGAGAGCGCAGTCCTGTTTGTGTTTTCTGAATGGATGTTCTTGAATGGCATTCCCCGGTGGACTTTGGCATTTGGTATCAATTTCCACATTGAATATGTATTAACACATGCAGGGGGAACTAATTACTATGCAGCAGAGCGCTGGGGACCCATCATTATGTTACAATCAAGCAGAGGAGAAATATGCTAAACGCAAGACTTGTTTTTATTTGCCCTGGAGTTCAGGTTCATTGATCACTGTAATAGACTACCATACATGTTCATCACATGCAGCTGGTCAATGTGGACTGTGTGCACGGGCTGCACAACGTAAGGATGAGCGGTTTGGGGAAAATATGTCATTGTGACTATATCGTGACATGAGGCTTGAACACTGAGTGTGCCAGACTACCGGTTATATTTGATGGTTTTATTGCCATGTGTGCAGAACATGGACTTTGTTGCTCCTGGTTGGGTATATTACATTAATTTAATTCCCCCCTTTAGAGCTCATTAAGACAACCTTGCAAAAAAACTAGCTGCACCCAGATGGAATCAACCAACTTGTAAGACATGCGAATGAATCATCTGCCATGTAAGTAACCTGAGCAAGGATGAGCTTTATCGCTGTACCTGAGAAACCAAACCGCCATGATTTCAGACATTCAGCGGAGAGTGATGCCCTCCATGAGTCAGCTTGCCAGTGCCAGCACCACTGGCAGATGACTGCTGACGCAGGACTACATAGACTCAGATTGTGACAGAGTGACTCAGATTGGCAGCGGGTCATCTTCCATGACGAGTCACTCTTGTGTCTTGGTGGAGATGACCAACAAATCCATGTGTGGCGGTACAGTGGTCAGCGCCAAGATGATATAGATATTGCCCGTATCAGTCTAAATGTATTATCAGTTATTGTTCCGGATGACCGGTTTCTTCCTTCCCAATAGCACTGCAATCCAACACTTCCCTCTGGGTGCAACTATTCTTTTAAAAGATGAGTGTAATAAAAGCTTCAGCTCTTGCCATATGCTGTTATAATGGCCACTTGCCAAGACTGACAGCCATTGTTGTGTTTACTCCTACTTTCATTGGCTACCAGTCCCTAAATGAACTAGGAGCAGTAGGAGCAGAACCGTTAACATAATAGACAGGAGATTAGAAAATGCTGTCAAGGCAGCAGTGCTGCTTTATCCTCTCATGTGGGACTGATTAGACTTGATACTACAGAGACTCCCTATGACCTCCTGAGGTGCAAGGTGGTATTGCGGGGCAGCACAGGCCGTTGCTACCCGCTTAGCATTCTAGCCTTGGTAGATATATCTACAGCACGACACACAGGCAAAGGTGCCGTACCATCAGAACTGTTATTTCTTCCCTTTCTGTTGTTGATCATTTTAGTTAATTCTATAATGTCATTTTACACATATTGCTCCTTTAATCGTTTTTGAAAGAGTGTAAATCGCATGAGCTGCAGTTTTTGAAGTATGGCCTACATTATCAACACAGGTTATAACTGGGGAAACTGAACCCATTAACACAGAGCTTGTGATCCACTTGTTAATGAGTTAGGCATGTTTAAGGTGAGGAGGGATATGTACGTTTGATTTTGAATCACAGAAATTTTCGTTCTATTGTCTCAGATGTTCCTGTGGTGAGAGTTTGGACTCGACGTCCAGTAATTTTAGTCAAGCTATTGGAGATGCACAGTGTATGTGCATGTGGCTCAGTGATATGCTTTTTAAAAAAAAATAAAAAAATAAAATAGCATTATGTCCATATTGTGCACACTCTAGATGGAGTGCTAGGCTGTGGCTTTAGCATTTTGTCCGCACCCATGACTACGCCTGTCTCCTACTGTGCCCTAAAATGCATCCTTTCATGTGATGATTCTCTTTTTTGCTCTATAAACGTCTTTTCCTGTTTTCTTGTGACCTTTGTGTTGTTCTGGATGAAGCATCTTCCCACACGTAGGTGTGACACCAACCGGTTGCTATGGCTTCTGTTGCTTTTTCCGGCAGCAGCACTGTGAATGGAGCGGATGAGGATTCCAGTGTGTATTCCTTAGTCTTCCCAAACCTGCCCGGGAATGTCTTCATCCTACTCACTTCCCCCTCTTACATACTCCTCTACTTTTTCCATATCCTCTGTTCATTGCTTCAAGCCAATACATCCAAAGCCCCCTCTCACTCAAAGGGGGTGGGGGGGTCTCCTATTTTATTTCAGTGGAAGGTTTTGGTCAGCGGACATGGTATCTTCTTTCTGTGGGCCATAATTTAAACAGGGAATGTGTTTTCACTCAGTGTCTTGTTAGGCTGTAGTGATTTTGATTAAAAACAGTCAGTCATAGAGTGAATGAATGAATGAATGGAGGCTATAAAAGAAGAGGAAGAGAGAATACAGGAAGAAATAAGGGAACGGACAGGCGGATGAGTCTTTGCTCACAGGGAGCATGCTGTTTAATGGACAGTGAGCAGATGTAGCATGTGTTAATCATTGGCTGCCATGTGACACACACGCGCACACACGCATGTGGGCGCTCTAGAAAGACAGATAGGCCAGAAAGACAGATATTACCTCTTGAATGATACACCGGTATATGCATTTAAAGGGTCCATCTGTCATGGAAAACTGAAATTCTAGACATTCTTAAAGTTTTTAAATGTAGTTCACTTGTAGTTCACAGTTCACTTCAGTTATTTAGTTCTTAGAGTTCTTTTTTTCAGCATCCTGACAGCTACACATCCTTTCAGACTCGTAGTTCAAAAACCATTTGATCCATCTGGGCTTTTGGGTGGTCATTTCACTGTTCTGAGGACACCAACGGCTTTTTTGTTTTTTATTTTGATTTTGATGATGTCATTTTCTCAGTAACAGCTTCTTGACAGCTACACATCCTTTTAAAACTCAGTGTTGAGGTGTCTTCCGCCAGTGGAAGAATGGATAAAAACGCCTGTGGACTTTTCTAGGTCTAAAGTAAAGTGAAGTGTGACTTATCTGAGTTATCTCATATTCTGTTTCTTCCGAATTAACTCCTAAAAATGACTACCTTGTATTTAATGACCATTCGTACTGACACTCTAAAGTTATTTTAGTGTGGTCTCTGACTTTAGCACAGTAATATGTATTGAAATTAGGCTGCATAAGAGGCTTGTTTGTATTTGTTGTTGTTTATTTACACACAATTTGCCTATTCTCCCCACATTTGCATAGCCCCACGTATTTATGTAGACATTATAGGGAGTGAGGACATCACAATACAGGGCAGCCATTTAGAACAGGACAGGGTCTGTCAAAGGAATGAAGAGAGGTTGAAAAATGTCTTTGTGGAAATGAATAAATAATAATAACTTCTTTTATTCCTGGAAAAATAAAGAGACAGTAAATATAATGAGTGGATATTATGGATGACCAATCAATACATTAGCAATTACCTGCATTAGAATGCTTTGTCAAGACAGTTAGCTTAACTATCTGTGAGCATAACAGAACAACTACCAGTAGTAACTATTAAAACGTGCAGCTGAACATCAGCCCTTGGTCATATGCACATAAACAGTTTTATTTTTTTCCACATAATTGAAATTTTAATGTTGACATGTTTAGGTGAAAAACGTCTGTAGCCTGAATACGCTATGCTCAGCAGAGTAATCATCCTTGTGTATTGTGTAAAAGTGTTTTCCTTACTGGAACAAACAGTAAACAAAAGGTTCAGGAAGGGTCGAAATGATGGTGCTGTTGAGTCTTAGCAGTTGCACCATGTTCTGTGTCTGTGTTGCTCCCAAAATCCTATTAGACAAGTTCTAATAGTCCCTCGAAGAGTTTTCACAGAAAATGGCTGGATTTCAAGACACGGTTCTCACACACCCAAAAATATCCACACACTGAGACTCTGGGCTGCATGCCTTTGGCCGCCTCTCTGTTAATGATTTTTTGACTGGGGAAATCATTACAGGCATTGATAAAGGAGCATTTGTTTTAGAGCAGCATTCTTGAGAAACTCTTTCTCTCTAGTGTTTCTCAGCACTTGCCTCCATCGGACACATCCCTAAATCGCTGCTCAAAACGTGGGTGTCGAAACTCATCTCATTCTCTCGAAACATGTTTTGACGTGTTGTGTTTTAAATATGGTCAATTTAAGCGCTAAAGCCTCCCGGATTAGCGTGATCAGCGAGAGCTACGTTCTCCTCATAAGGCAGAATACACTCACTGAACACGAACATCTCCCTGTGTGTCCTCAGAAGGGGACTGCTACCTCTTGCTGCGTTTGACTCTGCAACTGCAGGCATCGCTAGTAATTCAGCTTTCAAACAATGTAATCCCATTACTGATGTGTTTAATTTCCACAGGACTCCAAACCAAGACGGAGTGGAGGGTTGTTTTCCTTTCCTCCTTGCCCTCAGTTTGCTGGCTTGGCATGGACTGTAAAGGCCTATCAGGTGACTGGGCAGCTGGGCAGTGCCCTCATGCATCCAGCTGTGGCACAATGGCCGGCGGTGGGCCAGGCTGGCGGAGAAGGGCACGCCCTGTTATTTATAGAGGGGGTGACCTCATCCAGTCGGACTGGAGCGCGTGGGCTGGGGAGTGGTAGACAGGGAGCTTATTCTTCTCCATCACTCCTCCAGCACCGGTCTACAGGCTGTCTGATGCGTCTAGAGTGTACATGAAGCTTACTGTGCTGCTTTGTTGAGTAAGAGAGATATACTGGCCCTGGATCTGTAAGATCAGTGGCCATTCACGCTGCCCTGAAAAGCCAGATTAGAGAAGATTATCATGTTCTTGGTGAGATCTAAATGACACGACGGATCAGATGGGAGGGCAGAGTTCTTTAGTTTCAGTCCTGGAGGGCTGGCATCCAGCAGTTGGTGCTCTATCTGTGCAGACACACCTTCTAAACCTGGCAGTTAACAGATGAGTTGGTCCAGGTGTGACTGAGTGGGGAAATCTGCAAATTTACCAGATTACTCAAATTAATTTAAGCCTCTCTTTTTCTGTTCATACATGGGATACTGTAAGGAACTCTTTCCGCCCACTTAGATTTTTACATGGATTGATCTCTTATGAAGTAGACTATCGGATGGGATTAGATTCACATGCGACGGTAGGCTTATGTAATTTCTACTGGACTTTCTATTTTGTTCCTGTCCAAATGCTAAATGGCTAAATCCAAGGGCTAAATGGATGTCTAAATTAAATGATTTCTGGAGTTAAGGTGGTGTGTAAATTGTGTAGCTCCGCCAAGCTCCATCATTTTATACTGCAATTTTCTAATCCTGTGCAAATTGTTCATGAACAGTAAAGGCATTCTGTGGTAAACTGCCATTACCCCACTTCCCCTTGAAAAATAAATCCCATCTGAATAGGGCCGCTGTCATTCCCAACTCTTGCCTTTAAAGCTTTGTGGTGTGCACGTGAGCACTAGAGGGTAGCACGCTGTTCCAGTGTGGTGTCTCTCGTGCTGTTTGTACTCTGTTACTGAGCTAACCAGACAGTAATGTGGTTGGGAATGGTTATAATCTGCCATGAAACTATTAGGCCAAAAATCTACACCTACACCTCATGGAGGGTGTCTTCCCATGTCTGTGGTTACACTAGGAGTAATGAGTTATGAGAAATTCTGCATTACTAGTTGAATCCTGTTGGGGTAAAGAAATCTAATACCAGTCTACAGTATGTAATATCCTGAAGAGGGCATCCATTCTGTGAGCGATAAATTCAGTGTTTCCATTTCCAAGCTATACATTGCCATTTTAAACAGCCTAATGGAGCAGAATGACCATTTCGTTACAGTGGTGGTGATGGGAACCAGGGGCTGAAACGTCACAGCACATATTAAAATCTAATAAAGCTCATAACTCAGATTAATAAAATTCTATCTCTAAACTACCGTAAAGCAATGTCTTGGTTGTCAGACAGTGTTTATAACTATTTCACGTAATTTTCTGTGATAGTAGTTTTTACAGGCATTAGGTGCTTCTGGACGTCTGATTCCCATCAGCACCGCTGTGAACGGTTCTGGCTTTGGAAGCTTTAGACTGGACTCTGGCTGTTAGTTTCACATCAGCCCACTCTGGCATTGTTTACCTTTGAACAGTTTCATTTGAAAACCAAATATTGGAATAGCCCTGTAAACTCCAGTCCCTTTCTGCTTCAGCATAACCCCACAGGCTTGGCAGGTGATAAATGATGTTTTCAGTAAAACAGGGTTGTAGGTTTGCCATCTGCTGGCTGCAGTCAGTTCTTTTATCATTTTATCATTTGGGCTAGTGTGTTAAATGATGTGGTCATCAAGGTCTCTTCAGCAATCAGTAACACGCTGGAACAGACTGCTCTTTGATCCCAAACACAGTATCTGAATACCCTGAAAGCAGTCTGGTGTACTGCTCCTGTTTGAAGTGATGCAGGTCCTGTTCAGGCCTGGTGTGTGCCTGTCTTTTTAAGTGCTCTGGATCAACACAGTGTCCCTGTTGCAGACGTTGGGACTGTCCAACTCCTACTGATAAACACACACACTGGGTTTGCTGCCTGCCAGAGAGGCAGAGCCCAAGAGCATGCGTGCACTTTTTCGCTACACTGGCAGAGCTGGTAAGAATGGCCTCTCAAAGCCACTTATTGTATTAAGACTATTCCCGCCATGGGACTTATAATTTTCCAGCCTTATTCGGGTAATTTGAGCCTCCTCTCACCTCCCGGGGTTGAAACGGAGAGTATTTTATCTCGCCAAGGAGGGGCAGGAAAGGAGGTACAGTGATGCCATTTGTTTGCTCTCCTCACCCACGGCCTCTCCCTCATTCCACCCGTCGTTTGTTTTCACAAACGCAAAAAACGTTAATTAAAAGCTAGAAAGCTAGAGCTCTCCCACTAGCTGCTAGCTGCCTCCTCAACAGCATTGTCTGCCAGGCCACGTTTGAAGGATGGGGTGCGGAAATTGTTTTATTTTCATGCCTCGTAATGAGCGGTGGTTCCTGAGGGAGATGGCTGAAAAAAGTGAAGGAGGAGAAGGGAAAAAAAAAGATGGAAGACCATTCCCAACTCCACAAAGACCTTCTTTGTAAAAACCGTTCCCTGGTCATCGGGGAGCGTGGAACAAACTTGCTGGTGCCAGTGCCTAAGCCAAATACACTCGCACACACAAATACACGGAAAGAGGCCCGATGGAACATAGGTGTGGCGCGTGCAGAGCACACAACGCCACAGTTATTTTTATCTCCTAACCTCCAAGGAGAACATGACCTCAGGGGAGAATGAAAGGTAGCAGTGGGTGGACACTGAGGGGGGAAAAAGACAGACTGAGAGGGAGGGAGAGATGAAGGCCAAGGGTGGAGGTGTAGCGGCTTTCTGAGGTCCATGTGGTGTGCAGCAGTAGAAGCTCATAACTCCTCAGAGAGTAGTGTTGAATGGGGAAACTCCGCTACCATTTCTTTCACTGTGCTGTCTAAATAAACTTGAGACGGTCTGGAGCTAACAAGGATGGAGTGCCATTACATCATGGCTTGGGGCGGCCATTAGACGGGACCTCTGGGAAAACCTTGTCTGTTTTGATGGAGGGCATTGCAGGTATTCTAGAGAAACCTTCATTCATGCTCTGTTTTCCCTCATTTTGTGTGCTTTGTTTTGGGAGGTTTGAGCAGTTGTGCTCCAGCAGAGGTAGGTCTGAGAGGGTGCGACTGTGCTTTATTGGCTAGATGTCTAAAAATGGGGGCACTTGCCTGCTTCATCCAGAAGTGTACGCGCAGTAAATTGCTGGCTGCCTGAAATACCATTACAAATCCCACTATAAAGCGTACCTGGCTTCGGACTTGGCCCTGGAATACTGGAATGGTTTTGCTCCTTGTTCTGGTGAAGTATGTACAGCTATTACATGGAGGTGATTGGAAAGAAGCTGTTTTTACTTTATTTCTATTTATAGTTGTGTAAGTGGTCATGTACTGGTAGCAGTATTCCAGCTGTTTTAGGCTTAGCACAGGAGATTCTCTAATATGGTTTGTGAGAGGTTTTGTAAAAAAAAAAAAAAAAAGGTTATTGGTTCTTTGGTAAAAAGCTGTGGTTTGTATGGGCACTCAAAAAATTGTTAAATTTTTTTAATATATATATATATATCTTTTTTTTTTTTTTTTTTATTATTATTATTCAATCTTTTATCAAATCTTTTATTATTGTGAGCCAGAGTTAACTTTTTAGTACTATATACACCTCCTTGTATCTACACTTGATGTATTACTTAATCATGTACAATTTAATAAGCTCGGCTTACCATATATAGTACATTATAGTTCTGCTTACTTTGTTAATCTTTCACCATCTTCTTTAAAAGTCAGGACACCCACAGGACCACCACAGGGCAGGTATTATGTGGGTGGTGGGTCATTCTCGGCACTGCAGTGACTCTAGTGTGTGTGTGTGTGTGTGTGTGTGTGTTGTGCTGGTGTGAGTGGATCAGACACAGCAGTGCTGCTGGAGTGTTTAAACACCTCAGTGTCACTGCTGAACTGAGAATAGTCCACCAAACGAACTATCCAGCCAGCAGTATCCTGTGGGCAACATCCTCCACTCTGTAGCAGCAGATGAGCTATTGTCTCTGATTTTACATCTTTGCTGGACCAGCAAAATAGGAGTGTCTAATAGAGTGGACAGTGAGTGGACATAGCATCTAAACACCAGCAGCAAACAGCAGTCTAAACCACGGTGTCTAACACACCACCAACACCACATCAGTGTCACTGAAGTGTTGAGAATGATCCACCACCCAGATAATGCCTGAACTGTGCGGACCTGACCGGGAAAGAACCGGTTGAAAGGAGGTATGAAGAGAAACAGTTGGACTGCTGTCTACTGCACTGTAAATAGAAGGACGTGGTTTAGTTTTTTTGATATGACAGACCCCGTGCAGAACCCTTATTGCTTAGTGTGTAAGACTGATTCAGACAGGATTATCCATAGGTGTCCACCGATATGGGACCTGGTACTAGATCCACCAGGGGAAATGTAACATTTGTGTTTGGAGGGTCACAGGTGTTTGGAGGGTCACAGTTCAAAATTTCTGTCTAATGCTGGTATTTTTTAATGCAAATATCTATAGAAGATGATTCTGATATCGTTGTGCATCTCTGAGTGCTATAAGGCGACTCCAGATTCCGCCACTTATGAGGTAAATCTCTCTGAAATGTTGTCAGAAATAAGCCAGATACACAGACAATGCAGCTTCATACTGGTTTAATTACAGATCCTGTCTGTAATTACTTCCAGTTCCTCCCCAGGTAAAACTAATCCAACTTGAACATGGCTTTTGAAGATGAAGCCAGGATTTGTTTGATCAGAGTCATATTTGAGTATTTACTGTGGCGTCTGTCTGAGTTGTCTTCAGACAAGTGCTGTCAAACATCTGTATAGACCAAATGCAGAGTAATCCATGTTATCCCAGGAAACCTGTGTTTGAGGAAAGGGAGTGAGACAAAGGAGGGTGTTATTGGGAGCATAAAGTTGTTTCCATCATACAGATTCCTGCCACAGTTATTAGAAAGCGAGAGAGCCCCTCAGTCAGCTAGTTCTTTTTCCTTGAGGAATTGAGGAAAACATGGACAGACTATGGTAAACCTGAATCTAAAGTTATTTACACCTGGGGACATAACAGAAAACCTGTTGACTAGAAAGCCGGTTATAATGGAAACCAATCGGCAGGTGCTGAAACAGCATCTCAGTACAAAGACGGTATTGTATATGGTAACTGAGCATTTACTACACCTGCGTGCTGACGTATTCCTTCGACACGAATAGGATTAGTCCTAGTCACTTCAAGATAAAATATCGCAGAGTCAGAGAGATAAGAAACCTGGAGAGGAGAACATTAAACTTCTGTTCTGTAAACTCTTGACTAATCTCTGCTCCTGCAGCACAGAGTAGCACAGAAGCGAGGCATCAGTCTGGCTCTGTTATGCTCCAGATTTCAAACCCGTGTTCCAAATTCCCCTTCTTCTCTGCAGTGTTCCTATTTAAAGTCCTGCAGTTTAACGTTCTTTTTTAAGGATGAGCGTTTTAAGAGGTATGCATGTGGGTTTGCTTACAAAATAGGGCATGTGAACACGGTCATGAAGCGCATTATAGGAGTAGCTGTTGTGCGTCAGGGTTTGCCAAAGAGCAAACACAGAAACGGAACGTCCCCCCCCACCTGGCTTTGTACTCTGTGAGCATGAATATGCAAGGAGTCTCTGCAGGGACTCTCTCTCTTTCATCTTTGACGATTCTTCACCAAAACCACAGAGAAGTATTCCTGCTATGTTCGGAGTTGCTCTCCCACATAACCACAGCCTCAACAACACTTCTGTGTTTATTTACACTACTGCAGAGAGACTCGCAATTACCACTGGAGAAGAGGGTGTGTGTGTGTGTGTGTGTGTGTGTGTGTGTGTGTGTGTGTGCAAAAAGGCTACATATGGGTCTGTCTCACAAAACAGGATTTCTTGCAGTTTTCGAGCTGCCTGTTTCATCGTAACCTTGGATCTTCAATCTCACGACAGTGGATACGTTTTTACTGTAGTACATGACCATGAAAACTTGTGGCTGCTTAGCTATTCCGCACCAGGGCCAGCTTTTGGACCAATCACTGCTACTGCTACCAACCAGAACTTCTGACAGGGACCCTGCCAGAGGCAGACTCCTGCAGTTCTGCAGCACTTTCACATTTGTAGCATCTCCCATCACTCACTTCATGCTAGTCTTATCTGGATTGTGTCCACTTGTTGGTCAGATGTGTCTCTGGTTAGTCAGACTGAAAGCCAATTGCTGTGTGGTACAGAATATGCAAATCTGCTCATACATGGCAACCACATGTTTATTTGTTCAGCATCCGTCACCTGCAGTTTGTTTTGCACATAAGCGTCTGTCCATGTAGCTGTTAATCATTTCGTTTCTGTCCGGTTCCCAACCTTGTGCTTCCTACTTGATCATCTTCCAGCACACATCGTGTGCCTAGTGACGCATTGCATGGGAAGGGGTTTTGGTTGTACTGGGGGAGGTTTTGGTTGTGAATGACTCGGTAAGCATGTTGATATACTGCAAATGTGTGATCCTGGCAATTATGCCTAAAGCTCTGTTTCCAAGATATTCCTGAAAGTCATAACCAGTAAAACAAGCACTCCACTGCTCAGCACTTAGAACTGGAAAAAACAGCCTGCCTTGTGTGATTGATTAACCAAGCTGCTTAAAATGGTCTTGAGCATTCATCCTCACATTCTCTTGTTCTAATCACGGTCGAGCACTGTAATGAAGAGCAGAGAGTGGTGGATCAAACAATGGCAGTGTGCCTAATGAGGTTCCTAAAATGCTACCTCTTTTGGGAAGATCACTAAAATGTGTCAGCTACCAGACTGAGGAGAAAACCTGACGCTGATGTTTAGCTTCTTATTCCTCAGCTGCTTATTTGTCTTTTTTGTTTTCCCCTAAATGGAGCAGGCGCCAGAAGTATTGCTGGTTCTGGTGCTACTGTATTTCAGGCAGAACAGAAAAGCTGAATAAGACGCTGGAAGCCTGTTTGAACCTTGTGGACAAAGCATGGGCCGCAACTTTTCTGCTTCCAAATGGGAAATATAGGGATTTGATGGCTTCTGGTATCCAGTACTACTGTTGTAGAGAGTCCTAGGCCCTGCTGTTTGTTAGGAGTCACTTTAGAAAACAGCCAGAAGGTAAAAGCCATGCTTTTTACAGAAACAAGATTTGACATAAAAGGCAAAATACATAACTCTCTTGTATTCTGGATTTTTCAGCAGCTTTACCGAATCTAAGTGTGCTGCTGCGAGTCACCATGTAAGGCCTTATATAATCATTTTAAGCTCATAGCAATGGGGGATGGATGTGGTGGGGAGTTTTTCAGACCACGTCATACATCTTTACATATTAATGTCAAGGCTCGATTAGTTGGTCTTATTAGATTTTCAGGTCTTAAATACTAAATCAACATTATACTGATAAAGATATGATGACAATAGTAGATCATACACTGACATCCTCGAAAGAGTACGTTTTGACATGGTTCTCTTTGAATACCCTTTTAACCTGCTTGTAACATTCTGATTTATCTGGTAGTGGGGGTCTGGAGCTGAACCAACATTAGAAAATGATATTCTGGACATTGCATGGAATTCCATATTTCCAACAGAGAGGTCTGGTGTTATTATACATATTTACATAGTTTATTATACAATGACTTGAGCCATTTATTCCTATACCAAGCGCACAAACAAAAATGTTAAACACTAAATAAATAAATGCTGAAGTTGTTAGCATTTTCTCCAACATGCGCCATATCGTGATGCAAAAATGACAAAATGTATCACATTGTTCTTTACTTATCTGACATGGTGGACGTGGTGACCGTCTTCTTCATATTTGAGTAATTAAATTTCTTTTCCTTTGGAAAATAAACATTTTTCCTCTTCATCATGTTTTACGTGATCAACAGCATGCGTTCGTGTGCATGAGCACGTGGTGTACTCTTAGCTGTAGTATTTAAAGCTCTGTCCCAAATGGCGCTCCATGCCCAGCAGTTCTCCTCCAAGACTGTACATAGGTGATGTTATCAGTGTGTGGTTATGGAGGGCTAAATACCTCAAGGGCTCTGGGTTTAAAAGTGAATGTTTGGGACAGACCCATGTGACGTGCAGGCTCTGCATGTGCTGTACCCCGTGAGACTACCTCTCATACACATTTCTAAATGAGCTAATTTGCTGACGCCACAGTTCAGATTACGAGCATAATGCGACGTGATGACGACTTGAATCAATAAACAAATGCATTAGAGCTCAGTAGGGCAATTTGGGACAGGGCGTAAACCTGAGTCGGCAGAGAAAGTTGGGTGATAACATAACAATCTTCCCAAGTGGCCTCCAAAGCAAGTACAGTACTGTGCGAAAGTTAGAGACCACCCTTTGGTTTATTTCATGTCTAGTCTAAAGCAGAACACTTTTATATTTAACAACATCAGTAACTAATTATATTATCAGAATGTTAAATGTTCTGGTCACTCTGCTTTTAGTCCAATTTCCATTATTTGGGACTTGTTTTCAGTTTTTCAAAAAAAATCTACAGAAGTACAGGGCTTGGACAATGAACCTGAAACACCTGGTTTTAGACCACAATCATTTATTAGTATGGTGCAGGGCCTCCTTTTGCGGCCAATACAGCATCATTTCATCTTGGGACGAATCTACAAGTCCTGCACAGTGGTCAGAGGGGTTTTAAGCCATTCTTCTTGCAGGATAGTGGCCAGGTCACTACATGATGCTGGTGGAGGTTCGTCCTTCTTGGTGGTATGCTGACATTACCCTCATTACCCTGGATAACGTGGCTCTTGATACATCACAAAGACTTGCTGTCTTGGTCACAGATGCGCCAGCAAGACGTGCACCAATTTGTCCTCTTTTGAACTCTGGTATGTCACCCATAATGTTGTGTGCATTGCAGTATTTTGAGCAGAACTGTGCTCTTACCTGCTAACTGAACCTTCACACTCTGCTCTTACTGGTGCAATGTGCAATTAATGAAGATTGGCCACCAGGCTGGTCCAATTTAGCCATGAGACCTCCCACACTAAAATGACAGGTGTTTCAGTTTCATTGTCCAACCCCTGTATTTCTCCCATGATTACCCCCCATCCTATGCATCCTTTTGGGCTCATACTGTTGACTTGTCTTTTCACAGTGGAAAGATAGACCACACCACCTGATGATTTCAGATCTGAAGTTAGAGTAGAGCTTGATTTGAACTTTCATCAGCTTTATCTAACCACACCTTCAGAAGTATCTTCAAAAATATGCTCTCTAAAATGACTGTTTTGTTCAGAGATGAAGTAAAAGAAAGAAACTTTTGCACAGTACTCTACGTGCTTTCTGTTCCTAGAGACTATAATTACAGAGGACCTATCGTGCTTTTCCGGTTTTTCTTTTTCCTGTAGTGTGTTTTGTAGCTTTTTGTATGAAAACAGTCTGCAAAGTTCTAAAACCCAAAGTACACAGCAGAGGTAGAAACTTTCCCACAGAAACCACTTTTCTCAGCTGCCTGAAACGCTCTGTCAGAATTCCAGCACATTTTCCTTTGAAAAAAGGTGAAATCATCTCATAACGCAATCCTTATTACCCTCCTACCGGCAGGCTTGGCACATCCTCACACAATACACAGAGAGCTAAAAACAGAAATACGCACTACTCTGAAACCTCCTGATTCAGTCTAGCTTGTGAAGGTAGATCAGGTTGTTCTCCCTGACGTTATCAATCTGATTCTGGCTCATAGTGATACAGCAGAACTGACGTCATTGTAAGCATAGCCACAGCAGTGGGGGGGTGGGACTTCAACAGGATTCTGTGTGTGAACTGAGCAATCAGAAAACACAAGGCTTAGCAGGAGGCGGGGCTTACAGACACAGGAGCTCTAATAGAGCAGTTCAGACAAAAGATGAATACGTAGTAGTAGTAGTAGTAGCAGTAGTAGTAGTATGGTTTACCTCAGTAAGGCCAGTCCTGTCTGTTGTATACATTTTTGAACCAACAAGAAAAGAAAGAATGTTTTAAAGAGAATTAAAAATTCATGTGGCATGCAAGTGTGAGTAAAAGAACAAATTTGATTCAGCGTTTAATGAAAATCACAGTATCCGGCCCAAGGTCGGTTAACCACCATTGTGGAACAAGTTAACCATGATATATGTGTGTGTGTGTGTGACTTTAACAATAAGGGTCATTTTAGAAGTCATTTGTGCATTTGTGTTTATGCGGTGCGTGTGTGTGTGTGTGAGAGAGAGAGAGTCTGTGTGAGAGAGAGAGTGTGTGTGTGTGTGTGTGTGTGTGTGTGAGAGAGAGAGAGTGTGTGTGTGTGTGTGAGAGAGTGTGTGTGTGAGAGAGTGTGTGTGTGAGAGAGTGTGTGTGTGTGAGAGAGTGTGTGTGTGTGTGTGTGTGTGTGTGTGTGTGAGAGAGTGTGTGTGTGTGAGAGAGTGTGCGTGTGTGTGTGTGAGAGAGTGTGTGTGTGTGTGTGAGAGAGAGTGTGTGTGTGTGTGTGTGAGAGAGTGTGTGTGTGTGAGAGAGTGTGTGTGTGTGTGTGTGTGTGTGTGTGAGAGAGAGAGAGTGTGTGTGTGTGTGTGTGAGAGAGTGTGTGTGTGAGAGAGAGAGAGTGTGTGTGTGTGTGTGTGTGTGAGAGAGTGGGTGTGTGTGAGAGAGAGAGTGTATGTGTGTGTGTGTGTGTGTGTGAGAGAAAGAGAGGGTGTGTGTGTGTGTGTGTGTGTGTGTGTGTGTGTGTGTGAGAGAGTGTGTGTGTGTGTGTGTGAGAGAGAGAGTGTGTGTGTGTGAGAGAGTGTGTGTGTGTGTGTGTGTGTGTGTGTGTGTGTGTGTGTGTGTGTGTGTGAGAGTGAGAGTGTGTGTGTGAGAGAGAGAGAGTGTGTGTGTGTGTGTGTGAGAGAGAGTGAGTGTGTGTGTGTGTGTGTGTGAGAGAGAGAGTGTGTGTGTGTGAGAGAGAGAGAGTGTGTGTGTGTGTGTGTGTGTGTGAGAGAGAGTGTGTGTGTGTGTGTGTGTGAGTGTGTGTGTGTGTGTGAGAGAGAGTGTGTGTGTGTGTGTGTGAGAGAGAGAGAGTGTGTGTGTGTGTGTGTGTGTGAGAGAGTGTGTGTGTGTGTGTGTGTGTGAGAGAGAGAGTGTGTGTGTGTGAGAGAGAGAGAGTGTGTGTGTGTGTGTGTGTGTGTGAGAGAGAGTGTGTGTGTGTGTGTGTGTGAGAGAGAGAGAGTGTGTGTGTGTGTGTGTGTGAGAGAGAGTGTGTGTGTGTGTGTGTGTGAGAGAGAGAGTGTGTGTGTGAGAGAGAGAGAGTGTGTGTGTGTGTGTGTGTGAGAGAGAGTGTGTGTGTGTGTGTGTGTGTGTGTGTTACTGCCGCAAAAATTGCCACTTTTCCGTTTGCATGCCTCGACCTCTCCCCCGCCGGCCATTCTCATTCTACAGAACAAAAGAAGAATGAAGCGAGGGATGAAGTGAGAGAGCTACAGACATATGGTAGTGATCACAGAGAGACAGAGGGATGCTGACAGACACACACACACACAAACACACACACACACACACACCAGCAGACCTGAGTTCAGTTGTGACAGGCTTCGGTTTGGCCACCTCTCTTCATGTTTGGCCCGTCCGTACAGCTACATGCACAAACATTCCCCACAGCCTGCTCTGTCAGATTGACTTATTATTAGCAACGTGCTTCCTCTTTTGTACACTGACCCTGTGAGTTATGGCACAGCTCCAGCTGATATCAGTGAAGTGAGCCATTGATTTAGTGAGCAGCCTGGTATTCGCTATATGTTTGATGAGAGACGTGAGTGTTCGATAGCAGATAAGACCTGAGGAGGAGGGGCTGTAAAAGAGAGCGATGTGTTGTGCAGACGTTTCTGGAGTCAGTTGTGCTTTTTAGTGAGGGGTCATTTTGGGACTCTTTTGGGAAGCTGGGTTCCTTTAGACTGTACTGGTTGGCAAAATATTTAGAGGCAACCCAGAAATGACTAAACGAGGCAATGAGCCTTTTGGAGAAACATGGTATTGGTACACAGAGGGCTGGGATTACTTATTATTATATAAATGGATATAAATGGATATTATAAACACAATATTAAGCTTGTTGTCTTACTGTCAGAACAGATGCAGATTTGTCTGGATATCTATATACTTCTGTTGCTAAAGTAAGTCATTTAGAAGGGTTTGATGGTTGATTTGTAGTCACTTGTAGTGCTAATAGGAGCAGTGGTGGACGGTAACAAAGTAGATGTAATTATTTACTGTACTTCAGTAGTTTTTCAGTGTTTCTGTACTTTACTGAAGTATTTCCATTTTTGTACATTGACTCTGCTACATTTCAAATTCAGAGATCTTCCGTTTTACTCCGTTCGGCTTATCTGCATGTAAAAATGTAACATGTCAAAACGAAACTAGCTTATTCACGGATTCCTGGCATCCATGCAAATATCCATTTTAGGCCTGGACCACACAGATGCAGTATAATAAGGAAACCTCAGATCTCAGAACATTGGTGAGCCTGTTTAAAGCACGTTCTTGTTAAACTTATTGCAAATAAATCTTAAACCAAAACTTTGCAAAAACGTATTTTATAGTTCTAGCAAAAAGAAAACTGTTCTCCTGTAGTGTTCTGTGCCTATGATCATTTGAATAGACATCAGTATCAGACTAATTAATGACCTCCTATAAAAGACTGGTGGACTGAGAGACGCTAGAGTCTTTACCTACAGTGAGTTGATGAAGAATCATGTTGCAGAAATGATAATGGGACATTAGAGACATAATAAATCATGGTACTTTTACTTTCCATACTTAAGTACATTTGACGGTAAATACTTTAGTACTTTTACTGACGTGGAGGAATAAAGGAGTAATATCTTACCTTGGGTATCTCTACTTTAACTCAGGGACATGGTTTGTGTACTCATCCACTGCTGAATAGGAGCCAGTGATCGTGATGTCTGCAACACAAATGAAACCATTTTATTTACCAACAACCTTTTAGGCCAAAATCTGTCACATTGTATTGTATTGTATTGTACTGTATTGTACTGTACTGTATTGTATTGTACTGTATTGTATTGTATTGTACTATGGCAACGAAGTGATGGTGGATGGGCTACAAAAGCAGAGGACCATGTTGAGTTTCCTCGTTGTTAGCCAGAAACAGAAAGGTGAGCATGCAGTGGGCAAAGGCTTACCAAAACTGGGCGAGTGAAGGTAGGATCCGAATTTGGGCCCTTCGCCCAAAGAGCCCTGGGATAGGCTCGAGCACCCCCCAGTGACTCAGAAGATGACTGAATGAATAAATGACGCTGGCCTGTTGCACATAATACTGTGAGAAGAAGCAGAGCTTCACATTAGATTCGTACTGCATGGCTGGAGTCTGATTTGATATTAGTGCTATCAATTACCAAGTAATGAGCATGCCTGAAGACCAAATCCGGTCATATCAGTTGTGGAATTTAGGTCAGCATGATGCAATGAGTAGTCCTGAAGCAAAAATGGCCGTTACCTGCCTGGATCAACTGCTTTTCCTGACAGACACTGCACTATGGCATACTGCACTGCGGTACTGAGGCGTGTTAACCAGGAATCTGAAAGATGCGATGAGGTTGAAGTTGTGCAGTCATGCTGTCATAGTGGAATTCACAGTCCCTGGGTTCAGGCAAGGGTGGGCAGTGTGACTGTGTTCATCGTCGTCATGATTAATTATGTCCTAATACTTCGCTGAATATTTGATGGATGTCGTCAGCACTAAAAGAGCACTGACTTCTTTAGAGAGCATAGTAAGGCCTGTTTGAGTGAGTGTGTGTGTGTGAGACACTGAATAAAGGTTTTATAGTTTTACTGGTGTTTACTGGTACCGTCCCCTGATAATGCTGAAGGTCATATAAGACGGAAACGGCACACGCTATTGTAATGTCATATTGTGCCATGTTGCCCACCCTCAGTTCAGGCTGTAAAGATCCAGGAACAGGTTTTTCTGACAATGCCAGATTTTTTTATTTCGGTATCTAATATGTGCTGTTAAGTTTCTCTGTGCTCATATTGCACCTACTCTGCTTCACACTCGTCTGTGATGGCATGTGCTTGGTAGGGCTCTGAGTCCGGTGTGCAGAAGTGCGAGATGTTTGTGCTGCTGATGGTGATCTTTCTGCTTGACTGAGTGTGATTTACAGTAGTGACTGGACTGATGTTTATGCGTGTGAGATTTATGAGCTGCTGTTAATGAGATTTATGTGCTGTTGTTCGGACTGGCCGTATCGAAGGCGTAGGTGTGTGAGTGTGAGAACTGTGTGTGTTTACAGTATGGTGTGTATATTTGACCTTTGCCCTTGTGTCCTGCTGCAGAATGTAGGGAAATGAGCTGCCTGCGCTGTCTGGCTGTGTCTGGATGTATGTAGATGATGTATATGGACTGTAAAGCCGCTTCTTATACCGTGAGAGCACAAGTCTCTATGCTTAACATGACGACCGAGATTCTTTAACCTTACTTAACATACCTGTAAACGTGTTTAAGTAGGATTTAACTTTTTATTCTTTCTTTCTTTCTTTCTTTCTTTCTTTCTTTCTTTCTTTCTTTCTTTCTCTCTCTCTCTCTTTCTTTCTTTCTTTCTTTCTTTCTTTTTTCTCTCTCTCTCTTTCTTTCTCTCTCTTTCTCTTTCTTTCTTTCTTTTTCTCTTTCTTTCTTTCTTTTTCTCTTTCTTTCTCTCTCTCTCTCTCTCTCTTTCTTTCTTTCTTTCTTTCTTTCTTTCTTTCTTTCTCTCTCTCTTTCTCTTTCTTTCTTTCTTTCTTTTTCTCTTTCTTTCTCTCTCTCTTTCTTTCTCTTTCTTTCTCTCTTTCTTTCTCTCTCTCTCTCTCTCTCTCTTTCTTTCTTTCTTTCTCTCTTTCTCTCTTTCTTTCTTTTTCTTTTATATCTGCTTTTGATTTCCTTTCTCTTTTGCTTTCTTTCTGTCTTTTTGCTTTTATTTCTCTTTTCTTTCTCCTAATTCTTTCTCTTTTTCTGCTTTTCTTTTCCTTTTTTCCTTTTTTTATCTCTCTCTCTCTCTCTCTCTCTCTCTCTCTCTCTCTCTCTCTCTCTCTCTCTCTCAGATAGAGGAAGGTGGAAAGGCAGCTCAGTGTAAGAGGCTGAAAGTGGGAGACGAGCTGGTCAACATCAATGGCTCTGCACTCTACGGCTCTCGGCAAGAAGCTCTCATCCTCATCAAAGGGTCCTACAGAGTTCTGAAGATTGTAGTTCGCAGGTACACAGTCCTTTTTTTTCCTCTCTATTTCTCTCTTGTGCGCTCTCTCTCACACTCGCATGCAAGCTCAGGTCAGGGAACATTTCCAGGTCAGAGTTCTTCTGGAACAGAGTGACGGAAGGAAGGAAAGGCTGCTCAGATGAAGATGACATCACTGGTATGACCTCTTGAAGGCTTTTTGGAGAAGCTGTGTGGGTGGGTGCGTGTGTGCGTGGGTGTGAGAGTGTGAGAAAGAGAAATACAGACACTCAGATATGTGGAAGTAGCCTCCCAGTGTGTGCTGTTTGCTTTAGCGGGGCTGATATGATCTGACGTCAGTGAAGTTTGGCAGACGGGCATTAGGTCACTCATGTGCCCAATGACTGCTGCCTGACTCACCAGCACTAGTCCTGCTCTCTCTTTGAAAACCAGGCCTAAATGACCTCACTGGTGTCTGTACAACTGCACTGGTTAATGAGTAGAGGATTAGGATTGATTAGGGTTCGAGATTTCCTGATCCAAGCAGACAGACCGATATAATAAGGCATTAAAGGCACAGTATTGATTACATATATAGCTTCTAAGACTAACCACCACCTCCACAGCATTTTTCACAGGCCATAAGAAAGGACCCTCTCTTCTCAAAGACCTCTCTTCTGACCAGTTGCACATTCACACTTTATTACACACAGTACACTAAACATATCAACTGTTTTCACTGTGTGGAACATACACCATATATCTGAATGATTTGGAGCACTTTTCTCAGCTGTCTGAAACGCCCTTTTCCAGCCATTGTTGCATGGTGACGTCGTCTTGTAACACAATCCTTAATGCCCATCTACCAGCAAGCTTGGCACACCCTTACACAACACACAGGTATAAAAATGTATTACATCTATAAAATCTTACCTTGCAAAGATGGATCAGGTCTACCAACTTCCAACTCATTATCAGGATTGAACACTGGTTCAAACTGATACAGCAGAATCACCAACATTGTAAGAATAGTCCCAGCAGTGTGGGTCTAAGATTCTGGCAGAGTGCCATTTAGAACAGAGCCTGCGAGCTGAACAATTACAGCACACTGGTCTTTTCAGGAGGCAGGGCTTAAAGACACAGGAGCTCTAACACAACGTTTCAGGTAGAGGGTGAATACAGATGTACAGTATGAGAGTACCCAGTAACTAAATGGTAGGCATTTGAAATTACTGGACATCCCCCTAAAAATACAAGAAGTTAAAATGAAAGGAAAAGTAAGAGGGTGGGGGAATTACAGATTTTGCAAAAGACATAGCCTGTTTATTAACACGTTTTGGGAAATGGCCTTGCAAATCCTTTACCACCAGCCTAGTGTTATCCTGTTAATGGATCTCACCAGGAACACTGGCAGGCTGAGCCAAACACCTAACATAGCAAACGTTTTTTGTGTCAAATGTGATAAGCCAACTATCATTAGCCAACTGTGCTAAAAAGTGCATTATAAGTTTACATGTTGTTTTATTTGGAATGAGGAAGGGGAAGAGTTGAAAATGTCATGCAGCAAAATCGTGATACTGTAGCAACTTTGCTAGGTGCCTAGACTATTTTACCTGAATTAGGTTTGTTTTACCAAGAGACTTTATTATCTACAAAAATACAAATGTAAATCAACATATAAAGGACTAAATAAAAAAAGGACTGGACTGGAACCTCAGGACTAGGATTGACTGTGTATACTTCCTGTGAAAGGGGGGAAAAGCAACAGTTTCCATCTTTCTTTGTGCCTGTGTGGTTACTTGATACACTGTTTGACCAGTGTTTGGAAAATAACACAACTTCCGTGTCCCTAGTCTACAGTGTCTGTCCAGGTTATACAGTCACCTGAAAATTAACTCCCTAGTTCTTGTGGAGCCAGGTGTCAGCCTGTTATAGAGATCTGTTCTTGTCTGTTGAGACTGGCTCGCTTGCTAATCCACCAGAGGGGTTTTCCATGAATGCTGTTCATCTATAGATGCTTATGTATCCCAATTGTATACTGCCTCACACTGGCTAAAGCTGAAACTACAGTGGAAGTGTGCATGGATGGCAGCATTGTTACTTTTGCAATTCTGGTTGCAAAACATCTACACTGTACGTGCATGTGTTAGGAAGGGTGTGAGGGTGGGTATGTGCTCAGTCAGAGGGGATTTCCTTGCTGTTTATTATTCAGGTCAGTATCAGTATCAGTAAGTAGTCATGTTTGTGGCTACTGGTCATTCGCGTGTGTGTGTGTGTGTGTGTGTGTGTGTGTGTGTGCGCTCTAAAAAGAAACTAGACACAGTGTCCAGACAGGCCTGAGAGAGTAATGCTGGCTGTGTATTAGTACCGAGTTAGGAATAAGGGGGGATTTGAGGAGAGTGTTGAGGGGCAGAAACGGAAAAATTCCTCCCCTTTTTGCATCCGTTTATTTGGCAGCAGTTCAGTTCAGAGTCTTAATTCCTGCCTGTGTGTCTGTGTGTCACCGTAGTCATATTTGAGACAAAAACTACAAATAATGTATGTGATGTAAGCAAGGACGTGCCCGACAACCGCGAATGTGGACAAACAGCAAGTAGTGATGCCCTCCATGAGTCATCCTGTTTGGCAAACGGCTGCACAACACAGGACTACGTGCATGCAGACCGTTATGACGACTGCCCTCAACACCACGTCAACATCACAAAAACATTGAACCATTATTGCCACACTTTACGTGTCCAGAAGGCCTGGTGTCACTCCACCCCTATTGCAACATCTGCAGGAACTCTGTGAGAATATTCAAGCTGCATGGGATGAATCACCACAGGACACAAAGTCCATGCAGAGACGTCTGGCATATTGCATTAGCAAACATGGCGGCCTGAAGTCATACTGAGAGACGTATGTGTAGCACAATAAATATTGCCCATATCAGTGTAAATTCATCGTCATATTTTGTCCCCGTGACCTTTATCCTCCTTCCCAATCACATCGCAATCCGAAACTTCCTTCTGGGTGCAGCAATTTTTTTATGATGAGTGTATATATTATATACCTATGAAATACAAATGTACTGCTTTTAAAGAGGTGTTTATGGTCAAATTTGAGGCATGGACCAATTGAAGTTAATGTTGCAACATACATTCAAGTTAAGAATGTTCTCTAACAAAGATGTTGTTTAAAATATGTGGCGCGACCTATGACTTAATATGTGCTAAATTTGTGTGTGTGTGTGGTGTATATATGTTTGTGTGTGTGTGTGTGTGTATATATGTATATGTATGTGCATGTGTGTTTGTGCGTGCGTGTGTGTTTGTGTGTGTGTGTGTGTGTGTGTGTGTGTGTGTGTGTGTGTGTGTGTGTGTGTGTGTGGTGCATATATGTGTATGCGTGGTGTATATATGTTTGTGTGTGTGTGTGCTCGTGTGCGTGCACGTATATGTTCTATGCTCCTCTGTTCTTGAGTGTGTGAGTGAACCCGTTTCCCACCACAGGGCTTTGCTTGAGGCACTTAAAGGGTTCTGTATTGCATGTTTGGCTTATACTACAGGGACAGATTATTATGGTATGTTCACTATGGTGTGTGTGTGTGTGTGTGTGTGTGTGTGTGTGTGTGTGTGTGTGTGTGTGTTATTGGTTGGCTGGTTAAGAAAAGAGCACATTTATTCATTCTTGGCTCTTGGTAGTATCAGGGCACCTCTGTGTCATCTGTGGCTGATGCTGTTGATGCCGGTTGCGTGTTTCATGCCAGTGGATGGTTTCTTGTTACATGGCGTAGCTTTTGTCAAAATGTCAGGATGATGTTCTCCATGACTCTGCTGCGGCTGCTCTTCTCACGGTTGGTGCTGCCCACTTTGCCGCCCAAATCCTTGAGAACTGTTACTGGAACATTTCAGTATAGAGCCGCCGGTTTCCAAAGTTAAAGCTGGAGGACGTATAAGAAAAAGTCCAGAACAGTGGGACTGCTGTTGTGTAGTCATTTGTTTCTTCAGTTTCCATGGTCCAATGGTCCAAGTTTGTGCGTTTGTATATATATATGTTTGTATGTTTGTGTATGTGTGTGTGTGTGTGTGTGTGTGTGTGTGTGTGTGTGTGTGTGTGTGTGTGTGTGTGTGTGTGCACTGATCAGGCATAACATCATGACCATCTCAATGTAGCCACACTCTTTGTTCATTTTGTCAGCCTCAGGTACCACATAGGTGCATTTTCTAGTTCTACAGTTACACACTATAGTCAATTTTGCTAAAGGATAGGATGACCAACACAAACTCTTGTACGAGAATCTCAACAACAGACACCTCAAATTGGTGGGATTTGTCTTTTTTTCTTTCTGTTTGAAGAGACAGGTTTCCTCTGCCCCCCACAGGCTTCTGTGGTGAAGACAGGACAGTTTGTATGTGTGTGAGAGAGAGCGAATAGGAAGATGACGCGTGAAGTAAATAGGATGTTTTGTAGTGTTCAGTGGCCAGAGACTGTGTGTACCTCCTTCCTGCTTACATGCAAGCTATTGTTTAGCAGCAACTGTTTGGAATGGTGATTGTTTTGCACCTTGTTTGATAGACCCAGGCTGATGAGGTCATTGCAGACTTCAGTCTCGGTGCTTGTAGTTGTGCGTCCACACATTAAATCGTCTTTATTTGCAAACTGCTCTACAATAATAAAGCAGTGGGTCATGGGAGGCTGTGTGTTCCAGTGATTTTACCACGACTAAGGTACGTTGTTTAAAACTGCGTTAGAGGTGCTTACAGTGGCTTTAAAAATGCATTAAATATTTGTTATTACTAATAATAATCACAATAAGCGGTTCTCCTGCCAAGCAGTATAGTTCATTAATAATAATCATTGTTAAGGAGCATAACAGTCATTGTTGCATGACAATCCCAATGGTTTAAAATAACGTAGTGCATAAAAGGGGAGTTCCACCAGGTTTTCAATGTTCTACATGATGCAGTTGTTAAGGTGTTGTGAAGTTGGTTTCTCTGAGGGAGCTTTAAGAGGCAATCAACTCTTCAGAGGTCTGGTTCCCATCACAACCACTGTGAGCAGTTCTGACTCTGTAGGTTTCTCTAGAACAATGCATTTCATGCCAAACCTCCCTGAATGTCTTTGTGTGCATTTTATTTCCTCACAGTTAAACTGTGCAGAAATGTGAAGTCAGTGGACTACAGAACTCGCAAGATGTATGCCATCATATGCATGTGTATCTAGCATTTTACCGCGGGTCTGAATGTGACTCAGATTCAGGGTTCTCTGCTTTATAAAGGTAGATTGTACCATCTTCTGTACTTGCTGTACTTGCCAAAGGGTGGGGTGCTGACCACCACATCTTGCCAACCTGACTGCTGTGCTTAGTCTTTGGGAAATTCCTAGCCCCTCGCGTCACACTTCCTGGTCCTCCCAGTAACATTTCCCCCTCCTGCTTCCTGTCGCAGCCGCTGACTGTAGCTGCATTTTTAGGCCGTGCACTGGGAGGCATGGGAGCAGAAGACAAAAAATGTTTACATACGGCCCACGTCCATTAGCAAGAGACTGACCGTTAATCCCTGCCCAGGACATGTCCAGTAGCAAAGACCATTGTTTAGACTATGAGCACAGAGGAGTGACTGTGGGGAGTGGACACATGTCAAGCACAGACAGACCTACACACAGAGAGGAAGGGCAGAACGCTACAGGAAAGCCACGTGAAGAAGCCAGGGCTTGCTGTCTGCCCTGCCATATTCATCTTGCTTTATGTGAGAGGGCCTGACCCATTCTTACTCACTGCTGGCAAAGAAAATAGACTTCCCTTACACTCACGCTCATGTACCCTGATCACAATCAAAATCACGAGATATGCGCAAGACGCTACTCATCACTCACCCCTGCTTTAAATAGAGTCCCATAACAAAATCTCATCTCTCCAAAATACTGAATTTATTGTACATTAAAGGAGAATTCAGCTAATTGTCCAAAATGTCTGTGTATGATTAAGATATAAACAAAGTCATACCGAATAGTTTGATGCAAAATGCTTTGTTCTAGACAAACTGAGCGTTTCAGAACAGTTTACAGTGGCAGAGATGGGAACCACATGTCTGACGATTTGCCTCTAAAAACTCCATCACAGAAACATATTACATAAAATGGTCACAAATACCCTGTGTGGTAGTTTTATAGAAGATTTTGGTCTAAATTATTATTTATGTATTTCTTTTAATTTTCCAGATTTTCCACTAAAGAAACCCATTTTTCCAGGTTTTCCACTAAAGAAACCCCCTTTTCCAGATTTTCCACTAAAGAAACCTCCTTTTCCAGATTTTCCACTAAAGAAACCCCCTTTCCCAGATTTTCCACTAAAGAAACCCATTTTTCCAGATTTTCACAGTTTTCCACTAAAGAAACCCCCCCTTTCCCTAAAGAAACCCATTTTTCCAGATTTCCCACTAAAGAAACCCCCTTTCCCAGATTTCCCACTAAAGAAACCCCCTTTCCTAGATTTTCCACTAAAGAAACCTACTTTTTCCCAGATTTTCCACTAAAGAAACCCATTTTTCCAGATTTCCCACTAAAGAAACCCATTTTTCCAGATTTCCCACTAAAGAAACCCCCTTTCCCAGATTTCCCACTAAAGAAACCCCCCTTTTTTTTCCAGATTTCCAGATTTTCCACTAAAGAACCCCCTTTCCCCCCCCAGATTTTCCACTAAAGAAACCACCCTTTTCCAGATTTTCCACTAAAGAAACCCCCCCGGTGCAGATTTTCCACTAAAGAAATTTTCCACTAAAGAAACCCCCTTTCCCAGATTTTCCACTAAAGAAACCCATTTTTCCAGATTTTCCACTAAAGAAACCCCCTTTTCCAGATTTTCCACTAAAGAAACCCCCTTTTCCAGATTTTCCACTAAAGAAACCCCCTTTCCCAGATTTTCCACTAAAGAAACCCATTTTTCCAGATTTTCCACTAAAGAAACCCCCTTTCCCAGATTTTCCACTAAAGAAACCCCCTTTCCCAGATTTTCCACTAAAGAAACCCCCCCTTTCCAGATTTTCCACTAAAGAAACCCCCTTTTCCAGGTTTTCCACTAAAGAAACCCCCTTTTCCAGGTTTTCCACTAAGGAAACACTTTTTCCAGATTCCCCAGTATTTATTAATAAATTAATTATTAATATTATTAAAAAATTGTGTTCTTTAGTTGCTTGGATATTTAATAAAATGGCTAGGCCTTATCATTTCACATCAAACCACCATCATAACCGCTGCATAATGGAGAAAGTTTGGAATTCCCTTTCAACATAACATTTCATGCCAAGTGCAAATCATTCACATAATAAACAGAGCACCTGACATTTGCAAAAGATGTGAAGTAAGACCTCCCAAAGTGTGACCCAGGGGCCAAAGTTGACCTATGAGGATGTTTGCTTTGGCCTACCATAAAGTTACCCAGACTCCACCTCTGCAGCCAATAGGAAGCGTTTCTTGTTCTTCTTTTAGAATTGGAAAAAAGATCTTAATTTCTGTAAGGCTGAAGTTGGCTTCTATTTCGCCAGCTTGAATGATCCGCTCCACGTTTAAATATGCTATGACACATTTATTTTAGCTGCTCTTTCTGCCTTGACTGTCCAAATTTGTGTTAAGTGACCCATGTCTGTTGACCCCACCAGTGTGAACACGCAGGCATACTGAAAGGTACTACATGAACACAGTGACCAATCAATAATCTGCACATATAAATGCATGTATCAGGAGGAATAAGCTCCATTTGTGAGCCAGTCCATCACTGCAGTGATGATGAAACAAACAGGCCTTCGTTGCAAAGACGGTTTGCTGCGTGAGGTTTTCTGCCACTATTCGGTGCTGGTAAATATGTGGGTGCATATCTGAATATGAGTGCAGTAAAAAAGAAAAAAAAATTAACATGCACCGTTCTTATGATGGTCACATGACCATGTACCATACGTATCCAATCTTGGATTTATTCAGTTACATGAAAATAGAACGCATAAATAAGTTATGGGCCTAGGTTTCATCTATGTAAACATCACATGTAAACTTTAACTTGTGCTTCTGTGTGGTTGTTTGCAGTGACAAACAAAGACTGTAGGAGTAGATTAAACATGTAATCTTGCTGGGGAAAATAGGCTTACAGTGAGTGGGTGCTATCAAACAAAAGCACAATAAAATGAAGCAAATTGAAGAGAGAAAATTATGGACAAATTATTTTCCAGTGCTGTGCAAAAGTCAGAGACCAACCTTCATTTATTTTCTCATCAAAACTGCTATTATGTACACACCATTCCTGTCTCAGGAGATAATTCCAACAAAATTGGATGATCAGCTTGCATAAGGAAGGGAAAATAAAACAATACCAACAAGAGAAAACAACAGACCTTCAAAACTGTACAGATTGTGATAAGATATGATTATGAGAAATTTCTCCCAACAATCTTACAAGACTTAGTAGACCACCCAAACTGTCATCCTCAAATACACCATGTTTAAAGCTGGCATCTTTGAGAGGTGCAAATCAAGCACATGCAAATCAAACAAAGCTGCCAATGTTCTCTGAACAGTGGACTGCTCACTGGACATCAGGTCCAGACGTCAACATCACTGTAAGTGTAAACACCTTTAATAGAGTAATTAGCTTTTGAAGCTTCTGTGTCATTTTGTCTGTTGTGATGTAAAAAATAAATAACTGATAATGACTTCCACACAGTGCTGTATATGTCCTGTTCAAGTTCAAGTAAGCTTTCTGTGTAATTGATTGTTGGGGTGAGGGTTGTGTGGGAGGAGGGGGTCTAGTGCTTGGCCCCAGCTCTCCAAAAATCTTACGTAGGTTCATGTTCCCGGCTGACATACAAGCACCAAATGGGCAAATTGTGGACCTCAAAGCAGAATCTGCGGGTGCTCTCAGCAGGGGGACCGAGTGAGTACAGCCATTTGGCGTTCTAACCTAAGCTGGTTTTTGACGAGTGCTCTGAAGCCAAGCTCAATAGCATCCCCCGCTCTGGGTTTATGGGCCACAGGGGATGTGTCGGCTCTCTCAGATCTATAAGAGATGGCAAGAGGAGAGACAGACGAGTACAAGGGGGGAGATTAGAGACAGACAAGTTCAGGGAGAACAGCGTCAGGAAGTTTCCAGAAAAGCACTTTGAGGGGCTGGCAGGACCCCCTCCTGCTGTGCCAAGAAATGGCAAAAAACAAAGGAGGTCCAGCTCCTGCCAAAACAATGGACATTCCAGGCATTCTTTAGCCTGCACCCCCCCCACCCCGGCCTTCTCTCTCCCCATCTCTCTCGCTCCGTCTCTCGCTGTTTATTGTCTTCATATTATTTGTGTTGAATCCTTGTGTATCTATTATGCCCTGTATTATTTCGTTTATGAACTTCATATATCTTCATTGACTAAACAACAGTAGCGATGATCTAATATGACTTGTGGTCTCTTTGCATTACTGTGCATTAGTAGTTCAGAATGTTACTCTGTTCTAGAGATGCGTGTTTTTTTGGATAGCAGCAATATGAAAATAGACATGTGTGTCTGGGGTAAGAAGTCAGAGTGGAGACACTTAGTCCAGTGTAAAACATGCAGAGTCATCAGTGCAGGCGGCTTCGCTCAGTGTGGGGTCTACGGCTGCCTGCCACTGGGATTCCATTACTGTCTGACCACACAAATCAACATAACTGCTTTTTATTAGCAGTGTCATCAATCAGAGGGGGCTACTTCTCCACCTCTTTCCTCCCTGCTACAGCACACTGATAGAGACTGAGCAGACCGGACTCCACACATGCATGCAAGATGTGGGCCGCATTGTCGCAAAGAGGATGTGCAGGATCAGAGGCGGATGGGTCGGTTATATGGACGTTGCCGCAGATGGTCAGTGGAATGCATGGATGAGCTGGCCTTAGATCAGTGGCTGCGGGTCATTTTTGAAGAGTTTATTGCACGTCTTTGATGTAGCTGTCTATTACCATCTGAATAGATCTGTCTCAAGCATAAACACAACCATCGCCATATGTAATAGAACTACCTGCGTCTGTTTGATCGCCATGTGAATTGTAATGTGTTATGGCGTGGGTGTAGAGTAAGACGCAGGGGAGGTCATGCTTCTGCCATGAGAAGTGCTCTGGAATGAGCTTCTAACATGAGTCTTGCATGAGGATTGCAGTAATTTGAGCTATGCATAATTACTTAAGATGATTAAAGAGACAGCAGACAGTGGATATCCTCTGGATCAAACGCAGAAATGTACATCCTGAATCTTCCGAGAACAACAAAAGTTTAAACTCGTTCAGACATGTGCTACAGCACGTTTGAAAGGCAGTGGCGAGTAATGTTTGTTTATTTGAGCTCAGGCTGTGTCCGTCATCAGGTGCTAATCTGTAATGGTCATAATCTGGTAATCTGGTAGTGGGTGCACCCAACATTTAATGATGATACACACACACACACAGTACTATCCACAACAAATTAACTTCATAGTCCAACCTGTATACACAGTCCTGTTACTGTCTAAATAGTACACAGTTTACCGGGTTTCATTTGGTTGCGCTGTTTAGTGTGGCAGACAGGCACCTGGAGCCATGACTCAACACTTCATTTAGCTTGCATGAGGAAGTCCAGACAGAATTGAAGCAGGGAGGGGTGAGTATCGCTGATAAGCTGTTTGTCTGGCATCATTCTGAAATGCATTCTTCTCCTTTAGGAAAACGCTATAAGAGAAAGAGAAAGAGGAGGCAGAAACCCAAAACAACAAACAGGCCATTGTGCTGAGGAGGCCAGTTGTGCACTGCTCTCTTCCTGAGAGACTACTGTCGGGCCTGTGGCAGTAATGCTCCGAGCGCTGGTGATTATATGGAATGCGGGCAGTGTGTTTTTTCGGGAAATGGGTGACCAGAGAACAAACAATGGTGATTGGAGACTGCACATGAGAGTGAGGGAATATGTGCGTGTGTAAGTGTGTGTGTGTGTGTTTTACTGTGGTCATGTCGAAGGTCAAAAGTTATTGTAATTGGGGACACGGAGTGGTCATCTTTGCAAACATGCTTGTCTTACAGAGGAATTCCACTGATTTTTTTACATTGCCTGCATAATTCAATATTTGCGATGTGAGCAAGTCGATGTCGTTCAGGGTTGTGTAATATGACACGGTCTACTGAAACTTACAGACTCAGATTTCATTATAGTGTTGGTAATAGATTTTCTGGTTTGCAAATATTCCAAATTCTTTATTTCTAAATTTAGAAATTATGTTTTATCTTGCAGCATCTTTCTTTAATTAGACATTCCTAAACTTCTCAATCCAGGTTAATTAATTATTATATTATTGTATTATTAATAATTATGTCTCCTGCCAAGCAGCCAACGATGTGCACACAGCTGAAAAGTAATCATGTAATCAGAACAGAGTAAATCGTTTTAAAACAATACTGAAGTGGTGAACTGGAAGTGTGGCTTGCTGTTTAACAGAGCAGCGCCACTTCCAAGGTTCACTTTCCAATTCCCATGGCTTTAGCTGACCTACAGGCAGTGCTAATGTTGTTTCTACTAATAAACATCCACATGTTCAACTCTGCCTTCCCTGTATTAGCCAGTATCACTGCAACATTTTATCTGGCACGCTTTCATCAACATAGCACATACCGGCCATGAGGCAGCGAATGCATCTGCAGTGTCTGGAATGTTTTAAGCTACAGAGCTGAACAAAAATCCCCCTCACAAACTGTACCACTGCTTAGCCATAGAAAGACATGCAACACAAGTGTAGCAGTTACACACAGAGCACATAGAACAATAGCCTTCTCTATTTAATTGAATCTCCGTCAATAGAAACGGAAGATTAAAACAGAAGATAGGACACCACAAGGGTTATCCTAGTTGGGAAACTATTTAGGAAGTTGTGGGAAGGTTTGGATGTATTAACTGGAGTGAGGACACAATAATAAACTAAAGAATTCTGGAATTGCCTTTGTCCTACATCATGGTGACTAAACAGATAAGATTTTGAAGTCATGATGTTTCCATAATACAGCCCTGGAATCCTGATGGCTATTTCAGGAATGCCTGAAGCTATTTTAATTTGGTCTGTAAAATTACCTATGACTATACATGTGTGCCCTCTGAGTTAATATTTGCATTATGCTTATTATGGTATGATAGTGACAAATTATGATTTGAGGACTGTTTTGCATTACCACAATCTGAATGTACCTCCCCAGCATGGTTCCACATTTCACGCCACAGTCCTTTCACTAAACTACAGACTATGTCTCTGGCATCAGGCAGTGCATGCAGAGCCATTTCATTTGTTACCTGTATCATTTAGAGGCTGTACACCCAGACGTCTGGGTCCCATGATGGGACTTTAAGTCAAGTGTCTTTAGAAATGGGCTTTTCACATGACGGTCCTCAGGATTCTGCACATCTTACCTCTTTATTTAAACAGAATAATTGTTAAATTCCCCTCTAAGATAATGAAATTCCTAGCACGGCTTTGCATACGTTATGCACCACACACACACCACACCGACTCATCTGTGTAAACAAACACTTGGATTCCTTGCAGTGTTTGGTCAGTCTGACCTCAGACTAATATGATAACGTTATTGCGTTTCTGTGTTTACCTTCTCATTTTTGAAGCATCTCCTTGCTTTAATATTTGACTAATGACATTGCCAGCTGAAGCTGTGGCGTTGGAGTGTTGCAAGGAACGGCGAGATCTAAATGAAATTCCTCCAGCTAGAGTCTAGACTTAATGGCTGAGTAAGTATAAATGCCTTGCTGAAACGGTCTGAACTTCATTTATTGCTTTAGCAGAGAGTAAGAGTGCACAGGCCTACATGCAGCGACTGTTGTTACATTGCTTTGTATTAAAATACCTTCATGTAACAATAATAAAGATTGGCTTGCATTATTTCGATCAAAGTTATTTTGCACTGGTGGGTCACTTGAACCAGATCAGCTACTGAAACTCTGCTCTGGAACCTCAGTGTTTTGTGATTCATCAATGCAGCAAGTGTACTGGAGCTTTTTGCAATATCAGCATTGCATAAGAGTGTATTACGATGGTTAACAAAAGGTTGTGCAGCAAATCATCCGCAGCTTGTTGTTGTTCTTGCTTATGGACCTGTGCTTCAACTCATTACCTTGATTACCTCATCCATCATGGGTTTGAATTAGAGCAGGAAAAGCACTAATTTGGAAAAGGCAGTAGGTCCTAGAGAAGAACAGAGAGTGGGAACTGTGGGGAACCGTAGGAAGCTATGGATGCTGAGCTGCAGATGCAGCAGAGGGAGATAAGACTTGGAAAAAAAAGCTGGGATGTTCTAATAAAAAAAACACCAACAAATCTAACGGTTTGGTTGGTGTGCCATACCCGTTTCTGACTGCCACGGGACTCTAAAATGCTCTCTCTCACACACCAGGTTCTAAACTGTGCTCCCTCCATCACACTGTTCCCCCGTTCTCAATTCTAGATTTCCCCCATTCTGCAGTTCCAGTTCTCATTCCCTAAATGTTTTCCCTCATTAACACTGACATTGACCGCTGACATTAGAAGGCTGGTATTTGTAATCTGGCTGGATATTAGGGAACCAGAGGTGGTTCTTTTATGGCAACCCTCCAAAGAACTGTTTTGGCTCTTTATTTTTGAAAGGGCATATGGTCAGTGGATTAATGATTCATGCAGAAAGACTGAGAGAGCAAAGATTGTGAAGCCTGTTAGTCATCCTGTGAGTGTGTGCGTGTGTGTGCGTGTGCGGTACGCTGACTAATCTGTCTATTATAACAATCATACAGCTTGTCAGTTATGTCCTCTCCTGCTTTGTCTTTACGGTTGCATTAACTCAGAACCTTCACTCACTCGACCCATTCGGGTCCGTGTAGCGTGTTGTTATAGTAGTAGCTCCTGCTAAAAAAGCTTGGGCCGCCGCCTGAGACACCTGTGTAAACCCATCATTCGCAGTGAATAGTATACGCCGAGAGAGCTGGATATCCATTAGTGTTTCTCCCATGCGCTTTATTTCCGACTTTTCTCTTTCATCCGTGCGCTCTCCTGGTGGTGGACTGACCCCGTTCTGGCTTCCCTCAGCCCCTCTGATGGGGCAGCTGTTTATGAAGGCCAGCTGAAGGGAGTTAGGCTTCTCTTCTGCTCTCCAGCATGCTGATTGAACAGCAGAGCTCACAGCTCTCACATTGTTGTGCTATCAGCACTGAGGAAAAGGCCAAGAAAACTTTTAACCTGGCAGCATGCCACAAAAACAGTTCTCTCCCTCCCTCCCTCCCTCTCTCTCTCTCCCTCTCTCTGTCTTTTGCTCACTTGCTCTCTCCCTCTCCTCCAAGAGAGCTGTCTCGCGCTCTGTCTTTCTTTCTTCTATTCTTTCCCCCTTCACTTCGCATGTTTCTCCTCCTCTCCTCTCCCTTTTCTTTTCCTTTGTTATTTACTTGGCCTTCACTGTCTCACTCTTTCTTTTTCTCTTTCTCTGTTTCTCTTTCTCACACTGTCTCACTTATCCATTTACTCTCCCTCACCATTGCATTTTTATCTTGCTCTCTGTTTGTTTCTTGCTCTCTTTTTCTCTCTGCACCTTTTTAATCTGTCTCTCTCTATTTTGCTCGCTCTCTACCTTACTTCCATGACAACAGTCTTTTTGTCTGTTTCTTTTTTCTCTCTTCCTCTTTGTTCCATCTGTTTTGTTCTTTCTTGTATACTCTTTTTGACTTTGTTTCTTACTCCTTCTTTTTTTCTTATTTGCTTTCTCTCTCTCTCTCTCTCTCTCTCTCTCTCTCTCTCTTTCTCTCTCTGTCTCTCTCGCTTTTTTTTGCTTGCTCTTTCTCTTATGCCACTTTCTTACTTGCTCCTTCATTCTCCTCCCCCACCTCTCTCTCTCTCTCTCTCTCTCTCTGTCTCTCTCTCTCTCTCTCTCTCTCTCTCTCTCTCTCTCTCTCTCTCTCTCTCTCTCTCTCTCTCTCTCTCTCTCTCTCTCTCTCTCTCTCTCTCTCTCTCTCTCTCTCTCTCTCTCTCTCTCTCTCAGAGTTGACAGCTCTCCCAGAGAGACAGGAAGTGGTCCTCACATTTTTTCCCTCATTCAAACAATAATAGGAGAGTACCCTGGGTATTATTTTAGCAGCGGCTTGCCTCTTTATCTGCGCGGAACATAGTTTCCTCTCCGTCTGAGAACCACTTCCTCTCACTAATGTCATTAGAGAGAGAGAGAGAGAGAGAGAGAGAGAGTGGGAGGTGTGTGTGTGTTTGCGGGTGAGTGAGGACTGGCTCGTCTTTTGCTCTAACTAGAAATGTAGATGGGAGGGAGGGATTGAGGGATGGAGGGGAGGGAGGGAAGTGCTGTAAGTGTGTGTGTGTATTGGGGGGGGGGGTGGGGTGTATTCGTGTGTTCATTTTTCCTGGACTAGAAATCTCTTCAGAGCCTCAAGCTGCCTCATTACTGCTAAATGACCACAAGCCTTCACTCATATGACCGCCAGATCTGTTAGGGTCCTGATAAGGGCTGACCGCTGACACCGTGGAAAGACCTCGATTTAGTTTATGCTCTGTGTTCTACTGAGGACTACCACGCTTGGACTTTAACCTGGACTTGATCAGTGAGGAGCATTTGAAGATTTCTCTGCTTTTACTTCTTGTCAGGCTGCTCCGTTCCGTTCTGCGGGCTTGATAGAATCAGCGTAAGTAACTGTCATGGGTTTCATTGCCTTTCTTTACCTGTGTGTTAAACCTTTCTTCTAGAGTCCTCACAAATGTTGAGCCTCAGAGATCCAGCCTCAGATTCATGTATACGGGGTGCTGCGTTTGCGTTTTATACCGTACTGAAGGACTAGTTTTAAGGCTACACAACACCTACATAATCCTGTCATGACAGCTGACCTGTGTTTGCCTCCTAACAACTGTTAGTCATCATAACACCTATTGAGGTGAAGTGGCTGAAAGTGGTCAAGGCAGGCGTTTTAGTAAGTTGTAAATAAACCTGCTTATGTTTGTCAGTTGTCAAGGATGTCTTATGTAGGTGTCATGTAGCTATATGAATGGTGCCCATCAGTGAAGTGCTACAGATGTGGGTGGTTTCGTGATGCGTTTGCGTGTGTGTTTACCTGGCAGTGGCCTGTGATTGTTTCTATGTGAAGCTTTATTGAAATATGAGCGTATAAATAGAAGCTGACTGTGTCTTGTGAAGTGTAGGTTCTGAACTCGACGTGACTTGTAACTGTGAGATACGGTTAGTTAAGTCACTACTTCCATTTTATGCTTGTGGCTTGTGGTCATTCTGTACGAGGATTCTTCATAGCACTCTTTTTCCATTGGTTTATTTGCATATGCTCCATTCGTAACAAACAACCTTGAATCTATGTTTTTGTTGTTTTTTATTTTTTAAGAGAATTTGAAAATGTCAGTTCTCTAAAGTGCTGTAAAATTACTTAAACCTTCCGTGATCATCAGTTGCCACTGTGGGAGTAGTTTTATTGCGACGATGGTGTGAAAGTAATAACAAGACAAGTGTAGGTTAAAAGTGAGAACGTATCAGTTTTAAAAATTGGTTAAGCATAAGATACTTCTTATTTAGATCACTGATTCGGAGCTTATGGTCTTTCTCAAGGCTGAAGAGATTTGTTAGAAAGGAAAATGTTTGACCTGATTCAGCAGAGAGACGGATTTGGAATTGTTTGCTTTGAGACTGGACTTAAATTAACTGTACTGTAAACAAGAACGTTTTTGGCTTTGCATGTTGCGCCTGCAAAGTGCTATTCTAAGTGTGTGTTCTTTTCCAAAATTTCCCATTTGGCGAATTTTGTTTCCTGGCCAAGTCTTCCTTGGGGGACACCATTATTATTATTAGCGGAATAATAAGCCATTCAGGACCATCAATCCCCTGGGAAGCATATCGTCATCCGGAATGTTTGGGAATATTATCTTTTCTGTCATTGGGGGTAATGGGATGTACCTGGAATTTTGGCCTTGTTCCATGAATACTGTAGATCAATGGAAGGAATTTCCTACAGATTTCTTACAAAGTACTTTAAAAATGAATTTCTAAGGCTGAGGATTTCTTCTTTCAGGTTTTTGTGAATGGTAGGTGGTGTGAAAGCAACTTCCTTTTTTTTTTCTTTGTTATTGATTTAATCCTTAATATTGACATGGGTTTTGAAGCGTATTAATTTGATAACCCTCACACTTGGTTCTTGGATGTATAGCACAGCATGTCTGCCCTTTTCCACTTCATTGTGGTGTACACAGTTAGAGGTGGGAAATATAGGGAAAATATAATATCACAATACTTTAAATACATTGTCTTATAACGCAATATGCCATATTAGCTGTTCTGAGGTTTGGAAAGTAGGGACAACAAGGTACTAATGGTGCCACGTACAATGGAATACTATAAATACAAAGATTGTGTACAAAGAAACATGCGGTTGATGTTTTTAAGAAAGGACTATATCCATGATATACTCAGTACGGCATGTGTGTTGTGCAAATTTCGAAACGGCTGTATGTATTCAAAACCACACTGAATGTACTCTGTGTCTTGATTGTAATGGTTTCTGATGGTGTATGCATGTGTCTGTTTTCTCCCGGCAGACGCACAGTACCCCTGATCCGTCCACACTCCTGGCACCTGGCGAAGGTCTCGGAGCCATCCTCTGTGCCTGGTTCAACAGGCAGTCCGGACGGCCCCCCGGCCATGCAGCTCCACCCCCAAACCTTCAGTGTACCATGGCACTCAGGGGGTGATAACAGGTGGGGATCCATACCTATGCCCTCCTTAGCTTTCACTCACAGCCCTAAGTATCCAAATCTCTTTGATGTTACTTTGGGAAGTAATAGATTGCTAGAGTCTGATTGGTAGTTAGCACATTCGGTGAGTCCTGCTTTGTGTGTGTTTGTGTGAGAAGGATGATAGATTGGGGATTTTTCTGCAGAGGAACACAATCAGCAGGAAGCAAATGAGCTCAGGTCTTATGTCAACACACGCCTCGCCGGATGCCATTGCTATTTTTAGACTTTTGATTCATACATTCTTCAAAGATTGACCACAAAGCAGAATTATGAGGACATTCAGACTAAATCTACAATGATTTAAAGAAGCACTAAACCTTTAAGGATTTCTGAATAAGCTAGTTCAATCCTAGTATAAATGTAATACATTCCATGTCTCCATGGTGATGAGGATAGCCCTTAGGTCCAGCATGATTGCTCTTTTCTGATAGTTTGTGTTGTAATGCCAAGTGTATCAGGACCATGGCATTATGATGTTTATCACTAAGTAATTATCTGTATTAAGTGTAAGGGGGTTTAGATAAGACTAGGTCAGGATCATACTAAATTCCCATACTTATCCAGGTTTCACCGTCTTTAAGTCACGTATGCTGGGGCAGCTATTTAAATATATTGGCTGTAAGCTATAAATAGATATGAGAATAGATTTCATGGATATTTCTTTTGGCTGGAATTTATTTCTCATGAATGTTTCCACTGTCTCAAACATTTATTGCTATCTTATCACAATCTAATATTTTTCTGAGCCTGGAGCGTACAGCTAAGGCTGTTTATGGGCAAGAGCCTGGTGATACATTAAAGGGTTACTATTAAAAATGGTGCGATACTGTAATACTATCATTTCAATCTTTTTTCATTTTAAAACTAATTTTAGGGAAATTGTCATAGTACACACCACCAAATGCATAGGTTTGCTAAAGCTAACATTTTTTCCTGCTATTGTCTCTGGTGCAGTGAGGAAAAGCAAGATCTGGGGAAAAAACTCCATTATGTTCCATACACTGAGAATTTGACATTGCTATTCCGGAAATCCCGAATAGTTGATTTTGGACTTTTACACTTTCTGTATTTGTCTCATGTCATTGTTTCTTCTTTCTTCATGCCCCTTACTCATCTCCTCTCCTTGACTCCTCATTGCTGTCTTTCTCTTTCTTACTGTTGTAGTGAGCTATCCATGCAGTTGGGCCACCTCTCCAGGCACTACAGCACAGACCGCAGCAGCTCATTGGGGAGTATGGAAAGTCTGGAGAACCCTTCCAGTCAAGGTTACTACGAAAGCCAGCTCTCCCCTATTGACCCTGCCATCTTTAACAATAAACGAGACTCTGCCTATAGTTCCTTCTCTGCCAGCTCAAACACGTCTGACTACACCGTATCTTTGCGGCCTGAGGAGAACAGCTCCATGGACAGCCTCATTCAGGGTGTGGCCCCCTCTTGCAGATTTGCCGAGGGTCGACCACACTCTGAGGCCAGTGGTCCTGGAGAACTGCACTGTGAGGACTCAAGCATTAAGTCTAGGTCTCTGCCTCACAGACCAGAAGCTAAGGTACGGCCATCATCTTACAGCTATGAAGAAGAGAGGTCTGAACCTCCACAGCCTCCCACACGGAAGGACAGTTTCAGGGCCACCAGAGGCCGACCGGGGGTGACGGACAAACGCTGTGTGTCTGCTCCTGTTGGCATTCCGAATATGACTTGTTGCATGATTGAGAGCCCACCTCACATTCATGAGGGACTGAATGGGAGTGAGTGCATGAATAATGCACAAAGAAATGGCCAAAACTTGAAAGGAAATGGTGTAGAACCTTACTACACATTAAGTTCTCAAAGAGAACTATGTATAGATAGCCAAGACGGACCAACAGAGGAATTTAACAAGAGTGGTCATCTCCAGTCTCTAGAGAGGCATTCACCTAAACCCAGTACACCAACACCGGAGAGCCCCGATACCCAGCTCAACCATTTAGAGGACAATCTCTCATCCAGAATCCACAGGCATAGTGCACCTGAAAAATTAATCGCTTCTCAGTTACGGATGATGGAAATTTCCACTGACAATAGTGAACATTCCATGTCATCTTCTAGCCAGTGGTCTCATTCTGTGCATCCAAGGGTGGACCTGAGAGAAAACAGTCTAGATGTTGAAGCTCAGGGTAAATGGGAAGGCAGCCGATGCTCCACCCCTGGTTCATTGACCACATCAGAAATAGAGGAGCAAAGAGTGGAGGAAGAACCGTTTGATTCAGGCCAGAGCCTGTCTCCTATCCAGCATTCCTGGGGACGATCTGTCAGTGTTCCAGAAGAACCTACAAGAAATGGATTCTCTGGGTCTGAATCCTCCATAGACTCTGAGCTTCTGGAGAGAGATTTTGGGGTAATTAGTGCTGCAGCCAGTATGGATACTTTACTGGAAGAGGAGCAAGAAAGTAGGAGTGGAAGGGTAAATGAAGCTGAGGTTACAAAGCCCCCTCAGAAGCGCCAGTTTCGCTCCTCTAAGTCTCGCCGTCGGAATGAACGCTTTGCTACAAATCTTCGCAATGAGATCCAGAGGAAGAAGGCTCAGCTGCAGAAGAGCAGAGGCCCAGGTGGGCTCATCTGTGGTGGGGATACAGTAGAGGAAGAGGATGGTGGAAACCTTGATATGGAAGAAGACATCCCAACTGAATCTCCAGCAGTTCATCAACCCAGAACCCAACCCCAAAGTAGTAACCACACCAGCTTTCACAATACTGCCTTTGCTCCATCTCTGCCCAGAAGGACTGCCTCAAATACAACAAGGACAACCTCAAACCCAGCCTTTCAAGAAGATCCAGGAACATTATGTGGAATAAATCCTGTTGGACAGTCAAGAACCATGACTCAGGACACTCAGGTTTCGCAACGTGAAATCCAGTCCATCCCACCGGCTGAGGCAACCGGTTCAGTATGTGTGCGTGTGGTCGAGGAGGTGGCACCACCAGGTAAAGCCCGTCGTTGGCGCTGGACACCAGAACACAAACTGCAACCAGAAATGGAGGCATTGGAGAAGAAAAGTAGTGAAGGAACAGGGCCATCAACTTGGAAGCTTGGAACAACAAGAGGAAGAGTGGGTTCTTCTAGTGGGCGCTCCAGTCGAGTAGAAGAAAGTGACATCCCACCTTTTGCGGACCGCAGGAAGTTCTTTGAGGAGACTATCCGGAACCTGAGCCAGTCTGTGACCAACTTGTCAAGCCTGACCAACCGTCGCCAGAGGCCAGAAAAACAAGGGAGGAAAGATGATCCATGTTCTCCTGATCCCCATGAGTCAATCCCTGACCTTGGGCGCAGGCGGTTCTCTTACCAGGGTGGAGTCCATGATGGAACATCCATGAATTCACTTGAGACTAGGAGACAATTAGTCAGCGCACAACGAGAGAGGGATAGAGACAGAGAGAAGATTGTGGAGAGAGAATGGGAGAGGGAGAAGGAAAAGGAAAGGGAGCAAGAGAGACTTAGGGAGCTAGAGATACTTAAGGAACGGGAGAGGATAGAGACCTGGGAAAAGGAGCAAAAGCAGGAAGAAGAGAGGAAGAGAGAACGAGCAAGGAAGGAGGCAGAAAGAGAACAGAGTGTGCAAGAGATGGAGAGAAAATGGGAGACAGCTAGAGATCCCACATATACAGGTCATGACCTCAGCAACACCATAATGCCACCACCTTTGCCTCATGGTACCCATTTCAAACAGCCACCCCCTCCTCAGGATCTAATCCCCAGTAGCTCTCATGCAGACAGTTCTCACAGCAAGATCGGCCCTGATATTCAAAAGCCATGCTCAGCCTTCAGACCCGTAATGAGCCATCAGTATCAGTCTGACAACTACTGCCTGCACCCTGGATACACGGCCCGGAGCTGCACCCCAACAGAGGTGAGATTTTAGATATCAGGGTTAATGATCTGAAGCACTGAATATTATTTGCTGTGCTGGTTATAGGGGGTATGCAAATGATGTCACAGTAGTACTCCTGGCCCACTAGGTGGCACAAAGACGAACTGAGTTGTAGCAACTGCCAAAATGTAGGTGGTGCACCATTTAAGGTAGAATGGTGGAAAATGTAACCAAGAAGCTGGAGAATAGCCAGAATAGCCGAGTTCAGCTTCATATGGATCACTGCAGTTTACAGTCCAGGCACCACAAAGTGGAATTTCTGTTGGCAGTTTGTAAAGTTTAGAAAGTTTTTCGTCCATGGTTAGACAGTGTTAGATAGCCAGACTAAACCCAGTTTTTCTTGTATAAGGGAACACCACCAAGCCAGTTTAGACTGTGTATAACTGTGTAAGTTAGACTTGGAACAGAGTAACATAAAAGATTACAGTAATGACTGTTTTTAACTGTCCAACTGCCTTTAATTTAAGCAGAAAATCACTTATTAAATTTTTTACTAAAATATTTATTTGCCACTCCGTGTGGCTGGGGAGGAGGGCTGTTCTGGTGGAGAAATGATGTCGGTGCATTCCCTCTATATTCTGAACATGTCCTCCTTCTGTTTTTCTTAATTGTATTATTTACAACTTCCTAATGTCCTATGAGTTCATGAAACCTGTAAAGATGCATAACCCTCTCACATTAGATCCTTTGTAATTATATTGAAATCAGTGTGTGTATTTATTATTGAAAAAGGGGAATCCCAACCCAGCAGTGGTGATGCACACTGAAAAAAATGTAGTCATCCGCCATAAATGAAGAACATGTTGCTACTACATACTGTGTACTGTTGGAATGACACCATATTAGAGTATATTCATTTGAAGAGTTTCCCCTCTGCACTTTAAAATCTAGCAACATCCCAATAAATAAATTTGCAGTTAAAGCCTAAAAGACGTCCACAGGTCCAGATCTGGCATAAAGTAGACTGGTTAGATTTATGAAGCCCAGTGGGCCTAAAGAAAGTTCCTGGGCTCCTTGAACTGTTGGATCAGGGCCACCTAGCTGTAGAACCTCAGCAGCCAGCCAACAATAACCTTGAACAAAAATTATTCTTGGTCCGTCTTAGATTGCAGAAGAACATATGCTAACCGGAGGTTCAAACCGTGTAGCTGTTAGGATGTATGGTCTATTATAAGTACATCAATAACACAGTGTCATCTAGGAGATGCACATGAATTCTGTAATGTGGAGATTTAAAGTGAGCTGAATTTAAAGGTTTTGAATAAGATTCAAGTTTAGTTCACTAGAGTCGTTTTAGATCACAGATAATGATTGATTGTGACTGATGCTCCCTGGCCAGGAAACTGACCCCTAAAAAATGAGGAGAAGCACAGTTGATAAACCGTAATACCTGAATGCAGTAAAACATTTTTATGTTGGTGGGAAAAAACAATTCCTGCCAGAAAAAAATATTTGAAAAATGAAGTGCCTTTTTACACACATATTCCCATCAGCTAAAATCACTTGGAGTTCAAATTGCAGAGTAGTTTTGTGATGTCTCAGACATCTTTCTGCAGAGTGTTACAAAGATAGAAACTGGACACTTATTTCAGCTCTACAGACCAAGTCCAATCCCCTTTAATGGTACCAGATGTGCAGGACATACTAAAATTGTGCTCCCTCAGCATCCCATGAGGGAAATGTTGGCTATGTCACTGAATCTAAAATATTTCATAAACTGGCCTCAATCTTACAGGAAGACTGAATATGTATGTATGTTTTATTATTCATTGCTCTCAGTTCATGACCTACATTCTGATCTCATAAAGATAAAATATAAGGATTTTTGTTTCGTCCTGACTAGAACACTGTGCAGCTCCCAGACAGATATAATAATCAGCTCTGTGGATTTGTTTTCAGGCTAACAGTAAGAATACACCTTCTTACACCAACACAAAGCACCCTAAATATAATTTTTGCTTTAGGCTGTATGTGGCATAACTGAAAGTACTTCTACAATACTTCCGAAACTTTGGATGGTAATGAAACAGCAAAGCTTCACATCAGGCTGTTTTGGAGCCTCTGGCACCACGGAAACTATAGCATCCAAACACTTTTCCTGTTCCGATTCCTGTTTTGAATCACTTTGCAAATGTCTTCCACAGGCCCATCCTGTACGGGAGCTACAGCAAACAAAACTCAACAGGAAGTTCAGCCTGACTGAGAGGTGAGGTCACTTCCTCTATTTAGAAGACTAATTTTCCACCTCTTGCCTCAAATGTAGATGATCAGGTGAGATGTGTTTGGAGGGGGGGGGTCTTTCTTCTTTTTGCACGCACTGGAGCTACCAAGCTAACGTGGCTGATTTCACTCCTGATGCTGCCTTTACACATATGTAAAGGTAAAAGACGTTTTAAACATGAGGGATCTTTGCCTTAAATTTGAAACGTTAGTGTCACTCATCTGTCATGAATGTGTTTTGATATTTCACAACTGCACTAAAATCTTTAGAGCAATGCACTTTGCAGTGATGAGTGAATTTATTTAACATCTTATATTTGAAACCTCTTTTTCATTTCTTTTATTAAAAATTATGGCCTTAGTTCAGTCCTCCAACACTCAACCCTTTCACTTCCCGACATTCAGCCCTGTGAAATAGCTGGAATATTCCCTGTGTTACTTGTTCAACAGGATGTTGCCTAATCTGAATTTCCAGAGAATCATGTAAAGAAAAAAAGTTCTGTTGTTCCTTTTTCTTCATTTTCAATGATATTGCAACATTGACTAACAAAGTCAACAAAGTTACAGTGAAATGGTAAATAATACATCCAAATGGTAAATATTATCATTATCATATCATATTAAGATTAACAGTATTCAAACCCAAATTAAACTGCAACATGCTCTATTAGAACCGTAATAAGCTAAATGTATATACAAAATCAGCAGTCATTTCTAGCAGGAATGTCCAGGTCTGTTCCTGGAGATCTACCACCCTATAGAGTTTAGCCCCAACCCTGATTCAGCAGTACTGGTCCAGTTAAAGGTTTCAGGTTCATCTGAATATTATCACCAAGTGTATTGGATCTGAACTGGTCAGGGAAGTAAACCCAGCACTGACCCTTGTTTGGGCAGTGTCTGAGCTCATGGCAAGTTTTAGACTCTAAACTTCCTATACTAGCTGGAAATATTATCCACCAGAACACTAAGCACAGTTGTAGGTCACTCTGGATAAGAGCGTCTGCTAAATGCCTTAAAGGTAAAGGTAAATGTAAACCTCTAGTACCAGGTTTGGCAAGCTGTGAGTTGTGGTAGGATACATTTTTTGATAGGTGGCTGTTCCAAACTCTAAATCCTCAATTTATACGTACGAAAACAAAGTATTACATAATATAGTAGTATTTTAATAATATAAAATATATTTAGGTAGAGCTTCATTTTAAAAACACTCCTGCATCTTTCAGAAGGAGATGAGACTGCATCCCTGTTCCTGAAAGGCCACATGATGAGCAGTAAGAGCATTGTAATTAGGCAAATGTGTCCCAAAGTCAGAAAGTCAGTGTGTATCACTAAGAAGTGTCACCATCAAATCACATTTTCTGCAATTAAATGTACTTTGCGTAACATCTTACCTTAACTGCGCACTGAGGAAGCTAACCTCAGTATGTTTTATCTGACAACCGGTGTCTGAGGTAAGGATGTTTTTGTACAGTGAACCGTGTCTTTGGTTTCACTGGTGGGTGGTCTTTGCAAGTTCAACTTTTGGGATTGTTGCTTCATTGTATGTCATCTTTGATTATGGCCATGGAAAGTGAATTTCAATGGTACAGTAATTTTCCCTAATTATATGTAGACAATATTCATTTCCAAAGTTTCATAAACTGTTTTATAAGATTCAAGAGCATGTAGAAATCTTATTTTCTTTCTCTGTAGAGACTATGTTCAGAGCAGACGAGAATACCGACCAGGAGAGTTCACGGCGTATTCTGGCTTTCAGGGTCAATGGAACAGACCACGTGCTCGTACCAATGAGGATCAACCCTTCAAACCGTCACTACTCAGATATCGTGCCATGTCCGAAAACGACCTCAGAGTGGAGACCCACAGCCTTCAAAGCCATATATCAGCTAATGCTAATGCCAGCAGAATCCGAGAAGTTGATGAGAACGTCACATCCGTTGATGAAACAAAGAAGAAAAAAGGCCCACCTCCTCCTCGTCCACCGCCTCCAAAATGGGGTCAGTTCCACAAAAGGCGAGCATCTCATCACAATCTCTTCTCGTCCCCTCCTGTCTCCTCGTCACAGATGCAAACGTACTCCCCTCACCCTCCTTCTGTCCCTGAATTATCACGTCAGCGCTCATTTAGCCTTCCTCCAACTGATGGAGCAGAGAACTGTCAGCGGTGCTGCCTAGAAAGCCCGGTTGCCCCACCGAGTCCAGCCTTGAATCGCAGAGCTTTCAAACCTGTGGCCCCGCCTCCAAAAGAACGAGACATGCCGAGATCTGATTATGAAATGAACAGAGTGATGGGCACACCCCCACCCTTGATTGAGTCAAGTACAAGGTAAGGACTGCTAGTAGAATGTCTGGAATAGATACTGTGACTGACCTCAGATCTATCATTTCTGATTGTATTATCTCCCTTATCATTCAGATTTTCGGACCAAAGCTGGGGGCGGCCTTCTGAACAGTGCAGGCCAGCTGTGGTAAAGCCAGTCTTCCATAAGCATAAAGCAGAGTGGGATTTGACTGCTTCTCACAACTCCTCAACAACCATCAGCACTAGCAGGTCATCAGGACCTGCTCCTTCTTTGGAGAATGGCTGTCATCCTGGGGCTGTGCCTCCTGAGTCTTACTTCACAATGAACTACCAACAGCACTTACAGAATCAGCCACAACAAATAAGCTTCTCTGGCACAACCTTGAAATACCCGGAACATCCGACCCAAAGTCCACCTCAAAGCGAGGAACACGCCCTGCCCTTGGAGACAGACATAGATGAGTTCCATGAGAACGAGGGCACAGCAGTGGAGCAGCAGAGGCAAGAGGAAGGAAGGGTGGAAATGCAATGCTTTGCCCAACCAGTGACGGTGCTGGAAACCGACATAGACACGCTAACAGAAGACGAGGCTTCTTTGGCAGGGATGGGGAGAATGCAGAGAGCATCCCTTGTGGACTGCCTGTTGGAAAAGGACTGTGGCAGAGCCAGGAAGGAGCTGATGGGAGAGCTCTTTCCTCTCTGCACAGAAGCAGGGAGTGGAGGGGAGGGCTGGAGAGGAGGTTACCCAGTTAGTGGAGACACTCTAGAAAGGTAGGTCAGCTATTATACTTGACAGCCTTTAGAATTATAATCCATCCCCTCATATTCCAGTTAACTAAGTGCTTAACCGCTTAATCCCTCCATACCTACTCTCCTAGGTCCTCCAGACAGGCCTCCTCAGCATCACAAGGCTCAGCCTCCACCAGCTACAGTGCATCCAGCAGCAAAGCTCAGCTTCTTAATAAGATAAGGGACTTCTCAGAGACGAGGGAGGAGGATGAGGAGCTTAACTACAAGGTTTGGACTGATTATAGATTCCTGCAAGTTAGTGAAGTACACTTGTTTAGTAAGTAAGTAAGTATGGGATATTCTATGATCAGCTGACCCAATCACAGTTAGCAAGAGTAGCTTGAATGGTCAGGTAATCTCCTATGTGTCTATGCACATTTATAAGTTACTTTACCCAAATTCAGTGTTTCATTTTTGTGGGTATACATTGCATATACCCCCCTAATAGTAGGCTACCAGTGTTCAGAAGAAGGTCTTTCAGGAGGTATGTTGCACATTTCTGACTGTTGGTGTACTCTGTTTGCAGAGGCAGTTAATGGAGAGCCTGCGCAAGAAGCTAGGTGTCTTACGGGAAGCCCAGAGGGGCCTGCAGGAGGACATCAGGGCCAACACTCAGCTGGGTGAGGAGGTGGAAAGCCTGGTGCTGGCTGTCTGCAAGCCTAACGAGGTGGACAAGTTCCGCATGTTCATTGGCGACCTGGACAAGGTGACCAGCCTGCTGCTTTCCCTTTCTGGACGGCTGTTAAGAGTGGAGAGTGCACTGGACTGCCTGGACCCAGAGTCGGGACACACTGAAAGGGTGAGGAATGGGACTTTGGTGAAATTGAGATTATAGTTTTCTTAGTTATGACTAAAATTTGTGAAATGTATAGAACATAAATACAGTAGGACATGATTCTATATAGTGATAGTCCTAACATTAGGCTATTTTTAACCCTTTACTTTCGTAGAAACCTTATTTTTTATGATAGTTTTATAAACACAGACTTTGACGGCTGCGCTTTGGTTTCTCTGTGTATTGTGGTCCTCTAGCTCCCCCTGCTGGACAAGAAGAAGCAGCTCCTGGCGCAGCTGGCTGAGGCTCAGGAGTTAAAGGAGCATGTGGACCGACGAGAGCAGGCAGTGGGCAGGGTGCTGGGCCGCTGTCTGACCCCCGAACAGCTGCGTGACTACAGCCATTTTGTGAAGATGAAGGCAGCACTTCTGGTGGAACAGCGGCAGCTGGACGACAAGATCCGGCTGGGAGAGGAGCAGCTCCGTGGCCTGAGGGAGAGCCTGGACCTTGGAATCGGCCTGGGATATGGTCACTAGAGGAACTGGGAGTGGCCGTGCATGATTGTTTTCTGTATGGCCTATTGGACACACAACAGTATCTGAGAAAGAACGCTGTGTTGGGCAGTGGACAATGCATGGACATTGCAAAAACCCTGCAATGCCAAGACTTCTTTAGAAGCACAAATACTACAGAAACTCTTTCCGCAGTAGTGTAACGCTTAGCTCCTACATTTACTCACTCAGCAGCTCTTTCACCCCGCAGCACTACTTGAAACTGTGTACTGAGAATTCACACTAGGCTGAAAATAACCTCAACACACTACATCTAAGCCATGTTACAACTGTACGTGTGCCTCTCACTGAGCACAGCTGAGGGATTCCCCATGCACTGCTATTTATTTATTTATAACTCTCAGCGAACATGAAGAAAGAATTCAGCGTGTGGGATTGGATTCTCTTTACGAGGTGACCAGTGGTTGGTTCCGGTGGCAGAGAAGAGTTCTATCCGTTGAAGTGTCTTTGAAGGAGAAAGACTTGTATGTCAGGGATAGCCTTAACAACACTAAACAGCAGCACAGCTTCATAGGAGTCATGGATGACTCGTTTTCTTCAAACTGGAATTTGCTCGTATTTAAAGGCATCACAGAACGTAACCCGGTCTTGGCTTACTGGAGAAGTCCATCTTTTTCTTTTAATCTGTTCAGCCAGGTTCCGAGAATATCTGCATTCCTTATTCTGTGATTAGTTATCTGGCAGAAATGTATCCTGTCCAGGGCAAAGCATAAATGCATAGACAGGCTTTTAGCTTCTCGAAAGTGCTTTACTGTATTTTCCGTAACTCATTTCAGGAATTTTGTTGTTGTTGCCAAAGATTCATTCCATGAACACAAAAACAGAAATATGGTGCTTATCCTTTAGTCACATGCAGTCGGCTAGCCTCCACCCTGTCCAGTTCGTTTCAGTGGTGTCTATTTTAACTATCCCTAGTAGTTAAATGAGTATTGGGTGCTCCTACTTTGTGTGGTGTAATGTAATACACCACTTCTGGGCAAACTGCTTCCTAATATCCTTCTTCTAATGGAGAAACTCGGGAGATTTCTTCAGAGGAAAGGAGAATGCTGCTTTATCGAACATTTAATGCCTTGAACGTTTGAAAAAGCCTTTTGTTTTTCTACCAAGAAATGTTAAAACAATTTATTACAATTACTATTTCTGTTTTTTTATTATTTGTCTTTTTTAAATTGAGTTCAGGATTTTCTTTAAAGGGCTTTCACAACAGACCTTTTTTCTTACTGTGCCAAAAGAATGAATGTGTAGTTATTATTACAAAAAGAAATTGTCATATGTGCCCTGGAATACGTCCCTGTACATACAGCCTACTTTGTACTCATTTGTTGTATTATACCTTCGTAAATAACTTCAGGCTGAAAATGTAAGAAAATATTTGGTTGCGTAATAATTCACGGTTCCCTGCCTTTTTGGATATATTAAAAAGACCAGAGTGGAATTTGTACAATTGATGATAAAAACAATTAATATTTTAAGCTGTGTGTGTTGATTTATTTAGGCTAGACCAAATACAATACTGGGTAAAGTCAGAGACCACCCTTAATGTATTACATCTCCAGTCAATATGGCCATTACACACAACAGGGCAAAGGCCTACAGTTATCAGAACATCACAGAGCAGCCTCAGGAGCTCCCTACAGAATCAGCAGTCTGTGTACACCACATGCTTTATTACAGCTTCCATTCTTTTCAGGAGGCTCAGTTTTTCTATCAAATAATCAGAAATATATTTCTGTATTCCTGCAAAGTTCAGTCTTGGTGATGGCATTTTTGCTTCCCTCAAACCTAGTAATCCCAATTATAAATTTAGACGCCTCTGTCCCTGAAACTGGCTCAGAGTGGAAGGACAGACTGAAACCCCTGTGGATTTCTTCAGATGTGAGGCAAGAGGGGAGCTTATGCTTTAGTTGGTGGACTACCAGCCCTGGTAAAGTTCCCATTTCTCTATATCTATTTAATGTTCAAGTTTCTGAAACCCGCTTATCCACTTGTTCTGCCTAGACTTTCTCATTCCTTTGTCACCTCAACGGCATAGCGGAGGCGTAACCATGGCAGAAGGGTGTACAAAAGCAGAATACATAAATAGATTTGATGATATACTTTGTGTTGGAGGCTTCTGTTATACGTTTGCTACTTTTTCCCCTAAACTGAAATGAAAAACTTGAATGGCCATTTTAATTTGGTCTCTGACTGTACTTACACGTTTAATGTGCTCTCATTTCACACATTACAAGTGAAGTGTTTTACAAATCTAAGAATTCAGTAACACAGGTTAAGCCAAGCTATAGATACATTAACTAGTTCTGTAGTCCCTTTCAGGTTGGCTCAAGAGTTTACTTATTTATAAAGAGTCTGATGTGTAAAATTATATGTGCTTGTTTGAGCACTCTTGAGTGATTTATGGTTTGGTTAACTTTGCTACAAATGCACATAATACATAAGGTGAAAATCCCTTTAATAAAACTCATGAAATTCAGTGTAACAAAGGAAAAACACTAACTAAAAGCAAGTTGAGAACATTTACAACCACAAAGAAAACAAAAACTGTACAACCCTAATGCTGGATTCATTGCTCATTTTTCTTTACTCCAAGTTTTTTTTGTTTAATTCATTAGATTTTTTTAATAAGGGGAAAATTTAGTGACAAAAACGGTTTACTGTATGTGTTTTGTAGTACCGTGGAGAAACCATCGCACACGGATGCATGAATAATCTTGGCTGGTTTTTGGGTGTACTCTTCTCCACCACTGTGCCACAATGAGGATCGTTATTTGTACAGGATGTCGTAGTGGCCTGGTCGATAGAGGAGGAAGATGCGTGGTTCGCTGCCCTCTGGAAAGACATGGTGGTTAACCGTGCCACCTTCTCCTCTGTCCATGTACTCCACCAGTATGGACACATTTAACGCCTGTGCTAAGGCAATGATGTGGATGTGGTCACTCTCTTTGGACATTGGCTCCACCTCCTACAATGCAGCACACAGAACATTCAGATATTACAGCTAGTTCTTTTCTTTTTTTTTTTTTTTGGAAACAGTTCAGTTCCCAATAAATCTATACACTTTAGCCAAATGTTTGACTTTCAAAATTAATTTTATGTGGAGGACATGTAGGCATAGCTATTAGCTATTAACTGTTTAAAAGGGGCTTTGATTTGACTCTGACCCCTCAGACCGACAGCCTCTAGAACTGTGGTTCCCAACTCTGGTCCTGAAGCACACCCTGCCATGCACATATTTTATCTTCTTGCCAAAACCTGCGAATTAGCCGATTATTTAAATTAGGTGTGACCAGGGAAAACACGAAAGTGCCGGGCCTGGGCAGGGACCACTGCTCTAGAACATTCTTGAAATTTGTATTAAGTGCAACGCTGCTACCACAATACACAGTTGTATGCACTGTTGTGGTACCCCTGACAGTCAGTCAGTGCAAATTAGTTCACAATGAATTTGAATATTCCTAAAGAACACACATTTGATCACTCTTATTATTTTAAATTCGGTTACATCAATAGAAATTGTGCACTAAAAATAGAAGATAAATAGCACATGTTCTCTGTTGAGAATGTGTGAATTTTTCTCAGGAAATTAACAAACATGCAATTCGACCAAAGGTGTTAAAACCTTTGCATTTTACTGTAGCTGTTTGATTTACTGGATTGAATAGGAGCCTAGACTACACAACAGAGCAAGACGTTTTACAATGCATCTACCTAGAATGACAAGCATGCAGCAACTGTCCCCAAAAAATAAATAAATAAATAAATAAAAAAAAAAAAAAGATACAGAATGTACTTCAGTCATGGCCGTGGGCAAATAACATGATTAGCATAGGAGCATCTGCATCTGGTGTAAAAGCTTTACTTTACTTTGCACTGTGAGGCTAGTGTAGCTGACAAGTAACAGAAGTTTATAACCAGTTTCCAAAGTGCAGGCTGTTAAGTCTCAGAGTGCCAGTTGTTAAATAATCTCACACAGACGTCTGTGATTAATGACATCTCAGGACATAAAAATACATAACCGGGGACAATTGCCTTATTGCAATCACTTCAAATTCCCTACTCTCTTCTTACCTGCTGGCAGAATTCTTTCACAGAGCGTCCTCCCTCTATGAAGTGCTGAAAGAAGGTGTGCTCTCTCTGCAGGTAGCCTGAAGTAAGCAACCTCAAATACACCACCACATAATCGGACACACTCTGGTCATTAAAGGAGCTCAGCAGCTCCCCGAGGGCTGGCTGCTTTTCACAGAGCTCGATCAGGTCCATGAACTGATGACAAGAGAGTGGAACAATACTGAGACCGATAAAGGAAACACACATTTGCATAAATAAATACTTTAAACAGAACAGCAGGAAATCATCTTATTGTTCCCACTCACCGTGTTGTGAAAGTCTTCAATAGTGAACTCAGTGAAGCCCTGGTTCACAAGGTCCAGTTTGCTTTTTGCTGCCACTGCTTTAAACCTACACCCAAGTAAAAACAGCAACACACAGAAACTAATCAACTTCACCAACATGGCAAATAATAAAATTTAACATGTCGGTCTGACACTGAATAAATAATATTTGAAAAACATCTTTTAGTTCATTTACACTGTCAAATTAACTCAGCCCTCCGGACTCCTTGAAAACACACGGACAGCTTGCCGTCTTTTCTGAAATTTAGTCATATTAAACACCTAAACATCCCATCATGCCATTTAAAAGACACATGTACCCATATAGTATAAATTCCTATATACTATATATAAGGTGTGAAGATATTTTCTCACCTGTAAATTACATTGGCATGCACCAGTGGGTGGGTGTAAAGGATATTAACCAGTAATTCCATAGGTTCACCTCCCTTTTCACCTAATTTACAAACCCTCCATAACACCACATTTCCCCTTTACAATCCATCCTGTACAGCAGGAATATAAAGGGTCCAGGTGACTTTGTACAGTATATACCTGCAAGGTTTTACTGCTCTACATACATTTTGCAACACTCTTTATATTCTTTACACACTTTATATTCTTCAAAGCTTCTCCTTTGGTGTGAAGAGCAGGTTTTGACTGAACAATGATTTGGCAGTTTTCTTTTCCCAGTTAAGCACATTATAAAACTCATTTGGTCCAAAGATGGTATTAGACAACTTTGTTGATGAGTGCCGACATCTCAAGGATAGAAATGCACTTAAATGTGCCATTAATGCCAGGACAGTACTGTCCACAAATATGCATGCGTGATATTGTCTTTACTCGCAGTAAGCCTGGACAGTCTGTAATACGTTCTTGCTAACCAAAAATAGAAAGTAGCTTTTCGGAATAACTTCTGAATAACTTTCACAAGGAGTACATATTTTCTCCATATTGCCCAGCCCAGTTTACATCATTAGCCAGCAAGATGGCACACAAAGTGATGAAGAAGATGAAGAACAATATTTAACCAGCAAACAAAGCAAAGGCTTTACTTTTGGAGCTCTTTGCTGTCATCCAGTAGGGACTCCAAATGTGAGAAGCCAAAAGCTCTGTAGAAACAGTTTCCATCAGGTCGCGTCTTCCGAATGTATGAATATTTTTTGTGAAGGTCCTGCAGAAAGCACGCAGAAGTATAGCTCATGTTAATCTTTACTCTCATTACTAACAAAGATTTGACAGAACCAAAGAAAGGCAAAAAACACATTTAAAATGGCCTTAAAGTCCTACGACAATCATCACCTTGATCTTGAGTTGATAGATGGTGTCTTCTTCTGCATACTCTTTCTGTAGCACAGACAGATCCTGTCTGTCTGACACTAAGGGGTTGCTGGTGGCTATCTGTTTAAAGACAGTAAACATAACAGACACCATCATGACAATAAAAAAGATATACTTGTTTGTGATTAAAACATAAATCTTCATGTGTGGCATGTGTAAATGCAGAAGGCAAAGCTGTATACTGAACCAAAATAACTTACTTCCTGCTGAATGCGGTCTTGCTGTGCCATGATGGCCTCATCATAGGCAAGGCAATTCACACCTAGTGGGGGTGGGTGAGAGAAAAGAAAACGACATCTTAAAACTAATCTCAGCAACATTATAATGAACTTTAAATTTCTAACATGAGGGAAAATAAACTTGTCAACCTGAAATTAAACCTGGTTAATTCCTGTGCCAGATCATATTCAGCGTATCAGCATGTTTTTCCACCTCTATAACAAAATCTGATTGGTTTGTTTTTACTTCATTAACAATAACAAGCATTTGATAGCCCTAACCCACCGATAAAATACTTAGATAAGCGGTCCTCAATGGACAAACCCAGCAAACTAGGAAAAAATTAATTCTGTGGCAAAGCTAAAAATGACTGAGGAAAAGGCGGTAGCCCATTTCAGCAATATATGACAGTGGACCAGTGTGGCTTCAGTTTATCCATCCTGAGGCTTTTACATTACCGAGTTTACCCAAAAGAGGCACATCTGTTCCCCACAGCACATCCAGAACATACACATGCACATGTAGAACATACGCTACACACTTATCTTATAAAGTCAAAGGTATTATTAGGGAGTCCTCTCACGCCCCATTACTGGAATAACAGCCTTTACTATTCTGGGAGGACTTTATACACAATATTGAAACACTGCTAAGAGGCGCTGACTGCATTCATGCACAGGAGCAATAATGATTGGCTTGCTGACTCGAGTAAACTTAAGTCATTTTCCTCAATCATGTCAATTTAGAAATACTGGCGCTTGTTGCTCCAGGGTCCTTTTAATAAAGAAAAGAAAAAAAATGTTGACAGAATGTGTAGCACAGACACTACAAGCTCTTTGCGTATGAAAGATCTAAAGGACAAATCAACCATTTCTTTTCTTCTTTTTTCTACCTATTAACATAGCTGTTTCTGGCAGTGTCTCAGTTTAAGTGTAGTTTGGGCTCTAACCTATTTGTACTAACAAGTAGACAACAAAGCACTTTTTAAGTTGCACTTGAAAAGCTGGTTGGCTGTGTCAAATTTTTAACGGTAGTCAGGTCGGGTATTGATGATGAATGATTATTTCTCCATCACAAACAATACTCCAAGTCATCCTAAAAGGATTGGATGGCACTGCGATGAGCCTTGGCATGCCATTGAGCATCACATTCTTTTTACAATGATAACGCATGGGGGAAAAAAAAAAAAAAAAAAACACAGTAGTAGTAGTTCATTAAGGATTTAATACCTCCAAATGGTCCCATAAAAAAGGTTACCCTTATCTACACGCTTGCTGAGACATTGCTGAATGAGAGCCTTAAGTATGTTTTTTAGGAAAAATGTGAGTTTTTGGTGGAAAGGTATATACAGGGTGCTGTGAAGCAAAATGGCCCCCAAAGTTTTTTTTTTTTCTTCCTTCAGCCTTACCACTATTCAGCTATTATCAACACTGCACTTAAAAAAGAATACTAATGTAATACTAATGTAAAAGATCAGCAGTGATTTTCAGTCAAATTGTCCTTTATATCTTGATTAATACTCATGCTGCATATAAGCTGTCCTCTGTCCTTTTTTAATAGGGGACATTGGCTGTTTTTTCAAAAATTGCATATTTATATGGCTGAGGTGCAAACAAAGTCATTTGGGCTCATGTGGTAGGAAATGCTTTCCATTTCCAACGGAAATCAGGCATTGGTGAAGTTTAATGCCTCTTAAAGCTTATTACATGGTTAGATCAGTGTTTCTCAACCCTGGTCCTGGAGGCACCTTGCCCTGTGCATTCTAGTGGAGTCCCTGCTTTAGCACACCTCCTACATCTCTGACAGGGCTTGTTAGCGGGTTGAGTCATATGTGTTGAGAGGAGGGAAGGCACCAAAACATGCAGAGTAGGGTGCCTCCAGGACCAGGTTGTAGAGTCACTGGCTTAGATATACATAGGTTAAAGTCTGAAACGGTATTTTATGATTATGTTTTGGCTAAAATGTATTTTAATCCCTGATTCCCATTACCACCACAGTAAACAAAGAGGGGTCGGTAAATTTCTCTACAAGCCTTTTCACACCAAACCACCCTGAATGACTCCGTTTACATCTCCAGGACTGAATCATTCTGAAAATTTGAAAGTCTAGTGGAATTCCCCTTTAGATGCCTTCAGCATTTTCCTGACCAAAATGACCTTAAAGCAACGACTGCCAGGGTGTGTACAGTGACATAGCTAGGGAAAGGCTCCAGCAGTGACATAACACAAATTACCTCGAGTCAGCAAAGAGGAGAAAAAGCTAGGTGGTTGCTGGAAAGAAGGTCTATAAACAAACAAGTAAGAGAGAGAGAGAGATAGAGAGATACTGTTAACTGTCCTCGGCCTCCAGCATCGCTACGCTATCTGAGGCAGCCGAGCAGCCACTGCTGTATGTACACCGAGGCTTACGGAGGCGCCTGACAGCGGAGACAAACAGGGCCAGGGCGAAAAATCAGCGAAGAGGAGCACCGACACGCTCAATTCCTCCTCATCTTTATTTATCCGCCTCCTCTATCTGCAGGCTGAGGAGCTGTGGCCTCCCTTAGCCCTTCCTTTCTTTCCTCCTCTGGATGGTGCAGCACGGCCGGACAGATGCGTGTTATTTTTCTGAGGCGACTCTCGAAGTGGAAACCAAATACAGTCTAAAACATGGGACCCTCAGGCACGTAAGTGCAGCGCCATGTCAGGGGGGACATGTTTGGCTTTTAACAGACAATGCTTCTTTCACTCACCCTCCATCTCTCCCTGGGATGTTTCCTGCTGCTCGTCCGCCATCTTGGATTGGGGTTGTGTTTCTCCCCCTCCCACCCTCTGTCAACCTCTCAGCACTGCCGGGTCAGCAAAGCTCGAGTCGGCTTCTTATTCGCCAGCTCCTCGCTCGAACATGCCCGTGCCACCTTAAATGGTGCAACTTTTAAGGTGGACCAGTAAAACGGGGCTCGTGTTTTCGCCCCACTCCCTCTGCCAACCTTTCAGTCATGCTAGGTCGGTGGCTTGTAATTGTTTAGGTTCTTTCTCAAAAAGTCCCGTTCCACCTTAAATGGTGCAACATTGTGGCGCATTTAAGGTGGAACTGAAAAAAATCGAGCAAGAACCGGCGGAAGTCGAACACCAAGTCAGCTAAGAACCGAAGTGTCCTGCCCTGTTGAATCAACTCGGGTTTTAAGCCTGCTAAAATGCTGAGAGTACTCAGGCTTTCATCGTCTGTGCAGGGGTTTCGGAAGGAGGCAGTCTGGCGCTGCCATCATAGCAGCTTGACAAGTCAGTCCCGAGTTTAGTTTCCCCATTTCACAGCCGCGTGTATGAGGTTATCAGTAACGTTATGTAGAGGACACCACCGATTCATTTGACCTCAGCCCCGAGTCTTCCCCGCTGGCTCGTGATTGAAAGACTGCTTATCTGTTTCGCGTTACTGAACGGTGAATTCGCGGGCTACAGTATTTCCCTTACAGAAACAGATCTTCAGTGCGTTCAGAAGTCTGGGGCCATTATCGTCATATCAGTAATAGCTGTTCCTCAGTGTTTAAGTGCTATATAGATAAAAGTATTATACCATTAAATGCTAAATAAAGCAGTTCTTTATTTACAGTGATTCCCCGATACTTTGAGTAAGATTTAATCTGGATGCTGATTTTATAACTAGCATTTTCTGGGGTTTTCTATGGAAGCCCATTGGATTTTATGGAATCCAGCATGTGATTATTTTTCATTATTAAATTCATTTCAAAGTCATCATTTTAAGACACTATTTCATTATTTTGAAATGCTATGCCATTATTCTGAGATATTATTTCATCGTTTCAGACTACTATGCCATCATTTTGAGATGTTAAGGCATTTTTTAGATATTACCTCAAAAATTTGAAGTGCTAAGCCATAATTTTTACATGTTATCCCATTATTTTAAATCTAGCATCTCAAAAGACTAAGATAGAGGTTGGGTATCTATGCATAGATGCATGTCCATTAAGTAAATATTTCTTGTGTATCCACCATAGATGACTTTGTTGAAAACATGGACAAGAAGACAACATGGGACAGATTCTACACAGAGAACAGCAAGGGAACATTTAAGAATTTTGAGTGGTTCTTTGGCTTCCACGTAATCAAAGACTGCATCCTGCCTCTGCTGCAGACTACATCCACTACTGATGCATCATTACATGTTCTAGATATTGGTTGTGGGACATCAGCATTGGGCCCCTGTATTTACAGACACTCCGAATGTGCTGTGAAGGTCACATGTGCTGACATTTCTCCAGTGGCAGTGCGACTTATGCAGGAACATGCAGCAAGCACCCCAGTGCAACCCTGCAATCCATCCTCCACCCTGGTCTTCCAAGAATTAGACTGCACTGAACTTGGAAGACACTTTGGGCCAAAGAGCCTGGCCTTAATAGTGGACAAGGGGACAACAGATGCATTGGTGAGGTCTAAGGAAGGGCAAGCCAAGGCTGGACAGATTATAAGGCAAAGTCTTAAGGTTCTGAGACCCTCAGGACACCTGCTACAGTTCTCAGATGAAGATCCTGATGCCAGGCTGCTTTGGTTAGAGAAGGAGAGTCGAGGCTCAGAGGTTGCAGCTGAAGTAGGGGTACAGGAAGTTGGAGAGATCAGAGGGGTCACTTACTTCTGCTATCAGATATCTCCTCGTTTAGCCCAAATCTGACATATTTCTGTATGTCACTTCTGCTGCCAAAGTTTGTCATCTTTATCATTTTGGTTTCTTTCAATAAACTTTTTTTGCCGATGACTTGACTGTAGAAAAAGTGTCAGTATTTTGAGGCCACCACTTAAATGTTTGCAGAGAGATTACTGCTGGACTGCCATGATTGTACAAATAATACTTTATTGTAATTGGAATAAGTGCCATGATTAAAATGAGAAAAAAAGGCATGGGGCAAAAGCCAAGCCAACTCAATACAGTATTATACAGCCACCAAGCTAATACTGTATTTACAGAAGATAGGACATTGTTTGGGAGTGGCAAGGCATCCAAAACAACAACAACAACAACAACAACAACAACAAGGAACAGTAGACAATACAAGTGGTGTCCATTTAAAACAACACCAATAAAAGCCTGGTATGATTAAGAACTTTAGTCCCAACAAGGAAGCACAAAACAGGAAAAAAACAACTATTAAAATGGCGAATAAAGCACATTTGGGACACCACAGTGCCACATATTAGGGGGAAAAAATCTTTATAGTCTTTGACAGCTAACAAAACAAAAAAAGAACAAAAGATTTGTGTGCACCGTCGCATCTAGTAAACATTTGCAACTAGTAAAATCCTGAGGGTTTTGTGGGAGACATCAGACCCACCTAGTCTAGTTTTAGTATTTCTGGGGACGGTTTGGTTTCTGGCGAGTATACGGGTTGTACTGCCGCTTTGGGTGTTTCTGCTTCATCACCAAGTTGTTTGTTGAACAGGAGGGGGCAGCAGGAACAGGGCTCGCATTAGATGAAGGTAAGGCATTGTAGCTCCCAACTTGAACCCCAAAACAGAAATATGTTAATACAACAAAATAGAAAGTGTAACACAGCAGATTAACCCTCAACATCCTTAAAGTCAGACATGGTATAATATAAAGTCAGTAATGGTAAATGCTGTAAATGTGCCCCTTACCGTTGGGAGCTGTGCTGTTTTCCTCAGGGTTCTCGAAGCTGAAGAACCCAGCACCAATTTGAGGAAGGGTAGCCAATCCATCTGTACAGAAATCAGGCCCATATCCATTATACTGATGTCCCTGTTGCCAGGCTGGCCCTAAAAAATACATTACAAAAGGTCTTAGACAAACATGCAGAGCCTCTGTAGTGACATGTTGATTATTTCATAATTATTCACAAATTAATATAATAATAATCATTATTATCATCATATTTATATCATTGTGTGTTTTGTTCATTCTTTGTGTCTTTCAAATACTTTTTTTTTTTGTTACATTTAATTTGACTATTTAATTAGAATTTTTAAAAATCTATATTCATTGAACATTTTGACATCATTAATGTACTGTGTGTAGTTTATTGTAACCTGTGTTGCTGAAGGCACTGGACTGCATGTAAAGGTTACTATACCCCCTGCCATCATGCGCACCTGTTGGAAAAAAACAAGTTGTTCCAGATTTCTAGGAATCTCGCACCAGAAAAATATCATCTGAGTTTTTTGGGTAAAAAAATGTTTTGTGACCCATGGAGAACTGCCTGCAACCACTCAAACTTTTCCAGACATCCCACTGATACTCCTTAGGCTTTGCTAGAACCTGAATTTGTTTTAGCAAAATATGCAAAGACCAGACCACCTTTAACAGTGTACAGTAACCCACACAATTAATAACAACGACATGAAACCTTGCAGTTCACATTCATAAAACCCAGAATCTGCCCAGGAGCGGTCTATAGACACTCTGATTTGAAGTCTGGGTATAATCCACATCCTACTCTGATCTGCAAGATGAGGTTACTGATTAAAATGAAAAGAATGAAAGCAAGCGTACACTACAAATCATTTACAAGCTTTCCACAATCTGTTAGCTCAATTGGCAGGCTGGAGTATGTTATGCACAGGAATGTGCTGCAGCTGCATTCCCTCGCAAGGAACGAAACACATGCTAAGTACAAACCCCAAACGTGTACTTTTCCATCAGAGCATTGGGCAGCCTTATTTCAAACTACTTCAATGCATCACTTGTTGGCTAATTATACAACCCCTGGCAAAAATGATGGAATTACCACTCTTGGAGGAAGATCTATCGTTTAATTTTGTAGAAAAAAACAAAACAAAACAAAACAAAAACACATGCACTTTTTTTCAAAATTCCAACCTTCTGGCATAAAAAAAGAAAATAGAATTGTTGTAGTCAGTCACAATTGTGTTTCCAGATCAAGTAGAGAAAAAAAAGGAATCACTAAATTCTGAGGATAGTATTATATATAATATGGAACAGCTCTTTAATTTGCCGTTCTAAAAGAAACACCTGCATCAGATTAAATCGCTAATTTGTCTTCAGGTTTTTTTTTTTACATGAATTTACACGGATTGACATGAATCATGGCTCCAACACAAGATATGTCAGTTGAAACAAAGGAGGAAAGCTGTAAAAGGGAAGCGTACAGGTAAACCAAGAAAAAGATCAAAGCATCAAAACAGAAAACTTAACGCAACATGTCTCGAAAACAGAAAACGCACAACAGAACAGAAACAAGAGGATGGAAAATTAGAAACAAGTGGGTGGAAACTGGAGTCCATGTCTGTGACTGAACTGTGAGAAATCACCTAAAAGAAATTGGATTCAAAAGCCATCATTAACACCTAAACCGAAAAGAACATGCTTACAGTGGGCTAAAGAAGAGCAATCATGGACTGTGGATGACTGGATGAAAGTAATCTTCAGTGATAAATTGCGAGTCTGCATTGAAGAAAACATGTAAACTTTCATAGTCATTGATGATATGGGTCTATAGGTCAGGTACAGGCATGGGGGGGACGACAGTCATTACATCGTCAATAAATGAAAAAATTCCATCATCTGAAAGGATGTTTGGTGATGATGACTTCATTTTTAAAGATGATAATGCAGCTTGCCACAGGGCAAACAATGTGAAAACATTCCTTCAAGACAGACACACAATGTCAAAGGCATGGCCTTCAAATAGTCCAGATCTCAATCCAGTTGAAAATCTCTGGTGGAAATTGAAGAAAATTGTCATTGACAAGACTTCAACCTATAAAGCAGATCTGGCAACAGCAATAAGAGACAGTTGGAGGCTGATTCATGAAGAACACTGTTTGGCATTAGTTAAGTCCATGCCTCAGAGAAATCACACTGTTATAAAAGCCAGAGGTGGTGCAACAAAGTACTAATGATGCAGTATTTTTCTCATGTTTCCATAATATTTTTCTCGGAATTCAGTGATTCCATATTTGTTTTCCTCTACTTGATCTATAAACATAATTGACTGACTACAATAATTCTATTTCTTTATCTTTTCATTGTTTCTCAATGCCAGAAGGTTGGAATTTTGTTTCTACGAAATTAAACAACTGCAGGAGCTTCCTCAAAGAGTGGTAATTCCATAATTTTTGCCAGGGGTTTTATACTCTTAATGGCTGCTTCATTAAGTTCACCTACCTTTTCTCTACACTTGCTTTGCATTTTATCATTTATACTTCCCATACACTTTGTGTTCCTAGAATTACAGATTGTACTAACGTGTTAGTAAGCCACCCTTTACCCTTTTCTTGTTAGGACCCCCACAAGACCAGTGAGTGGGTATTATTAGGGGACGGATCATTCTCAGCACTGCAGTGACACTAAAGCGATAGTGACATGTTAGAGTGTGTGTACTGCACACAGTGAATTACACACTGCAGTGTTCCTGTTTTTAAAGAGCTTAAAGACTCAGGCCAAGAACAGTCCACCAACCAAAAGCATACAGCCTGTGATCAGAAACTGACCAACAACTGATGAAGGAACAAACTGTACAGAAACAGCCATCTCCAATTGTGCATTTACCATGTCACTGCAATGCTGGGGGGAGGGTGGGGGAACAATGTAAACAAGACCTGCTCTATGGTGGTCCTGTATGGGTCCTGATGAATAATTAAACAGAAACCAACAACTATGCAGAAAAAGAAATGGACTACGGTCTGTGATTGTAGAACTACTGTAGAACACACACTCGATGGTGCACCAGATGATCCAATAGAGTAGGTGTGCGTATGTGAAACAGGCATTTCAGACTCCCTCATTTAAAATATTTTCTTAAGTTAATACTTTCATTCACACATATACACACACATTTCTAGCATACCTGGGACAGTGTGGCTGGGCAGCTCTACACCCCAGGCCTGGGCAGCATGGGCCAGCAGTAGGCATGTGATCTGGCGATGTGCCACAGCATTCCAGTGAACTCCATCCCTCATGCGGTGGTGGAGGCTGAATCTGAACATGAAGTGCAAGTCTAGAACGTCCATTCCGTAAGCATTTGCCAGCATAGCCCCGTAAAAGTTTGCCTCAATGACGTCAAAACGAAGCGTTGGGCCCATGTGCTCAATCTGAACGACAAATAAGAAAGTATGATCAAATTACTCCACTTACTGACCAGGGACCTGTCAATCATCTAAACAAAGGACCACGGTTACCCACAGTTAAGTTTGGTCCTGGGCTAGTGCAGACTCCATGAGAATACTAAAACTGTGCTGGACTCTGACGGTCCTCGTTTGAATACATCTTTGCCAAAGTTAAACAGAAAGGGTTCACCTCTGGCACAAGAAAGCCTCCAATGATCTTCTTGCCAAGAGGCATGGTCATGTTCCACATTAGCAGGCTTTCCTTTGGCAGAATGGCCTTCAGCTCTGCAAAGAACTTGTGAAGGTTTTCCCTGTACTCAGAAACCCACCTTCGGTTGTATCTGAGTACCAAAACAAAAGAAACATTGGATACACACACAATAGATGGATGATCAGATGGAACGGGAACAAAACAAAGCATTTTAGTGTCTTTACAGGAGCAGTGGCTCTTCTCTTCAGTAACATATACACAACACTACATGCTCTACTCCTTGGAGTAGTTACCTTGAAACATCCCAAAGACAGGAGTTGACTATGACCACATCTGGCTTCAGCTCGCGTTTGAAATCAGCAAGGATGCTCTCCATGTAGCGGGAGAAGACCCGTGTGATGAAGTAGAACCGGACCAGGTGATGGTCTGTGCGGTACTGACGCACTTCTCTGTACTCTGTACCGTTGGTCATGTGACCTAGTCTTCCACCTTCTATTAAGCAATCCCGTTCAAATGACAGCTCTCCCTGACAAGAGATCACAACAGAAGCATATCCAGCCTTCTAGCCTAAAGCAGAAGCAGTCATATATCAGCCGCTCATTCCATAAACATACACTGCACTCCTTGGCCAGTCAGGGAATTCTGTTTTGTGAAATATGCTTTGACCTTGTTTACTCATCCGGTGATTAACAGGTAACCCACTAGTACGACTAAGTGACCAGCTCAGAAACACTGCTTCACTAACTGTAGAGTTAAATATCTGAAGTAATCCTTTATTAGTGGACATTAAAATAAAAATAATTTTGGCCCCCTGTGGAAAACTTTAAAAGGTTCCCAGGAATTCCCAGGGCCAAGCCCTCCATGTGCCTGAATGTGGCAGAATATTGGTACCTGTATACTTACATAATCCACAGAATTGGATAAAAGCTGGTTGGGAAGGGAATACCTTGCTTTTTAGCTGGGATAAAGTCAGATAAGAATCTCTCTGTAGAAGCAGCACCAGGTCTTTGTACACACCCCGCTGGACTAGAGGGAAAACAAAACACTAACAGTTACTTTTCTAACTCTGTTAGAAATGGACACGACTAAATGGTTCTCTACTGGCTCTTTATACTCACTTGAATCTCCAAGTACAACGACAAATTTATTGTGCAGGAGCTGACTGGCCTGGGGATGGGTCACATTCCTCACCACGGCCTCTCGCATGTTCGTCCGTTAGCTGAGGAGTTAGCGGAGCTGTGGAGATCTGAAGTAGCTGCTACTGTAGTAACGCAGCTAAATCACCGAACCCAAGCGGCAGGGACTGGGAGGGTTAAGTAGGCTCTCTCGGTGTTACTGCGATGCTGTAGGTTGTCAAAAGTCGTACAGTCCAGTTGGAGTTTCACCTGGATTGGGAACGTCGCAGGCAGCTAACCTCGATGTTGAAGGTGCTTAACGTTAAAGTGACGTGGCTGTGTAGTTACTACTTTGGTTGTTTAGCCTACCTGCTTTATTTATAGCGTGAACCAAGAACGAGTCATCGGTTAAATCTGCCAACGACACGAAGAACGTCTAACCGTAGGTGAAGTTGAGAGGCCTAGTGGTGTGTATTCAGCTGTCTCCCATCAGCAGGCACCAGTGTATTGACTCGCCAAGTCGTGAGGTGAGTTCCCTCCTGCTGGGCTCGGTTCAGTGTCTCTTATTGAGGAGGTAATTCATGTATAAACGCCAGTTACATACATTTTACCCCGTTTAGGGCTGTTGTTAGGTGCGGAAACGACATAAAAATGCAGTATGACAAAATACTTACAGTTTAAACGCTTATTATTGACGACAATCCCAATAAACTATTCCTCCGCCAGGTAAAGTAGTTCGTTAAAATCAAGGCTATGTTCCCAGGGACGTTACAGCCAATATGGGGACCATTCTATATCATTAATTGTTAAATAATCTGCTTGAAGTTATCATTATGAAGCTAATAAGGATTAGGGACATCACAGGCATCATTATAAACAGATAACATACTGCTTTTCTAAATGTACTGTTAAAAATACTGTTAAATTATTTGCCCCCTGTTCAGTCTTCTTCATAAGGTCAATGTACAAAATTCCACAATATGAAAGACACTGGGCAAAGATTGCATCTGTGGGATGCCATCCTGATGGAGAATGTCTACCCATCAGTTTGTAACCTAAAGCTCAAGTGCAGTTGGGTTATTCAGCAGGACATTAACCCAAAGCACAAAGCAAGTCCACCTCTGGATAAATAAAAAAATAAAGTTTTGGAGAGGCAAAAATCCTGCCTTGTGGCAAGATCTTAAATGGGCCATTCATGCTTGAAAAACCTCCAATGTGTGGGAGGGGGCATTAATTTTTTAATGCACTGGTGCCCATAAGAGACTAGTCACTGCACTGCTGCCAAGGCTTTCACTATATCAAAGTCTTAGCTCCAGTCCAGGGGATCTGGCACACTGCACCGGCACTGTTTACCTACTACATGATAATGAGTTGATGACTTGTATCAGGTGTGTTGGGCAGGGAATACTTGAAACCGTGCAGGGTAGTGAGTTTCCAGGGTTGGAGCTGAGAACAACTGCACTACATGTAATAGTTTATGGATGGTGATCAGCACTTAAATGGATGCTGTGGAGCAGGAAACCCACTCAAGAACTGGCAAATAAATACCCTTGGGGGAGGTCACAAATGACAGAAGGTCTTGCCCAGACAGCATGACTTTTTTTTTTTATCTGAAGCTGAATTACTGAGTCCATTTACATAGCCTACTGGAAAAGCCAGGCCCAGTGACAAATGGAGCACTGACAAAAGAAGAAAAAGATAAAAGGGCATGTATGTTAACAGAGGAGGAAAAAAGCCAGTGCAACTATACTAGTTGTGGTAATATCCTTGTACAGTAAACATACAGCATGCATGTTCAATAAAACATTCAAACTAAGACTACTGGAACTTAACCTACACATGCTGGTGATTGTGGCAAGGCCGATAGTACCAGTCATAGTCAGTGTCAGAATGCCAGGCAATGTCCAATGCAGAAACCCACCACAATTCTCTGGCGAAGATCATGTTGGATGAAGAAGAGTTTTAGCTACCAAAGTCAGGTTCAGTACATTTCTGGGTAGATTATATTATTGTTGAAGAATGTCGCTGACAACACATTCCGCAATATGACCAAGCCAATCTTATAAATTGTATATGGTAATTGGAAGGTCAGAATAGTTCTAATAATGAATGGCCTGTGTAATGGGTCCAATTTTCTTTAAGCATTGCTTAAACATATGTAAATAGATTACAGCTGGACTGCCATGTTCATACAAAAAAAGCCTTTATTGTAATTTGCATAAGTGCTTTGATTTAAAAACAACAACAACAACAACAACAACAACAAGCTCCAAAAAGCCAATACTGTATTCACAAAATACAGGACATTGATTATGAGTGGCATGCCATCTAAGACGATAGAAATAGAATATTAAGTAATTGAAGATTATACAAATAGTGTCCAAATAAAATAACACCAATAAAAACCTGTAATGATAAAGAATGTCGACACGATGACAAACTGAACGCGACTCTTAAAAGACAGAAAAGGCACATTTTTCTTTAGTGGGTCTATCATGAACAGGCCTCACGTTTAATGGCAAGGCATTGTAGCTCCCACCTTAAACCCCAAAAAGAGAGAACATATTATTTGTTAATATGACAAACATAGAGAATGCAACACAGTACATTAACCCTCAACATCCTTAAAGTTAGCCATGGTATAATATAAAGTCAGTAATGGTAAATGCTGTAAATGTGCCCCTTACGGTTTGGAGCTGTGCTGTGTTGCCTATGGTTCCCAAAGCTCAAGTATCCAGCACCAAATTGAGGATGGGTAGCCAATCCATCTTCATAGAAATCAGGCCCATAGCCATTGTACTGATGTCCCTGTTGCTAAGCTGGGCCTAAGAAAATACATTACAGATGTTTTTAGTAAATATTAATTTAATTAATTCTACATCCCCAAAAGATTTAGTATATTTAAATTATGATTTAATTATGGTATTTCTTATCTGCATTCCTTCATGTTATGCATCAATGCATAATATTCTCACACCATTAAATATTATGATTAATAGATTGTAACCTGTATAATCAAAGGCCCTGGACTTCATGTAAAGGTTGTTATACCCTCTGCCACCATATGACCCTGTTGGGGGGAAAAGAAGGCCAAACATTTTTCAAGAAGTAACTCTGCCAACACTTACTTCCACCAGCAAAGTGTCATCATCCATGAAGTGAGATCTTTATCTCTATAATAGCCAGAATCTACCCAAGAGCATGATGGTCTATAGACACTTTGACATAAGGTCTGGCTATAATCCAGCATCCACATCTTATTTTGATCTGCAAGATGAGGTTACAAATTAAAATAATGACTAATAACTAATGAAAGCAAACAACTTTCAAAAACTTTTGACAATCTGAGATAATCAGAATTGGCAGGCTACAGAATATGATAAAAAGTAACATACTGTTATTGCCCCATTCCCTTACAAGGAACATAAGAAATATAGACATGCTATATTTGCATATATGCATATGACTAATGTTCCTTAACCAGAGCAGGAGTAATCCTACAACATTTCCAAGTACGTTAGTAATTCATGGGCTGAATACACATTAGTATTTCAGATTCATATACACTGCTCAAAAAAATTAAAGAAACACTTTGAAAACACATCAGATCTCAATGGGGGAAAAATGCAGAAAATCTTTGGACTGGGTGATATGTTAGGAACGAAAGGATGCCACATCGTTTGTTGGAAATGAAAATGATCACCCTACAGAGGGTTGAATTCAAAGACACCCTGAAAATCAAAGTGAAAAAAAAAAAATGATGCAGCAGGCTCGTCCATTTAACCAAAAATCTATTGCAGCAACTCAAAATGGTACTCAGTAGTTTGTATGGCCTCCACATGCTTGTATGCATGCCTGACAACATCAGGAGTTCATTTTGTAGGGCTCTGGCAGCGCTCATCCTGTTCCTCCTTGCACAAAGGAGCAGATAGCGCGGTCCTCCTGAGGGGTTAAGAACCTTTTACGGAATTGTGCAGCTCTCAGAGTAACTGCCTGTCTCCTGGAATCTCCACCATACTCTTAGGACAGTGCTGGGAGATACATTGGTGTGCCATTCTGCTGGAGTTGGACTACCTGTGCAACCTCTGTAGAGTCCAGGTACCGCACCATGGTACTAGTAGTGCCGTTGACCCAAGCCAACTACAAAACTAGTGAAAAATCAGTCGGAAAAGATGAGGGGGGACAAAATGTCAATGACCTCCACCTTTTAAACCATTGTTGCTCCTTTAGTGCACCTGTTTTTAATTTTCTTAACACCAAAGCAGCTGAAACTGATCAATAACTACCCTGCTACTTAAAAGACCCAATCAATATCCCAGAAGTTAAACTTAGTTGATGCTAAACTCTGGTTAAAGTTTGTTCATTTAATTTTTTTGAGCAGTGTACAAACACAGATTTGAATGCATCCGGAAATGCACAACTACTACTAATCAATCTTTGGCAATTTTGACCTTGCCAGTTCACAAATTTAATGACATACAGAGAAAAGGCTATAAAATGCACCTGGGACGGTTTGGCTGGACAGCTCTACGCCCCAGGCCTGGGCAGTATGGGCCAGCAGCAAGCATGTGATCTGACGATGCACCAAAGCATTCCAGTGAACCCCGTCTTGCATGCGGTGGTGGAGGCTGAATCGAAATATGAAGTGCAAGTCTAGAACATCCAGTCCATAAGCACTTGCCAGCATAGCCCCGTAAAAGTTTGCCTTGATTATGTCAAAACGTAGCATTGGGCCCAAGTACTCAATCTAAAATGACAGATGAGGAAATGTAAAAATTCCATTATTATCTAACTGACCAACGACTTGTGACTGGTCTGAATGAATGACTACCACTCTCCACTGACTCTTTCTGTTATGAAATTTCTGTTTGCAACAGCAGATGCGAGTTGTTTAGTCCTGATTAACACTGCCAAGCTCCTAGTACAAAAATCAGACAGTAACTACTGAACCACGTCTTGGTGATTTTCATGCTCAAATATTACTGAACCAGCAATATAACTAATAACGCAAGTGTCTTCCGCAGGGAAGTCACCATACTGTGTTGGACTCTGGCCTTCCGAAATCAACACTGATGACTTTTCGCCCAGGTTAAACAGGAGGGACTTACTTCTGGAATAAGAAAGCCCCCTATGATCTTCTTGCCCAAAGGCATGGTCATTTTCCAGATCACCAGGCTTTCCTCTGGCAGAATGGCCTTCAGCTGTGCAAAGAACTTGTGCAGGTTCTCCTTGTACTCAGAAACCCACATTCTTTTGTATCTGAACACCAGAACAGAAAAGAAACGTAGGGTAGGGTCGCATCATCAGGGCTCCCATTTTTTAAAAGAAATTATTTTCCTATATAATGTCCATGACTCATATACATGTATATATACTTTTTATAATTTTAGAACTGAACTGCAACAGCCACATATCCTGCAAGAAGCTGGTGTGGTAAAGTAACCTCTCTCCAGGTGTTCTGCCACACTTTCCTTGTATGTGTCCACATGTGACATTGTACAATTACAAACAACCAGGGGTATGAATGGATAATCAAAATAGGTGTTACTGCTAAAACTATGCTAAAGTATCCAAGTATTACATTTTTAGCATAATGTTTAGCATCATCTTTTTCAGGACATTTTATAAATGCTCTTATTTCTCAGGTGTTTTCCCTACCTGGAAACCTAGTCTAAACATTTCCAGGTCTTTCATGTGACACATGCATCACTAAAGATCCAAATACTACTGTTTTGCCATGATACAGAAGAACCTTTTATCTATACATATACAGATAAACTTAATAAAGACCCTTAGCAGACCTTTTTTTTTGTGGTTTAAGTTTACATGCCTTACTCCGTTACCTTGAAACATCCCAAAGACAGGAGTTGACTATGACCACATCTGGCTTCGGCTCGTGTTTGAAATCAGCAAGGATGCTCTCCATGTAGCACAATTTATTGTGCAGGAGCTGACTGGCCTGGGGATAGGTCATGATCTTCATTATGGCCCCTGTAGTCGAACGTTGCTGATTATCAAGGCTATGTAAATATGCAGTGCCCGCTAAAGTTCCCGTTGCTAAATAACTCAACCAATCAAACCAATAGGGGGTAATGTCCTGTCAAATGCCGATTTCCATACAGCTCTGGTGGGATTTGGTAGGTTTATCTAAACGTTTACATAAATGCAAGAAGAGCTTTGGGGCTACGAGTCGATTTGTTAGATTGTGGGCGCTCGTTAATGGAGAATCGACTCCCAAGTTTCGAGTCCACGAAGAGATGAAAAAACAAAACGTTTTGCCGCACCTGCGCATGCGTAACAGACCGACCGCTGGCGGCCATTTTCGACACATCGTGTATAACAGCAGCGTCCTTCCACTACATAAACGCCAAAAACATTGGCTAGACAAAGGTAGAGGACCATTCTCACAGCGCCCCCAGTGGCAGGTCAGTCTAGCATCTTTTAGCATTACTGGTGTCCTGGGGATATGCCTGTTACCCACTCTCTGTCAGAGTGATTTGAACTTTATGTCGATGATAATCTGGATGGTCCAGAACCTCCACATTTTATATGAGAATTCTGATCTCTGCAACACTGAATGCAGCTTTCAGTCTACACAAACTACCTCTGGGAATGCAGTGAGTGGCTTAGTGAAGCTTCCTGAGCCTGTGCAGTGCCATCAGTGACGATACCGGATTTGTATGAACCGTCACCAGTTAAGCTGTAACAAAATGGCCATATTAAACAAGTAGATGGCAATCAGTCCTACTTGTTTAAACAATTGAAAAAACAATGTGATAGCATTTATAATCTGTAGCATGAACAAATATGGACAAAATACATAATTCGCCAATGTAATTCTCTATGCGGATACACGCTAGGTCATTACACCTTACATACAACAGCTTCTACACGTTCCACACATCCTAACTTCTGCATTATTCACATCTCTCTCATCTCCACATGCTATATCCTGAATGTTTTCATCCTGAGAAAGAAACTGAATACAAAGTAGCACTGAACAAGGAGAATGAGACTGGTTATATGGCAGAATTCATTAAATACCCCGAGCCAGCCTGATGCATGACAGTAGTGAACCTTTTTTTTATTAATCTCTTTCATAAAAGGGTTTTCAAACCTTAAACAAGCCTTGATAGAGTGCCATATAACTAAAACAACACATGATAAACTAGGATATACATTGTATGTCTATAGTTATGAATAACAGTATAAAGTAAATGTAAACTTTAACATAGTAAAAAGCAGCCAAGACAGAGATTCCCTGAACACTGTTTAATCACTTTCAACTGAAATAGCTAAGTTTTTTTCTTTATTTTTTTTATTTTTTTTATAACTGTAACACTGAAAAAAAGGACTTAACAAGAACTTAAACTTCAAAAGGTGGATATAACCTACATCCAGTGAACATTCTAATTTAGCCATTTACCATAGATGCTCTGTATATTTTTGGGATAGCAGAGCTATGGAGAGAATAGTCAACGGATGAAACAGTCCACCAGGTTTTTTGAGTTCCATGGTCCGGCGTTGTTGGCCAAGAACTGCTGATTTACCACAGTCTTGGCATTTTGATACAGCTGGGCAGCCACCTTAAAGAGAATGTAAAATGTAAAAATATGAAACATCTACCAACACAGAGGTTACTACAGATTTATAGCATTACAGATTTACAGCAAGACAAAAGACAGGAGAGTTTGGTAGATAGGTAAGTTCGAACAATGAGGTGATTCTGGTTGCTCAAAGACAATGCAAGAGGATACGCTAACCTGGTGGCTAGTGTTGGTGGCTATTATATAGTATAGCTATTGTGATGGTTCTCTCTGACCAGTTACTAGCCTGCAGCATTTTTACATCTTTTGGTATCAACTCAGCTTGTCTGGAACTTTGACGGAAGTGACACCAAAAACAGTAAATTGAGAGAAGACTTTACCATGTGGAAAAGCAGCTTCCAACATTAAGGTGATCTTAGCTGGTATAGACAATGTTTAGTGAGATAAAGACAACCCCTAACAAATTGAATCAGGAGTTGGGGGGAAGGAAATAGTTGAAGGTGTGCAGAACAGTGATATCCCAGGACTAGTGCTGAGAATAACTATACTGCACAAGTCAGTTTCTGAATGGAGATTAAGCTTGTGCAAGTATGTGGTAGGACATGCAATGCAAAATCACCACCAATTACAGAAAATTAGCTTATTTGTAGCCTAACCAGTGTCCCACCCATCTACCTAACACTGGCAGATACCTTGGCTTTGCGGTAGGTTGCAAATGACAGAAGTTCTTGTTGACCAGAGAGCAAGGCTACTTTTCTGAAGCTGAGGTACTGGGCTTGTTTGCATAGCCGACTGGAGAAGCCAGGCCCACTGATAAATGGAGAACTAACAAAAGAGGAAAAAAAGATAACAGCAAGTCACTTTATTCTAATCTGAAGATAAAAGATTAGCCATACGTTCACAAATGAAACGTAAAACATAATTTCTGTCATTACTTTTCAATAACCTTTTCGCCAACCGGTCACGCTGCCAACCTGGCCAATATTAAGCATTTAACAATATTAGAAATTGTGGCCATGTTGCAATTCTTTTTCTTTACCTTGACTCACCACTCATGATTATGTGTCCCACCCATGTTACACAAGTGGCCATTCGCGACATAGATGCCTGGATAAGTGTGTCAAGCCGCAGTGTTCCTGGGCAAGTTTAGCTGCTGGAGTCAACACTGGTGTTTGGTTAATCACTTGCCTTTTTCAGGGCTCATCTAACACCTTTCACTTGACCTAACAAAATAAAGGAGTGGCCCCTGAGATAGCATTGGGGATTTTTCCAAGGGCTTGGAATGGGGGAATATTCAGGACTTCTAAGTTTTACTTTCTTCTTTACTTGAAAAACTATTCAAGTAACATAACACTCAAGAGAATGAATCATCATCACTAACATCATTGCTGTGTTTTAGCTTCAGACACATGCTGAAGACGAAAGCACAGTGTGTTCTGGTGTTCCATTGCTTGAGCAAGTCACCATTCATGCGGCCCTTACCAGCTGATAACATAGCCAGTGGTGCTGTCTAGAATTTCAATGCTGGAGTCTCCCAGACACCAGTTGACACTGAGATCTTTACAGTGGTCTAAGCCCTCAGCAGGTCCCACACTCTCTCCATTCTGGACAAAGATGGTTGTTTGTAGGTAGGGAGGTGGTAGGCAATCTGTCACACCAGTTCCCAGACGCTTGTTGATGGTGTTGGATACATTTTCTGCATGGTGACTTGCATCACCTAGACCAGAAAAAGGAAAACCACAGAGTAAAGAAGCAGCACAAATTTAGGCCCACTTAGCTTTGTTTTCTGGCACTTCTAGTCTTATTTCGTAGACTAATTTCATTTTTAAAACAGCCACAAACACACTTGTGATCTTACCAAGTATGACACTAGTGATGTAAACTGGTTTAATGAAGTGGCTCAAAAGTGCCCCTTGTACTCCAGTGACAGTCCAGCGGGTGAGTTTTGCGCTGTCGGACATGCAGCAGATGCGTGCGCCCCAGACGCTGGGAGGCACGAAGGCTGCAGGGATCAGAGAGCCTTTGGCATGGCACTGTAGCTTCAGTGACGGATAGCCACTGCTCTGGGACTTCCTGCAAAGTTGAGCTATTTACAGACCAACTTCAATGAAACATACTTCAGCTTTATGTTTGGCTGGTTTAACTTAATCATAAATATTGAGAACACACCAGGTATCAAAGGCACATAACTAAACTGAGGTAAACAAATTATTATTCATTTCTTTCCACCATGTAGGGCCAGAACCCAGCACATTTAGGTGATTTCCCTGTTCAAGCACACCTGATTAAACTAATATTTCACCTGCCTGGTTAATAAGCATGAGCAGAGAGAAATGACTAAACTGTGTTGGGGAACATGTGAAGCAATCAAACAAGTCAAGGGTTACAGTTAACTCACATTAGTATGCACTGGGCTGCTCCTTTTGGTGTCTTGCTGGTGTAGAGGTGGAGATAGATCTGCGGTTTGACTTGAAGCAGCTTTTCTGTGGAAGTGCTCTGGAATATTGAGCGCTCTCTAAGCCCAGGCTCACAGCTGTAGAACAACATAAGCTGCTTAAATAAATACCTAATAAACAGAGACAGAGATATTAATGTGTGTTAGGGCTTCACAGTAGTAACTTGTAGGGTCAGACACAGATCATGTTTAAGGTACTGATTGGTACCTAGGCAAGTGAACCAAATAATTAAAATTGGTCAGGTTAGCTCAATATTACCACAATATCATCTGGAACTGACCAAGGGCAGTGTTCCTTCTACTCAGAAGGTAGGATCAATACCACATTCACAGGCAAATTATGATAATTCTCTATCTATAATAGGGGGATGTGAGAGAATATTTGTTCTGTTCCATTCCCCAAGGAAAATTCCATCAATATTTGAAACATTTTGGAGACTCTTTATTAAATCAATATAAATTTTTTACAGTGGTGGTGACAGGAACCAGACATCCAAGGAGTCCACAGCTTTCAAAAACGCTGAAAAATTATTACGTAAAATATTTGAATGTGCTGCCTGATTTTTTTTATTAATTCAGACCATTATCATGACATCACATTACATACAATATCTCAAAAGTGAGTTCATTGGAAAACACTGAAGATATGACACTTTGAAACAATGTAAAGTAGTCAGTGTACAGCTTGTATAACAGTGTAAATTTGCTGTGCCCTCAAAATAATTTAACACACAGTCATTAAGGTCCAAAACGCTGACAAACGAAAGCGAGTACACCCCTAAGTGAAAATGGCCAAACTGTGCTCAAAGTGTCATTATTTTGTGTGGCCACCATTATTTTCCAGAACTGCCTTACTCCTTGGGGATGGAGTTCACTAGAGCTTCACAGGTTGCCACTGGAATCCTCTTCCACTCCTCCATGACTACATCATGAAGCTGGTGGATGTTAGAGACCTTGCGTTCCTCCACCTTCCGTTTGAGGATTCCCCACAGATGCTCAATAGTGCTTAAGTCTGGAGACATGCTTGGCCAGTCCAGCACACGTTTGGGGTTGTTAACATGTTGGAATACTGCCCTGCGGCCCAATTTCCGAAAGAAAGGAATCATGCTCTGTTGGCATTCAGGGTTCCCTCAATGAACTGTAGCTCCCCACAGCCAGCAGCACTCATGCAGCCCCAAACCATGACACTCCAACCATCATGCTCGACTGTAGGCAAGACACACTTGTCTTTGTACTTCGCACCTGGTTGCCACTACACCTGCTTGAAACCATCTGAGCCAAATAAGTTTCTTTTGGTCTTATAAGACCACGGGACATGGTTCCAGTAATCCATGCCCTTAGTCTGCTTGTCTTCTGCAAACTTGGGACGACAGTCATGCAGACCAATTTGATACAGTATGCGTATGGTCTGAGCACTAACAAGTTGACCCCACCCCCTCCGCTTTAACCTCTGCAGCAATGCTGGCAGCACTCCTAAGTCTATTCTCATAAGACAACCTCTTGATATGACTTTGAGCACGTGCACTCAACTTCTTTGATGGCACGTGCACTTGACCAACTGCAGCTCAGTTTCAGGGTGTGGTCAATCCAGCCTGGCAACGCTTTGTTGCCATGTGGTCTTGACTTCACCAGTGCAGTGTGCAATAAGCTCATTTTCAGGGTGTTGGCACACCTGAGACCTTTGTATTAGCCTAGCCCCCCCATTTTCACTTTAGGGTGTACTCTCTTTCGTTGCCAGCAGTTTAGACATTAATGGCTGTTAAGTTATTTTGAGAGCACACCAAATTTACACTGTCATACAAGCTGTACACTGACTACATTGTATCAAACTGTCACATCTTCCAATAGAAAGATTTTTATCTCCCTGTTACCCTGTTTGTCAGGTCAGAAAACGCACTCCACAGAGCAGGTATTAGTTGTGTGGTGGATCATTCTCAACACTGCAATGACTGATGTGGTGGTGCTAAGTTAGTGTGTGCTGTTCAGTGCAGTTGAGTGGATCAGATAAAGCTTTGCTGCTTGGGTTTTAAACACTGTGTCCACTTTATTAGACACTCTTATCTTGCTGGTCCACCTTGTAGATGTAAAATCAGAGACGATAGGTCATCAGTGACTTCAATTTGTGTTGCTCATCTAAGTCCATCAGTGGTTGCAGAACACTGCCCACATGATGCTGTAGGCTGGATATTCTAGGTAGGTAGACTATTTTCACTTTACTTATTGTTTTGAACAGTAAATAAAATATATTTGCAACCTGTAGTTATGATCACACATCCCGAGGGAAAAAAAAAAGAAAAAAGAAGCTATTTAGCTATTTTACATCAAACACACTTCATTGTGCTAAAATGTTCCATCTTGAAAGAATGTTACAAATTTGATTTTATCTAAAAAAGAAAATTTTTAAAAAGAAAGAAAAAAAAACAAAACCTACAATAAATTGCATCACCACCAATGTGAACAATTGGCTAAACACTCAGAATGTGTTACTGTACATCCCATCAGTTTAACGGTATGGATATTATGAAAAAAGAGCTTTCTCACCTCTTGAGGGCTCTGCGTGCAATGACAATACCATGGCAGTCATGTACAACAGAGCCTGTGAAGCAGAACCAGCCGCTGCAGCAACTCTGTCCTGTTCCCAACGCCACCACTTCATACTGTTCACAACACTGCCCTCCTGTGTCAGTCACCTCTGATAAAGACATTTTGACCGTGGCTTTATACAGACATATACTGTGCTATTGTTGTGCACACAGTCATGCAGACACATAACCTACTGTACTCATTCTAGCTGTTTCTCACACCCACCTCTCTCCAGTATGAAAGCAGCGAGGCAGCTTTTAGTGCTGTGGTACTCGGGGCATTCTCTCAGCAGTTTGTCAAAGCGTTCACTGCACAGGGCTGCAACACGATTCTTATGCCAGTCAGTAAACGTCACTGAAAAAAAGCCACATTTACTTTTGCCACAATAACTCTGTTACATTGTTTGCAGGAACAACACGTCTTATCACATCAAGGTGGCGTGCATCCTAAGCCCCCATAGGCTGAATTTGTGGTTGGTTCCAAATGTGTTTATGGTTGTAATATACAATTTGCATTTGAAGCATGAGTTTCCACATATAACCCAGGGAGTGAACCGTTGTTTAAGTCAAACTCATATCAGAAAAGCAAAGTACACATGTTTTTCCACAATATAAGTCCTTTGAACATTACACAGTAACACCACCGAGCACTACATAGGGTCATCGGGAGACACTGCACACCCAGCCTACCTCCACTCCTAGTCCCTCTTTTGGGGGAGCTTTCTGCTGAGTCACCCTGACCTATCAGGGTGCTGCCCTCATCGAAGGTGCTACCCAGGCTCCTGAGAGACAGGCTGTCCAGCTGCTCCATGTCCGAGTCCTCCTCCTCCATCACGGCTGGTGGCTCCAGCGTATGGGAAACAGGGGTCTCTGGCCTGGATCGATGGGGATCCTCTGAAGGAGCTCGAGGCAGGAGGAGGTCAGGGGTCCCGGATCTGCATTTTCCAGCAGGAACATGTAGAGGGTCCCCAAACTCATGGCCTGTGGGGGTTGGCCTGAGGCTGGCCCTTTGCAAACCAAAGGAGGGTTCCCGCTCCGAGGCAAAGCGCATCATCAGGGAGGCCGCCATTCGTGGAAAGCGTTTCCCTTCGCCACAGTTCCCATCATCCACCATGATGAAACCTGCTGCTCAAAGTCTTCCACATAACGACATCGTGAATGACAACAGCTTATTAAAGGCAATCGTAACTCCTAGCGAAAATGCGGAGGTTTATAATGAATTTAAATGCTTTAGAACATTTCTCAGTCACCTACTAAAACCCACATTAAAGGCGGAAGGTAGCAAATTAAGGGAGAAAATCTTACATCAGTTTAGCCTCCACTCCAGCTAGCATGAATTAGCGAACAGTAGTCAAACAGAATGCTAACACAGTAGGTGCACTGTAAGTAGTCAGGGACCACTTAAAATTCAAACTTATCGCCAGTGAATAACATTAATGACACAGACTGATGCACAGTTTGTTGTGGAAGACACATATACTTAGACTTACAGGATATTCGTTCGCAAGTTTGTGCCAAACTAATTTCTGAGCTCACTTTTTATAAAAAGTGAATTTGGCCTGACGCCGTATCTCACCTTCTCTGCCGAAACGGTAAATGTTAGCACCGCTCGCGCTGATGAGGTGAGGACGTGCTCCATTGGCTGGAACAGCTGTCAGTCAACTGTTGGGCGGAGCAAATCAAGCTTCCGCCGGAGTCCTGCAGTGGCGCGACTTTCAGATTCGTTGCTCGGTTTGGCGGGAGACGCAGCGACACTCGCAGCTCCGGCTGATATTGATTCCGCTCACTTTTGGACTAGATTTTACGAACTACGACCATATTAACTCCCCGTTTTCACATTTCGTCTAGTTTTTGAGACCCTCGACGCTGGAAAGCGAAGGAAATGGACGAGTTCGGTGTTTATGCCGTGTTTGGACCGGATGAGGCGCCTCGGCAGCTTGTACAGTAAGTGAACCTGTTTACTAACACATATAACGAGAGCAGATCATTAGTGCGTAAGTACGGCTTCACACTGATTTCCTTTTCGGCAGCAATCACATTACAACAAACAAACCTCTGTCAATATCGCTGTTTTTATTGATTTATGAGCTTTAATGTAGAGTAAAGTCGAGCAGCTCAGTAAACAGCCTGTAGAGCGCTGATAAATGCGTTGGTTTAATTCTGAGACAGAATATAAAACACCTGCTTCATTCAGACTCCGTCTGTTGTTTAAGTCGAGGTTTTATAACCGGTTCACGGGTTAACTTTAGCTTTAAGGCTAAGCTAACGCAATAACAACACACCCAATGCCCACACCCCTAGCCGTCTAATCAGCCGACCCAATTCCGTATGTCAGGTCAGTCCCCCCCACTGAGCTCTCCCTGTAGTTCATTGTGGATGCACACGTGTGAATGCCTTAAAGTGAAATGAAATGCTACGCGCTTAATTCTGCTGTTCAATTCATAAACAAGCTCTTCCTGACTTAAAGAGGGCATTAACATGTTCCAGGATTGGGAGAAACTACAGTAGACAATATTTGGTTGACTATTGTTTTTCTTCTTAATGTGCTCGTCTCTTTTTAAGCAATGCTGACCTGATGTTGCTGATGAAATGATGTTATTTTGGTATAGTGGTGGTAAACCTGGCAAGTGCACCGTTGCAGTAAAACCAGGTGTCCAGCAGATTGTACTCTTCACCAGAGGAAGATGGGATAATTGCACAAGTGTTACAGTCGAGCTCAATGATGAAAATGACATCCTTATCCTTCTGGGCAAATTAACACCATTCAGCAAGTAAGAGAGTTTGAACGTTCATCTATTTCGTTTTTCAAGCAAGACTGTGTTGAAATGATTGACAACTGAATTATATACTTTTTAGATGTTTCTCCTGGGAGGTATGGGAAGATGGTGCATGGTCTAATGGGGCAACATTAACTGTCCAACTTGAGGGGGTGAGTACTGTCTACAATCATGTAAACTATGGGTGAGTTCACCAGGTTTATGAGCGTATACGCTTAATTGTATGTTTGTACTACAGGTTAAAAGTGAACCTGATGCAGCGCTTACTATTTCACAGAAAGAATATACTCCAGAGGTGAGGTGCCTGTCCAAATTCCTGTTTAAAAAGGGTTGACTAGACTAATTTTGTATTTATTTCTTTATTACTTTCCTTCTTTCTTTCTTTTATGTATTTATTTATTTGATTCATTTGTTTCTATCTTTGTAGTGCAATGGTGCAGCCCTTGTACCTCGAGGAGGCATTGGCAAAAGGAAGCGCTCAAAAGACGAGGAGGAAGAAGAGGATAAAGCCAAAGGCCAGGAGAATATTTGCCCCAATGCTTCAGAGAAGGTCACGCCGCACAGACGAGGCAGAAACAGTCTCCGTACAGGACAGACCCGCCTGTTCCCACAGAAGGAAGAGCAGACTGCTACTCATACCCCTCAGAAACCCAGAGCTAAGGGAAAACAAACCAAAACCCCCACGCAGAGTGGTGAGTATGTCTGTGTCAGTATGTTAGTTTAGTTGTGTCACATTTAAATTGGGGGCTGCGCAATATATTGTTTACATGTTATTATAGTATTGATCTTAATGATGTCATTAAGGCTGGCAAAATGTGATTAAACCCTCAAAACTAAACATTCACATAATTCAGCAAATTGATACAGGCCAGTCTCTAATGTTTTACTATGGTGTAAGGTATATCACATTAGTAATATTATTTCCATATGATGTTTTGTCCATATTGTGTGGCTCTAGTGGAACTTATAATTGGTTACATGCTACAGACTTACCATATTTTCACATGGTTGATTATTTAAGCATGGTCTTAAGTGTTTAATCATGTGCCTTCTTAAGCATCTGTAGACAGTCCATCAGGTCGCTGGGGTCAAACACTCTGTCAGATTGACCCCCAGACAGCCATACTGATTGGAGGACAAGGTGCCAGAATGCAGTTCTGTAAGGACCCCATTTGGAAGCTGTGTACAGGTGAGCTTTCTAAACTATATATTTTATCTGTTGGTTATTTATTTGTCTTTGGATAAGCTTTTTTGCCATTTCTCTATTCTTCTAACCTTTATCTTCAGAGGACTTGTCATGGGTACCAGCAGAAACTCTGGCAGAGGGCCCCACCCCAGAAGCCCGGATTGGTCACACGGCGACCTATGACCCAGAGTCAAAGCGGATCTTTGTGTTTGGTGGCTCCAAACATAAGAAATGGTTTAATGATGTCCACATTCTGGACACACAGAGTTGGCGCTGGACTATGGTGGAGGTAAACTGGATTCAGTACAGTTTGTGAATGTAGTCCTTTGGGTTGGGTTTAAAAAATTAAAAAAAACCTTGTATCTCTCACATTTGACTTCTTAGGCACAAGGTAAAGTCCCTCCATTAGCCTACCACAGTTGCACATTGTTCAGGGGAGAGCTCTTTGTGTTTGGGGGGGTATTTCCCCGCCCCCATCCTGAGCCTGATGGCTGTAGCAACTCTCTCTACATCTTCAACCCTGAAATGGCCATCTGGTACCAGCCTATTGTCAACGGAAACAAGCCAGCTCCTCGCTCTGGGTGGGTGACAATTTTTAAGGAAAGGAAAAATTAAATGAAGGTGAAACAATAAGAAATAATTAGTGCGATAACATGAACCAGATATTGTGCTGAATTATTGTGAATCACCTCAGTACAGTGCATTTGCATTTTGAGTTTTTGCTATTATGACAGTTGTTTTATTTTTGTCCAGGCATTCTGCTTGTGTAATGCAAGGAAAGATCTTCATTTTCGGGGGCTGGGACACACCTGTCTGTTTTAATGACATGTTTCAGCTGGATCTGTGTAAGCCGTGAACTTTGTTATTTTTTGTCATGTTATGTAGTGTCCAGCATACAATACACAAATAAGTCATACTATAACATTCTAGTGATGTAGTGGCTAACAAATAAAAATGTGATCATCAGCTTATTAGCAGTAATGTTGGCTAACTGTCCTCTGTCTACATTAGCCACCTAGGTGTGCAGAGATTTTCAGAGAACGGCCCATCCTCATGTATATGCTTCAAAGCCCTTGTAGTTTGGAGTGTTGGAGTGATCTGATATTTGGTCCATGTTTTTGTCTCTCAGACCTCTCGCTCTCTAAACTGTCCTCATCTCCCTTCTCAACACTTATGACTTCATTATTCTAACACGGACCGCTTTATTATAGAGCCATGTACTGGCTATAGAAAGCTTTTCACTTACCAAAACCACTTATTCAACCACCTTGGGTTATTAGTTTATAACATCACCACTTCTTCTTATTTTTATTTTTTTTAGGCTTGATGGAGTTTTCAGCTGTGCAAACAAGCGGATCAGCTCCCTCACCAAGAAGGTACTGCTAGTGTTTGAATTCTGCTCATTATGTAATTATTATGGAACTGCCAATATACATTAGCCATTGCTTTTTACTGTTAAACTAATTACTGCTTTATGGTTAATGATGCTGTTAACCCCTGTGAGTGGCATAAATTATTTAACTTCTTTAGTTTCATTGTTTAAGCTTATTTTTGAATCCTACTGACTTGCATTTAAAGTGTTAACTTCTGACTTTAACATCACAGCTGGCACGGCTCTGCTGTCCTGTCTGATTCCCGTTTCCTGGTGCATGGAGGCTACAATGGGAATGATGCCCTAAGTGACACATTTATGTTTAACTCAGGTGAGCATTGTGTTCCACCCCATTGACATCATCTACACAGTGTCCAGACCTTAATTGAGCTTAGTAGTGTGCATGTTAACACCGATCAGAATAATGAAGTCCTGCAGATTTGCTTCAGTTTGAACGCTGGATGTCTTGTACCAGTCAGTGCCCTGGTCCCTATTCGCTCAGTTTTATCCACTTGGTCTTCCAACTACAAAGCTTTAATTTACTAGCAAAATAATCTACACCAAACAATTTGGCGTTGTGACACCCAGTTGAGGTCATCTGCTCAGCCACTAACCAAGCCCAAAAGCAGACAATAAAAGGTTACGCAAGGACTGAGACCCACTGACTTAATGTTTCCATATGCTTTTGCAGTACTGAGTCAGTACATCCCTAATGTCAGTATATCTCCAATTAGACAGCTGTTTGTCTGTGACCCACTAGGTAAACTCGTTACAGAGAGCTTGCTGTAACTATTTGAAGAAGCTGCTCTGGTGGTAGGGTCTGACACAATACCAATTTACAGGGACATAAGGCTGGAAACACCATCTATTTTCAGACCAAATTCACTTTTTATAAATAACTGTTTCAGCATGATTATTCACATACAGTGTTTTTAAGATCAAATCTGATATTTAAATTAGGCTGTTTGACTTGTTCTTTGAATGCTGATCTTGTACAGGGAGCACTGATATTCCTTCTCCTGTTTCTTAAATAGAGACGAGCTGCTGGACCTCACTGACCCTCCCTCCGCTAACATCAGTGCCACGAGCTGGACATTCCATCATCACCATGGCAACAGCATGCAGGAAGGTACTTCACACATCCTGGAAATCCACAGGAAAGGGATTCAGACACCTAACCCTGTGAAGAATACGTCTGTATAACGGCACCAGATTAGATGCTTTTTAAAAATGTTTTCTTTCATACTGATTGAGATCTTGCATCATTTCCTTGATGTCTTCTATCACAGGATTCCAGCGATGAGCAGGAGGAGGAGTTTTCCGAGTCTTCCCCACAAACCTTGCTCATATTTGGGGGCGGAGACAATGATGGCAGCTTTTTCTCAGACTTAATCACCATGCCAGTGAAGGATTTGTGTGAATAAGGCTGATTGTTTTAAATGTGGTGTGTTTGTTTTTTTGTTTCTAATTTGAAACTTTGCATCAAATTGAATTGTGTATTTTATGCTCTTGTGTTTAACAGTCTCATGTGGAGCTGATTGCCCATTGAGTTGAATTTAAAAAATGACAACAGCTGCAAGACATTTGATTGTTTAAAAATAATTGTTTTAAAGGTGTACATAATCATTAAAATGACATTTTAGTTTTAAAAAACGCGTTGTTCGAGCATTATCTGGGGTGACTGGAAATGTCTGTAAAACATTCAGGGTGCTGATTTCAGATTTCACCCTGTTTTTCTCATTCAGGTCATTTTCATCTAATACCTGTATGATGTTAGATCCTGTAAGTAAAACTAGGAGTGGATGACGGCAAAAATAAAACCTGACACCAGAAGGCATTTTCATTGTATGTAACGTGCATCATATTTTTCTGAGGTTTACAAACAGGTTACATAAAGCAAAACAGCTTTACAGGGGTAATATGTAACGTGTAGTTGAAAAAATATAAGTTCTCATCATAAAGTCATGTGACAGTATTTGAGGCATCTATATGTTGAGATACCTACTGAAATTAGCATGCTCGCCAACTAGCCCCAGCTGATTCTGTCTTGTAATACCATGGTGTACTTAAGGCGATGGTGAGTCACTGTAAATCTAGTAGTGAGTCAGCCCAACATGAGAGGATGAAGAAGTAGCACTGCTGCAACATCATATTCTAAACATTTGTCAATCATGCTGAAGGTCCTGCTGGTTAGATGAATTAAGGACAGGTAGCTGTTGTACAAGTATGGTTTGATTCGGAGCTTGCAACTTTTCTTCTAAAGGTGGTGGGGGAGGGACTGTTCATTTCCTACGGATATTTTACCCCCTATTGTTTGGGATATTGTTTCGAGTATGAATTTTGGCAGGTTGCGTCCCATTATTTACATTTACATTTTAGGCATTTAGAACGACTTGCAAGGTTATTTGGTTTTACAGGTAGGCCAGTGCAGTGTTTGGAGTCTTGCCCAATGACTCTTATTGGTGTAGGTCAGCATTTGCTACCTAGACTGGTATTCAGACCCCTGCCTCCCACATGGGGTGGTAGCTCTGGTGGGTAGTGGTGTTAACCGCGGAGCCATACCACGGATATGGACAGAGCCTTGTGTCTGTACTCTGCCTAAATAGTGAACATATTTGTGCATGCTGTATGAAAGTTACAGATATGGATCAAATGGACCACTGGAAATCTAGGGGTCAGTGTAGCCAGTGGTTCAGGTGAGACATGACATCACTTGATGTAAGTGAAAATCATTTTTTTGTCCACATGTTGGGAAGTACTTATTGGCTGAGTGGTCTGTGCAATCTGGTGTTGACCCAGGGAGGATGGGTTCCCCTTTTGAGTCTTGGTTCCTCTCATGGTTTTTCCATGGCTCTGTCACCATGGCTTGCTCACTGGGAACTCAGACACCAGATTCTTTGTGAAGCTGCTTGTGACAATATCAGTTGTAAAAGGCGCTGTATAAATAAATCTTGACTTGACCACCGCTATCCACAGTGCTGCCTCGGTCGTCTCCTTCGTAGGAAGTATTATATTACAGCCTCTTTTACAGTTTTATTCAACATCCACATCATAGACTGTAGTCTATGATCCCTGCCAACACAGAGGACACATGGTATTATGGGGACAGTGATGGTTAGATTTGAGACGGATGTTTTTGTTGTCTGTAAGACAGTAAGAAAACACTAAAGATGTTTGGTTCCCGTCATCACTGCTTTAAACGTTTTCCTTAAGGACATCATAAAGCAATATTCCCACGATAGCGATAATACCGTCATATTGTCCGCCCCACTGGGAGCTGTGACGGTCTAGTACATGATACAGCTGCTCTGTATTTGGTACTGGGCGAGGGCCGCTTGGTGTCAGCCGACGCCTGCAGTGTAGTGGTGAGTACCGCAGTGTGTGCTCTGGAAGGCGGTGCTGGTGCTGCTGTGCGTGTTTACGAGTGCTGCCGATGGAGGCCGAGCTCCTCTCTTCACCGCCCCTCCGTGTACGTCGGCCGGCCATGTTGCTGCGCTTGTTCCGGTGTCTCTCGCCTGAGTGAGCCTGGTGCTCGGACACTGCGCCTCACAGTCCAGCCTGACCCGTTGTCCCTCAGTCTCAGTACGGAAGAAAGGCTCCGAGAACCGAGACCATAATGGATTTTACAACTTGACCATTCTGGATGTTTACCATGGACAGTAGTTAGCCACTTTTACCCCCCACGCGTCGTCCTTTTTTCCCTTTACGAGGTGGGACCGCGCTCGGATCGGGATCAGGACTGAGGAGGAGGAACGCGTTTCCGCGGAGCTGCCGCTGCTTGCCTGAGTGTTTCGGGGGGATTTGGCCGTTTGAAATTCAGCTAGCTGACTAGCTCGCTAACATTTTGCTAGTGTTTGCCTGCATTAGCTGGCTCAGTTCCACGGTACACCACAATAGTTAGCTTTAGCTAGCCGACTACACAAGCTTATGACATTACCGTTTCCTCACTCTTCTTTATTTTCCACTCCGGCGGTATCGGTTTCATGTGAGGGCGCGTTGGTTTGTAGGTATCCGTCATTGTCCTGTTGTTTTTCCGCAGCGATTGTCAAATTAGCCGGCTAGCTAGCAGATCCCGGTCGGCCTGACATACTTGATTTTTGCCATTGATGTGCCATAAAAGGTTCACAGCAGCCTTGTTTTACCTCGCCGTCCAGTCTTTTAAACCAGTTTTAGAGAACTGACGGTGCAGCCATTGCTTTCTAAGCGCGTTAGCTAATCTGCTTCCCACATATTGAAGGTACCTGAGGAGAAAATTCACTCGCTCCTCTACCAAACCGGAATAATTAGCTAAATAACGCCGACTTTATCCAGCGTGACTGAACCGGTTTGTTTAAAAGGACGGGCAGTTACCTGACTCTGCTAATCTAGCTAGCAGCCGAACTTCAGATTTTCAACCTCCTTCACTGCTGACATGGACTAATGTGGGATTCAACTTGTTGATCTCTGTCTGCGTGGCTGGCTCTTTGCTGGCGGGCTAGCATTTAGCTAACAGCTCATTGGGATCCCTGTTCTCTCTTCCGTGAGCCGCAGCAGCAGGGATCCAGGAAAACTCTTTTCAGCCTCAGTGCTAAATGTGTGTTTGACTCTGGACAAAAGGAACCTCTTTTCCTCGGATCCGTTTCTGCGAATCCCTGACCAAAAATGTCAACCCGGACTCAAGGATTAGGAGTGATAGAAAATTCCTCTGCCCAGGTGAGCCTCATTCCTGTTCATATTCCCTTCATCACACCTCAGCAAAGACATTCCCGTACACAGCACTGTGTCAGAAGTGGTTTGGGAAGCGTGTTCTGGATCATTGCTTTTAGGCTAAGCTTGTATACTGTAAATATGCACTAGACCCAGCAGGTAAACCTGCCAGACTACCGGGTAATAGTATTGGAGTTGGTGGTACTCAGTCTCTCTGACAGCCTTTAAATCTAGAAGACTGAAGACTTCCTGTCAAAGTAATCGAAATCCCGGACATTCCTGTGTTTGGTGTCCCGCTCTTTTCACTTCAGATGCCTATACACTGGTAATTAAACTCCTCATTTAAATGACCAGGTTACAACATCTAGAGGAGGTGAGATGGGAATCACCAAAGGCCTCATGATACGATCACAAAACCATATTGCTAGGAATGAGCGATTTGGGGAAATACCTAGTTGTGATCTTCCAGACTGATATTGCGGCCGCATTGTAAATGAAGTCTCTTTTTTATGCCTTAAGGCAAAGTCGTCCAGAATACCCTCTTTTGCTGGATTAGGGTTTGACCTGTGACTGTAGTGTGTCAGACAGCCAGTAACTTGTGGTTGTGAAGTCACAACAGATGGAGGTTTGGTTGGATCTGATTTGTCTAGCTTGTCTACAGGCCCCTCACAAGCTCTGTGGTGTTAGGTTAAATTCCCCCCCTTAAAAGTTTAATTTTAGAAATGTTCAGCCTTTGTGATTAAAGAAACCGCACTCTCTTAAATTGTGTATATGATATATATATATAAATAGGATCTGTAAGATCGGGATTTGGCTGCAGTTTGAAACATTCCGATGTGCTATTAAAACGTATACATTGTGATATTATCGTTTTTCAGCTCCGAAATTTGTCCTCAAAAGATAACTCTGTCAACACTTTCACCTGATGAGATAAATGGAATAACATATCAGTTCTTGGCGTCAGTGCGTCGGTTACGTATCATCACCACCACCCCCATGCATTACCTAGTGAGAACGTTATCAGTCCAAATTAATTACAAACTCTTCTAAGACTTTCTAAGTCTCCTGACCTGTGTCAGTCTCAGAATTGAGAAAATGACCAGATAATATTTCAAAATGAAAGGAATTTTGCAGATATAGCAGCCATCACAATGACAGATGTCTCTCGCACTCTCGGGGTGGGTTTCCCAGATAGGGAATATGGTCATGGTTGATCATGGATCATATTTTTAGTTTTCACTGAAAACTGAAGGAGTGCACTTTAAGTCATGTGTAGACGCCATTCTTGACCGGGAAACAGTTGGGCCTCCTGTACCCGGATTAAGCTTAATCCTAGAGGAAAATGGCTTTTCAGTGGTAAGTCACCATTCATATTACAGCTTAGTCCTAGGCCAGGCTCAATCTGTGTCCAGAGCACTGGGTCTTTGGCACAGTTTCTCCGATGCAGATGAGATGTCTAATAGCAAAACCCTCTTCACATTGCAATTTAGCCTAAGGCTAAGCTTAATCAGTCCGCAAAGTCATATTTATTTTTCATTGCATCATCGCTGTTTTATCTCCAGTCATGTTACAATGTCATAAAACAAAAGCTCTTTCAGCATTTCCTGCATGGAATTTGAACTACAGGCGGAAGGAGGAGCATATCTATGCTCGTTGATTACTAATGCTAGTATGACTAATACTGACTGAAGTGACCGGAGGTAAGCTGTACCTGAACATGCGTTCAGCTCAGGGATTTAATGAGGAAAGAGATGTAGGCTCATATTTCCTTTTCTGCCATAAGCCTTGGAATCCCACTCCAGTAGCTCACACTCCCAGTTTAAGGGGATCTTGTGTGTCAGGTTTAATCAAGGTTCGACGTGTGAAAGATGAGTCAGTGGTGTTAATCATGCAGCTGAAATGTGGGTGAGCCTCAGCTCAATATGAAGGAGGAGTGCTATAAAATGTGTTATTATTTTATATCAAGGAGCAGGTTGATATTTTATTTTATTTTATTATTTAATTTATTTATTTATTCCCCACTAAATTTAAATGTTGTTCCACTTTGGGGAAGATACCTATCCACATCTGTTGATCCTACTCTTAACACTAAACCGTGGTGTGGTGTTGTTTGGTCAGTGTGTTTGAGGCAGATCATTACATGTCAGATGTATATTCTTGATGGAGAGCAGACAGATGATAACATTACTGTTGTTTTAGGTAAATGCTCTCTCAAACCTGTCTTGTGTGGTTAACTAAATAATTCTCAGACGTTTTCAGTCATGTGCCAGTGGTGTAGCCATGTAATTCCCCCCCGTGATATTACGTAATATCACAAGATTAACAAACGCTTAATGGTTAACTCACTTGTCTTATTATTGCCTGAACCCTTTACATCAGATCAGTGGGATAAGCCCTCCTGTATTGGAGGATAATGGGCGTGTTGTTAATCAGTTATTGCTAGATATAAAGTCATTTTCTCTGGTCTGTCATCTAATGAGATGGGGCCTAGCTACTGCTCTATTTTAGGTTTTCTGTCATTAAAGTGTTTACAAACAAGCACTGTTTGCTTTCGCAGAGGAGGACTACAAATCGATTTTTCTTTAAGGCTTTCACAGGTGTAGGTGACCCTTAGGGTTACGTATTGGCAGCCACTTCATGATATGATATCCACCATTGTACAAGCCTCACAATGCCATACAGAACAGACACAGTAAGAGGAAAGGTAATAGTAACAGACCCGCCAGAAACTCATATACGATTATTATTATTATTAATAATATTATTATTATTATTGTTATGTTGGTTTTCCATTAAAAACCTTTAGTTTAAAACTCACTGTAGTGTGTAGTCAGTTGACTCCTGCATGAGAGGATGAAGAAGTAGCACTGAAAACAACATTTTCTACCCTCTTGTCAATCATGTTGAAGGTACGGCTTCCAGTTTGACAAGTTGAGTCATCTTTTTGTACATATTGCTTCTTTAATAGTTCTTTAAGGACCTTTTGTTCCAAGTCACTTATTTGGGACTAATATGTAGCCCTTTGTGCTAGGACATGCTTAACTGCACGTTAAAGCTATGGCACTTCTAGCTGTCACTTTCACTTGCACATACAAGCTCACACACCGTAACATATTCAGAAATGTTAATGCGGTTTTGGTTGCACTGTGTATCTGTGCGTATCACTAAGAGTTTGCTCATCATGTATTACTGCGTCTGTAGTGTAATCGATGCTGTAGTTGCCAGAAGCAGCATACTTCAAAAGACAGAATTATAATGTTGATCAGTGTGTCAGTGACACTGCTGTATAACTGTATGGTTTCTCTCGTTTGATTGATCATCCAAAGCAAGGTACAGAAGTTTAAAATCACACCTCTAAACGCCATTGCAGAATCCTACTAAATAAATCACCCAGATGGCTTGTTCTGCACACTGAGCTGCAAACCATGTTAGTAGCACCATTAAATTAAGTTTTCTTCTGTATGCCATCACTCCAAGGAAGCCACACACAGTAAGACTGTAGCCAGGCCTGCCAACGGTAAAGTAACCAGCCTGATCTTGTCCAGGTTCACTAAAAACAAGGCCATAACAGATTTTAATTACCACCTGTGCTGTCAGGAAATGCTGTTGGAACTTCCCACCTGGGTTACACCAGGATATTCTCTGCTAGTTGCTGCTGAAGTTTCGTAGTCTATGGAGCTTATATGGTTCAGGGAATCTCTGGTTCTGAAGGAGCCCTGTCCTTCATATTTTCATGATTTGCCTTCTCTGATGTACTTAATATAACTACATATAGGATCATGAATTAGCGTAATAGATGGTGTATTATAGCAGGAAAATACAAAACAAGCAGTGCAGAGGTAGTTCAAGTCAAAGGGTTTACAAGATCACTCAAGTTTCTTTTTATACAGTTTAAACCTAAGTACATGTTCATAGGTGATAGTAAGGCATGGAAAAAAACTACTCTCAGAGATGTTTTTGGGCGTTCTTGGACTGTGGTTGGGCTGTTGGATTAGAGTAGAAGAACGGTAGGCTACTTTATAGGGCCCATTTCAGACTCAAAGCTATTAGTGCAAGTCATCAGTCACCTGCAGTTTGAGCACTCCTTTATAATGTTGATAATCTGGGCCAAGATCTTGTCAGATAAACATGTGGCAAAAATATTCCGTATATCGTCATCTGAATCAACCCTGATTATCTGTCCAGTCACCATGGCCTATTTGCTTTCTTCTGTTCCTATATCTGTAGGGTATGGAAGGATCAGATCATATATCAGCGCTTTCATAATGTGATGTATGAGACATAGGGGCCCCTTCTATTCAGCATGGTTGAGCCTAGGGTTGATCTTTTGCCATAGACAGATTAAACGCTGTAATCTGTAAAAATCCAAACAAAACTGCAATCCCACATATAATCGTACCACAACAACACGCCAAGAGCATCTGTGATGCTGAGCTCTGGATGACGATTAAATATGGTATATTGATCTTTGGCCTCTTGGTTTGATCTTCAGTCGTCTACTTTTAGTGTTCATTTTCAGGCATAGATGTGAGATTGTTGCACTTTGAGATAGTGATGCTACCCCCATTTTGTTATGGTCATTTGCAAAACCGAAATGTCAACATTTCCACTAGCCAGCTTCATGTTCCTGTGGTAAGATATGGGAACTTGTAGGTCTAGAGAAAGTTGGGATATAGGGATGTATAACTCTAACCCGTCTCGTTGTGTTAGAGTTATGAAACTCCAACACAGTGTCCTTGGCAGACTTGATTCATGTTTCATTCACTTTTTTATTGCTCTGTAAAGAAAGGCACAGCTGATGAAGCGAACATTGAGTGATCAGGTGGTCAGGTGGTTGTAAAACTCCTTTTACCCTCCCTGTACACATGAAACAGAGAGCAGTTGCATTTTTCTTAGACTTTGTTCTGACAAGTAGCCTAGCTCAAATCCAGTCTCCAGTTTGGGCAGGATGATTTTTCTGCAGTCTGAACGGCACGAAACAGCAAAAACTATATTCATGTCACTGTTGTATGTGCTTTTAAGTTTAGTTCAAGTTGATCTTAAAATATTTGACTAAGTTTGAGGAGCCAGATTAGTAAAGTTTTTATTTTTTGTCCTTTGGCTAACGCCATGTTTGTTGGTTGGTTTTTTTTGTGGTCAAAATGTGCAACAAGAAAATCCTACTTTTTCTCACCACACTCTGGTCAGTGTAAGGACACGTGCTTCCTCACCAGTGTGGTTATCCAACCCAATATGACCACATTCTGACTTGACACATCAAATCTGCTTACTTGTAGTTTACAATGTGAGTACTGATCACTGATACACCAGGGTTGGTCAGATTGCTTTTATGTTTTCCAGCTAAATGAATTACACCAAATCTGCCTCAACGCACAGCAGACAGTCAAAAATCATCATTTTAGCACTAATAGCATTTATAACCAGCACAACATCACTGGCCTGATGAATTATTAATATTTCTGCACTAAATGTAAAATATTTATGTTCTGCAGTAGAGAGTATCATCCTACAATGCAGTTACAGAATTAACTGCCAGTTCTACTCTATGCTGTAATACAAAGTCCAGAAAACCAAACCAGTCTTGAAAGCAGCAATTGCTACTTCAGGCATCTTTGACTTGATTAGCCACTTAACAAGCAAAGGGAGCAACCTGACCTCTGAATGTAGTCCAGTTCAGGCTGCCAGTGTTCTATAGTCACCATTGTGTATTATTCTTCCTGCAGAGAAATGCAAGTCATCGATGCATCATGCGATTTGTACATTGTGTGTATAACCGTTTAGCTAACTTACCGTGATGTAGATATCATTGTCAGGTAAAGTGAGGGAGGCTAGTATGAGCCGTGTTAGTAAATCGTTTGTTACTAAATGCGTGTGTTTGTTTGTGTGTGTTTATACATACATTTTATATATATATATATATATATATATATATATATATATATATATATATATATATATATATATATATATATATATATATATATATATATATATATATATAATGCATCAGCCAAAGTAAATTTAGGTGAAAAGCTGCTCATTCTGGCAACAGTGTTAGACATTTACTTACTTTATCTATCTACAGACACTAGAGAAATGTTTTGTTAATTAACCTTTGGATTATCATTATGTACCTTAAAAGAAACAAAATCTTGTTTAATAATTTAAATTACTTCATTGAGTTTTGTAGGTTCACGTCAAGGTGAGCAAAGTTTAAAAGCGAGAGAATTTCCAGGCGACTGTTGGCTGTCAGCTATGTGCAGTTTACTGGAAAAAAATCTATCCTCCCATCTTAAAATACGGGTCAGAATGCTTTTATGGAAGTGAAGAGTTGCAAATGTCAGAATGCCAGATATATCACAGACTCCAAAACTTCAACTTGACCAATTTTACTTCACATAGCCACACGTTTCCACAAATAGATTTTAGCTAGTTGAAAGCGTGGGATAAATATCTGACAGTGTTATTGTAAGACAGCATTACAGGGCTGAGTGAAGCTAGACATTTAAGAAGATCAAGAACAACTTTCTCATTCCAGCCGTATACAATCATAAAGTGAAACAAAACAACACACCTCTGGGGCCTTAGTGCGCTACACAGACAGGGCCAGTGTTTACATGACCACACTGTACATGTGAGCAATACATTCGAAATACAGTGCAAGTAAACAAAGAGGTCAACTGTAGTACTAAATTACAGCTCAGTGAAGCAGTCAGTATCCACCATTCTCATTTAAAGCTTTCTACGGACTCAAACGTCTTCACAGAAGATGCGTTAAAGCTACAGGTATATGGGACAATATTTTACCTGGTCCATGCTTAAAGTCTACCAGTACACATTATGAAAAAGCAGACTGCACTGGATCAGTTGTTTAATAATTTAACTGACCTAAAATGAGGGTAGTAATATAGCAAAGAGCCAATCTGGCTCACAACGTGTGCATCAAGACATGGTCCCGTTTATATGAATAGAGTTCACCTGTAGTTTCTGTGATGAATAACAGTTGTGTATAATCCAATAAATCTGCCGTTGGCAGAAACCTCGGATAGCACTGCGGTTCTTTTAATTGTTTAATCAGACTTAAAGAGGCTGTTACGTTCCCACTTGTTCTGCCCACTATGTCTCCTTCACTTCTAAGTTAATAGAAAACTCTGCCTTTACCTGCTACTGCTGGCACTCAGGAGAAAACTACCCTATAGTAGGAACTCGTGGTAGCGGACACTTGTACACAAGGTCACAGACAGACGCAGTCAGCACACACCAAACAGCGTCCCCAGCTTTTTTTAGGGTAGGGCTTTTTAAAACTCTTGTACAATGGTTTGGGCTGAATTGTCAAACCATATTGTGGCCTTATCCTTGGTCAGCACTTGTAAACTCAAGATAGTGATGTCACGTATATCAATTGCATACAATTACATGTCAGATTGTAGAAGAGTTAGAGCACTGCTGAAAGAGGGTTTATTAAAACATTAATTAATCCATTATTACACAGATATCCCTGACTTTAAACATTGTGACTGACTGTCGGAGTATTTCACACAGCAGGCTACAGCAGGTTAAAAGTGGTCCAGATACAGGGGATTCCAGTTCTGATTGATTGAATCTGGCATTTTCAGTTCCAGTTGGGGAAACCTTCAAATGGAAATCTGATGCATATCCTATATGGTTTGAACAGCCAGATTGGAATTCACGTATTACGTCATGTGTTATGTCATTCCAACTCAACATTAGTCATCAGGAGACCTACATTAAACTGGGTTAGGGTAGTCTGACTTAATAAAAACAGCCCTTATACAGCCACAGGAGAACTTCAGTAGTAAAGAAAAGTTTCAGGGCTGAGTTTAACCAAATATGAGAGCCCTATTTAACAGCTGCCCTTTTAACAGCTAGCTGGAGCACATTGTTAGTGATAAGCCCAGCTATCAGCCATAGGAACTTTGTGATAGCTCCTGTGATGCTGGCAAAGGTGAAGCCGAACTCTCTGGGTGTGGACCTGCATCCGTTTGTCATGATTGTTAACCCCTGGGTGAGCGTGCCAGCATGAAATGTTCTTTGTTCTTTATGCGGGACCCATATGCGGGTCAGGTTTGGTGGGGAGGTGGGGTGTAATCTATTTAGACAGAAGTCAGATTTGGGTCACATAGATATAGTTAACAGCCTAACGAGAAAATTTATATTTGCGACTTTTACCTGCTGTGTGCATGTAGCCTTTCATACTGCTCCACAAAACATGGATAAAGTGGATTGAGAACTCTAGTGATTTTACTGCATCTTTATGTTTTAAGGAAGTCATCTAATACAGCAAATGTCATTTAGTTGAGTAAAATAATGCAGGCCAATCTTTCACCCAGCAAAGTCTAATTGTTTCCAATGAAATTGTTTATAATATGGTCTGGACGGATTTTTCCATCGTCTAGGTTTCGTTTATGTGCCTTATGTTATTATGTGCATTAAATCTGACACAGGGTCAGCATGGCTCCTGTTTGTTTGCATAATAAGAGGAAACTGTTTGCAGCACAGACAGAACTTTAAACAATGGTGCTATCAAAGGAAGATGAACTCAAGAGCCAGCAAGCAAGCAAGACCCACAAAAGTCACAGCGCAGTGCAACAGACGACTGAGAATTGGAATTCCATAGCAAGAGATTCCATATAAGGAAATTTAGCTAAAAATAAATGGAATTGTAATATACAGTACTATATACAGCATCATGGTATAAACAATGTATAAACACACGCGGTTTAATATTTTGAATAATACTTCTTTAAATGTGCTGTTATTTAAAATCATTTCTCACCCAAATAGAAACATATAAGTTGGATTAGTCAGAGAGAAGCAATCAAGGCTCAAAAAAAAGAATAAAGGATTATAGAACGAATCATTACTTGCAGCTCTGAGTGCAAGGGCTATCAAAATAGGTAGTGCTATAATCTGAATGGCAGTGTTTTGTGCATATTGCATATTGTCTATATATAGTGTGTGTGTGCCAAAAGGTGCTAAGTTTATATAATAGCAGACAATCCTACAGGGTTTCTTTTGGACATCATTTGGCAGAGGTGAAACAATCGGTTGAGGAAAGATGCTTTGTTTTGTCTGACACGAAAAGCCTCTGTAGGAATCCAGTTGACTAGGCTTCTTTACACTTGGCCTCTCTCCAGAATGAGTTTCGGAGCCAGCAAGGCAAGTACGAAGCCTCTGGCTATAGAGTGTGTGGTTAAAGTAAGATCATGTAAGTTCACTTAAGCTGACTGACCGGCAGCCACTGCAGCTCAGAATTACATGCTGCTTTGCATACTTCCCTGCATCACACAAGCAGGCACGCAGCTCTCCGACAGCGCTGAAGAACCACACATCCAAATCTGGGTACATTTTATAATCAGTAAATATGAAATATCACAAGACTAAGGCTCAACTTCACAGTGAGAATTACAGCTGTGCAGAGAGCCAGGTGTACAAGTAAGGCTCTGTTTCAGCCGACATTCAAATCAGTCCTGTACCAGGTGTGTTTTTTTCCCTTGATATTTGATGCATATCGTGATCTTTTTCCTGGAGGGTGAAAAGGACAATCTAGCTACTGATCTTTTAACATCCTATTTAAATATTGACACGCTGCTTCAGTAAATGATCTTATTTCATGGAGAGCTCATTTCATGTGGTGTTCGGTTGAGCTCTGTGTTGTTGGTCTGCATTGGCTGTACCTGCTAGTTTCAGTGATTCCTGTTGGACTTTCTCGTCTAACTGTGGTGAACGCGAGGGAACAAGCCTTTCCAGTTAAGCTGGGCGTGAAGTTGACCGGAGGGAGTGCCGTGGCTTTCATAGCACATGACGTCATGTGAGGGTTTGTTTGTGTGTGTGCGTGTGTATGTACGTAACACAGAGAGATGAACCAAAGCCTGTGTTTCTGCTCTTTGAGATATCCCTGATTCACTAGCTCCTGTTTGAATACTAGGCCAGTTAGCTGAGTAATGTGTAACTCATTTGTAATGGACGTTTCCTGAACCCGTTTTCAGTGTCTCTTTCGTTACATAAAGGGCACTTTTTGTCTTTGTGTCACTCTCTATCCCAGCAAAACAGTATCTGTATGAGAGCTTTAAAAATAGCTCACATTGCGTGAGGGGATGATCACAGGTGGATGTAAGATGTTGACACCACTACCTGCCGTCATGGTCTTTGAAACGTTCTTGCAACACTGTCATCTTATTTGTTTGTGTATCAGCATCTTATCTGGCTTTAAAGTCTCTCTCTCTCTCTCTCTCTCTCTCTCTCTTTCTTTCTTTCTTTCTTTCTTTCTTTCTCTCTCTCTCTCTCTCTGTCTCTCTGTCTCTCTCTCTCTCTCTCTGTCTCTCTCTCTGTCTCTCTCGTACATATACTTTCTTATACAGATTACTGAAGAATTTATTAACTTAGAAATGTCTTTAGAAAAACTTAGAAAGGTTTCATCATGGGCCATGGCATTGAATATGACCATTATTATAAATGTGCCTGTGCATAAATATGAACAGTTCAGCTTTATACATTACATTGTCGACATTATATAACTTATTTAATTTACTGCTTCGGAGATATTTGTACATCATACAAATGTGCTTAATATGTCTTATGTCTTATGACTTAATCTCCTAATTTAATTTGACAGATATGTTGATGTATTATTACAACATTAACATCATCATCTTTAAATGAGTAACATGTCTGATTTGTGTTTTAAACGCTCCAGAATGTTACTAAAATGATCAGCACAATGTGAAGGAGTAGCAATCTTGACAGCACATCAGAGACGTCTGTGTGTTGTTGCAGAGATGTCTACTGAAACTAGCATGCTAACAAGCTAGCCCCAGACATTTGGTATCTCTAAAGGTGATAGTGAGTCACTGTGTTAGTCTAAAATGAGAGGATGAAGAAATAAATGGTAAAATAAAGGTCCTGGTTACATCATTTAAGGACAAATAACTAATGAAAGGAAGAGTAAACACAACGATGGCTGGAGCTTTTGGCAGGCGATCGTTATAAAGACTGCCGGTGCCCGCTCCGTTCTCAGCAAGAATCCACATGCGGCAGAAAGCGAAAGGAGATATGGGTGAAAACAAGAGCTAACATTGGCACTGCTGCAGAAGAGACTCTCAAAGTCTTATAATCAGGTAAATAAACCGCTGTCAGTGCTAACTTTGAAGAGCAGGGGCTGTATTTCTTACGATGGGGTGGACACTATAACGTTTTGGTGAAATGTTACCCCCTGTTATCTGGATCATGAATGGCTGGTTTTTGTTAAAGAGCAGAACTGTAGCTTTTTTTTTTTTTTTTGTAACTGTTTTTTTTTTTTTTTTTTTTTCCAGTGGTAATTAGGTCATTAATTAGTTAAACAGCACTGAATGACCATTCTCACTTTGTCCCGGTTATGAATGATGGTAATAGTGTGACTAAGCCTACTCAGTTTGATGGTAAACTGAATTAAAATGGTATTAAGCACCACATACAATAAATTGTCACTAGTAATAAGAAGCATAGTTTCTTTATTGATTTCTTTAATGTAAAGCATAGCAAAGCTCTGGTATTCGCACACAGGAGCGTAACTGACCTTTTAGATGCTGGGTGATTTCCTTTTTTAGACAAAACCACTCACATTTTTTCAGTCCCTCAGTCAACAAGGCGTGAGGCTAAACGGCCACATACAGAATGGCCCCGCATGGTAAACTCTGTGTGTTACCAGATAAATTACTGTTTGACCAAATATCATAATCATATACTACTACTACTACTACATATGCTACAGTCACTGCTTTTAGTGAACAGCGAATTAATATTATGTTCTTTCATTTCACCTTCAACTTGCATGCTGTCACTGTGTTTGCAGTTAGTTGTCTTATCTTTCCACAACGTGTTTTAATTTGGTGACCTGCTCCTGCTCATTCACAAAACTACAGGTGCCCGAACGCACACTGACACCCAAACACACGCTTGGCGGTTTTATTGGTCTAAAGATGTCGCATGTCATTGATATCAGAGTTATTTGTTAGCTGTTGACAGATTACTGAAAGATGGAGAGATGGAGAGAGATGGGTTGGGTGCGGGCAGTGAGAGAGAGAGACAGCGCGAGGGTGAGAGTGAGGGTGATAGGGTGCTGAGAACAGAAAGAAGGTCCAACTGCTGTCTATTTGTGTCCTTGGCTGTCACCAGCCTCGGTTGGAAATAGAGACAGTGTGATATATATACCCTAAACCCATTACCTGCACAACCCTGGAACATATTCCTTCCTCTGTCCCCACATCTATCCATCCATGCATTCATTCATCCATCCTTCCATCCATCTAAGGGGAAGTGATATGGAAGGACATCATTAAGTTAAGATATGAGAGTATAATATTAATTTAAGATAACTGTTTCTCTGTTGTGCGAAATAACTGACTAAATGCAGCAGCAAACCAGAACAGCCATGTTTACTCAGGGCTATGGGAAAGTGCGAGAATAAGATAATGTTAACACGTTTAGTTTGGGTATTTATAAACGTGCTCATTTTAGAGGTAATGACATAAGGTGTGGATATCCATTCAGCTCCTAGTTCTTGTGGAGGTCATACAGTAACAGTGCTGCTGCTGTTTGCGTCCTCTGTCGGGCGAGGTTTCAGCTGTTCCATGCTTTTAAACTTTATTATTGCCCTGATTGTGTTCAAAGGTCAATTCAGCCATTACCTAATTTACACCCATTATCACATCTGTAGGTTCACAAACTCCTGTTTTGATTCGAGTTGACAGCTCTTTGGTTGTACCTATGTTGATGGGTGATGAAGGTAACGGGAACGGGTCTCAGACAGCAGTTGAGTATCTGGGTCCTTTGAATCTTTATATGTAGTGTGCGTGTGATTGTGTTGTTCGGTTTCCAGAGAAGACTATATATGGGAATTTTCACTGTAAGGAAATGGGTATTTCCCTGTAAGTTCAGTACTGTGTAGTTTCAAGTCTACGCAGGCTTTTAATAATTGAGATTTGTAATAGACGCGGAGTATGCGTTGTATGCTAACACTGTGTACTGCGGTGAAACCTTTAGTAGATATTCCAGCCTCAGGCCTAGCTCTCAGTATTACTGTATTCCGCTGTTAGCCCTTTCGCAGCATTCACATGCTCCTCCTGCTGCTGTGCTGTGGCTGTTGTGATTGTGGTTGTCTAGCAGAGGAGGGCATGTATCACATGATCTGAGCATGACAGAATAATCTGAGTTTGACTAAATGGCTTTGACTGTATTTGAAAGTGTCCACAGTAATGTTACAGTGTGTGTTTTCTAACTCAGTAAGCCAGATTACTAAATAGCAGCCCGTGTGTAGTGTGTGTGTGTGTGTGTGTAGCATGTATAGTGTGTGTGCGTGTGTAAGTAGATGGTGAAGGTTTTTCCTCCTCCCTCTTCCTGACTGGTGTTTGCGCTTATGTGTGTGTGGGTTTAAGATAAGCTACTGACTTTGTGTATTGTGAACCCGGCAGCCTGTGTTTGACCATCACATTGTGATTATGGCCACTTCCAGTTAATGGTGCAGGGAGAGAGCAAGTGATCCCTTAGTAAGGTAAAGAAAAGTGAGGACTGCTGCAGCGAATGATAGATCTCCATGGCAACACAGCAATCACGACCTAGAGTGTGGTTTATTTATTTATTTATTTATTTATTTTTTAAGAAATGGTAGTGCTATGGTTGTGTGTGTGTGTGTGTGTGTGTTTGTGTTTAAGAGAGTGAAGGGGGCTGTGTCGTGCAGCTGTTTCTAAGTGTATCAGGTTTCTAGGCACTTTTTGGTTGGTGCACACACACCCGTCTCAGATTTGTTGAGAAACTGCTGTGGAAGCTGAAAAGGTCAGTGATAATATAATGGAGGCCACGTCAAAACAGGTCCAGCCTGACCCTGCGGTTCTTCTCTGGGATTAACATGAAGAGTGTGTTGTATCACCACCATTGCCTTAGCAATCATGTAACACCAAGGCTTTGTCTCGGATCCAGCAACATAGCGTACTACTCACTTGTACTGCAATTATTGTGTTCACGCTGGGAAATAATGATATACTAGAAGTAGTGGTGAGCAATAAGATAGTTTAACGTTATAATATGACAAGTTATGTCATAATACACTTGTGGCCTGAAAAGCTTTTACAGGCTTTGAATGCTTAATGTTTCTGAACAAGTTCTTAAAATCATCCTTAAAAGGCCCATCTTATGGAAAATAATGTTTTACCAGCATAGAAGAGTTTGCTGTAGTATGTAAACCTTGTTTTCACAATGTATGCAAATAACTTATTTTTATTTTTAACTTTTTATGTAATTGTTTTTGTGATTCGAAGTTTTGCATTAACGTCATACAATCATAATAACAAAGCCATAACTGATTTAACAAAGGCAGTAAAACTTTGTAAAGCTTGTAACCAATATGCTACAGGGTTCAAGCACATAGTGGTAGAACCTGATTGGAGTTGTTCTATTTCTCAGCTAAAGCAAATTGTGGAGACCAACCGTACGTTGTACAGACAAGAAACTTGGTCAATAGGTAGTAGTCTTTTCTGCTACTCAGGCACAAGACATTAGCGCAATTGGCTTTAAGGGGGCCGCTGTTGCAAAGCCCAATGTGTTTAGCCTTGTAACTTGTAACAGAATTAATGTTTTCCTTAATTCCTTGGATCAAAACAAACCAATAAGCAATTTGTGCAGCCCGCTTAGTTTTACCTGTTATTGCATAACATGGGAAGCCTACCTTTGTGAACTAGTCCTTCAAATATTTGCTCAAAAGAGCTTGCCCACTAACCTAATCTGATGTAACTCATCAGCAGTTGATCTGATGGTAAATGAGTGGTCTAGCTCTCTGTCCTGAACAGCTTTGTATTTAACATGTTATGTCAACATTTTAACAGATCTTTTATATCTTTCAGGTATTTTAACATATAAAGCTTAGTATACCGGGGTCAAAAGGTCAATCTGAACAAATCTCTGTAATCATCTTCATTATAGGTCCCTGATTACTAATAATAACATAGAGAGACCTTTGAGATGTCTTAAGACCATTACTGGTTTCTGCTTCCTATTCCAACATACTTAAATACGTCTGCATTGGGCCTCACAATGACTTGCACATTTTTATGTACTATTTTTTACTACAACTGTGCGGAAAATCTGTTGGCATGATATTCAGTGGTGATTTTAACCATATTGGCTGATTCAGATTTATGATTCCCCTAATTGATAATCCTCATTAAAATGTGTGATCCCTGTTTATGTTTGTGAGCTTCTGTCTGTTTTATTTAGTTGTAATGATTCATGCTGACTGGCACGAAAAAAGCTTCTCAAACTGCCAGACCTGAATATCAATTGACTGGCCGGGCCTCCGACTGACTATTCGACTTGTCGACTTTCAAGCGGCCGCCCCGGTCTTTTGCGTGTTAGCACAGGTTTGAAAGATCTGTACGTATGAACGTCAGCATATACCCTTAAAAAACTGAAGATTTGTATGTTATAAAACAAGCTATTATAATTTTTGCGAAACCACACAGGAATGTTTTATTAAAATACATACAATAAAAAATAAAATAAAAAAGTGGAATTCCTCTATACGTCAGCCACCATTGTTGCCCTGTGATGTCATATGGTTGTTCTGGATTCAGTTCTGCAGTTGAAGTCTGAAATAAGTCTATTACTACAGTCTAGTTTCTATAGTCTGACTTTTGTTCTCTTGAGTAGCTCTAGCAGTTGGCCAGGCTGGACGACTGATTAGAATTAGAAGATATTTAGCTCACTGTTGCTCGCTTACCGGATGACACCGAGAGCGACCCTTTGACATGGCCAGCCTACTGGGGAAAAGATGATGACTGTTTGTGATAATAAACAAAGAGGTTTTCTTGGTTTCCACAGCGTGTCTGAAAGCTGCTAGGCATATACACCATATTGGGGCCTGTATGTCTTAACAGTCAGGGTTCCCTTCAACAGGCTGCTGCTCATCATTTATAAGAAAAGCCCTTTTGATATACCTCCAGTTTCTCTCCAGTCTTTCCTCTCTGCCTGTAAATAAGGTCCAAACCGCCTTAAGCCTGGTTACTCCTCACTGGTCAAAACTGCTGATGCCTGCCTGAACCCGTACATTGCTGCTTGTGGGAATTGCGGGAATGTTCTGAGCTTGAGAAGCGTACTGATTATATGGATCCAGTCCACCAGTCTAGCTAAACTTCTCCTCGTAGCGTTTGTTTTTGGTCTCCACATTTCTTTAAAATATTTTTCTTAGGTCTTCATTCAGCTGAGAGTTGTAGCTGCATTAATGGTCGCGAGACAAGCTATGTCCTAGTTGCAGCTTGCCTACCAAAATGGTGGCGGGGGTTCTTCAGTGACGCACTCAAATACTATGAATTAAGCCTGGAACACCTACGCTCTGCTTGTTCATGCTGAAGACTAAATACAGGCCAACCAGTCAGAACAGAACAGATCATTTACATATATCGGTCATAGAGGCACTGTAACCAACACCTCCATGTCTGCAAGGTAGAAAATTCTCATGGGGAAGAAAGAATTAGGAATGGTTTTGGTGGGTCAATCCACACAGATCCAGCAAATTCACACACTCCCACCTGCTGTAGCAGTCTAGACTATATTTAAAATGTTACTTGATATTTAAAATGGTAACTGATCTTGTTGGTGTTCAGACGTGTTAAGCCACCGCCTTAATGGAAAAGAAAAGAGCTAATATTCCTGCCTGAAGCTGCTGTGATGGAGTCGGAGGCTGCACTGTAGTACTCGGATAAGGATCACTATACTTAAAGATTTGAGATGATTCATCAGCCCTGTCATACCGCCATGGCGTAACAACCTCTTATCCAAATGTAACACAGGGCCTTTTCCTCAGATAATAGAAAGTGTCTTGTATACGTGATTTCTCTGACAGCACTGTTCAGGCTAGCTCTAGTAATGTTAGTGTTTATAGTAAACTGGATAGCTAAACGTCTCATAAACAGGCAAGTCTTGAGCCCTATTCGGGTGGGATTAGTTTTACTTGGGGAGGTGGGGTAATGTAATTACTACGTCCGAATGCTCCGTGTCAGTCATTTTTACCGAGTGCAGTCTCCCGGGTCAGTAAAGAATGGGGAGCTTTTGATTGTCTCTAAAACGAGTCACAAAAATAACCTTAGGTTACATTAGTCCCGTGTGAATCAACATTCAGGTAAACATACTGTCACATTCTGTAGAAGAGTTATTTGTGGCTTTTCTCAAGTATGTAGGTGGTCAACGCTGCCCACTAGTCGCTCTTGGTTGGATAGTTTGAGTTGGTGGTCTGGTTTGGTTGGTGGGCACAGGTTTATTTTTTGGAGGTGACGGCGGTGTGTAAATCGAGTAGCCACTCCCATCGCCGTCATTTATGCCGAGTTGATTATCCTGTTCTAATCAATCTTACATTTTACTGACATCCTGGAGTAAAACTGCATCACTTCACCTCCCCAGGTAAAACTAATCCCATCCTGAATAGGGCTTACGGCTGTTCACCGTTAAAGTCTGTAAACAGTAACAGTCAGTATATAGTAACTCGGCTCACGCTTACCTTGGACGCGTGGTATTTGTTTTCGGACTTTTCTTGTCGCTGGTCTAGCTACATTTAGAATCTGACCATGGTCACCAACCCTTAAAAACCAAAACATAAAAACAAAATGGATTGGATTTAAAGTCTAACAGAATGAAAGTAAACGGTCTAGGATTATGAGCCTGCATGAATCTGTAACGGGATATAGCTCACTTTTAGATGACTTCACCATAGACCAAGAAATTGGGACTGGAAGCAGTTAAGTTGCTCTGGGAGAGGGACACCATTATTTTGGGATCTTGCCTCGCTCCTGCTCTTATTTGGAATTTAAGTAAAGGGAGAGGGAGTTGTGGCTGAAGGGAAGAGTTTAGGACAGAAATAAAGAAGCAGTGGAGTCAGGATGTATGTAGTGTCTTTAACTGTGAAGAGGCAGCGGAAGACAAAGCTGAGTTGTGTCTGTGAGAGAGAAAGAATGTGTGTGAGTCAGTGTGAGTGTGCTATCTCGATGATGTAATGATAGTTCCACCCATACCACCCTGCTTCTGTACCAGCTGCGGGAGGACACACGCGCATTATGCCAAGGTCTAAAATTCACCTGCAGTGAACACCATGCTGACGTGTGTGTGTGTGTGTGTGTGTGTGTGTGCGCGCTTGTACACTGCCCTCTAAAGCCACAGTAGCTGTCAGCACTCTGTCAGTGTCTCCTCTTTCTGCACCCTGAATTGTGCTACTGGCTATGGCGTACTTGTAGGCCTGTAGGTGCATGCGCTCATTCACATATGGACTTGTTGTAGCCTCATGTTTTACTGTGTATGAAATGTAATTATTTATTAATGTCAATTATTTACTGGTTTTATCAGTATCAGTATTTAATTGACCTTACTGATGAATCAGCAGTGGTTAATACACTGTTTGTATGATGATGCTACATTTTAATCCTCTTGCTTATATACTGATAGTCAAACCCATTTGTATATTTTTCTATTTTTGTGTTTTTCTTGTTTCATCTGTCTTGTGTTCTTATCTGATATGAATATTTCTCCTGCCCCACAAAAGCTAACTCACTTTCTTAAACATAAAAACATATGAATAGGATTGTATGTCATGCATGTTATGCATTGTTGTTACTGTTTAAAGACATGAAGTAAGTGTACTTATTGTTTGAACAGCGCTTTTTGTGAGCTCATGCGCTCACATGGAAGTAAGCACTTTACATCCAATAGTAAAGAAGACCTTATGCTTATTTTATACAAAACACAGCAGCAGTAGTGTCCGAAAGCTGCTAGGCATGTACATCATATTGGGGCCTGTATGTCTTAACAGTCAGGGTTTCACTTCAAAAGGCTGCTGCTCATCATTTATAGGAAAAGCCCTTTTGATATACCTCCAGATTCTTTCAGTTTTTCCTCTGTGCCATGAAGAGACCTAATGCTTATTTTATACAGTGATAGAAAACACAGTAGCACACTGAAAACCCCAGCTCTACACTGAAATGGCTAAAATGAGTTTATTCTCACCAGTGGAGATCTGCACACAGCACTGCTCCTAGGTAGATCTAAACGAAGGGCTTTTTTGTGTGATTGTTTGTGTATTTGGCAGACTGATACTATGGCGGTTGGGTTTATGTGGTGAATAGGAAATGTGTTGCGTTTAATTTGGATTTCAGCTAAAATAATAAATAAATAATAACAAATAGGTGTGTCTGTGTGTGTCTGTGTGTGTCTGTGTGTGTCTGTGTGTGTCTGTGTGTGTCTCTGTGTGTGTCTCTGTGTGTGTCTGTGTGTGTCTCTGTGTGTGTCTCTGTCTGTGTCTCTGTGTGTCTGTGTCTCTGTGTGTGTGTGTCTCTGTGTGTGTCTCTGTGTGTGTGTGTGTGTGTGTCTGTGTGTGTGTCTCTGTGTGTGTGGTTCAGGTTCAGCCCCCTAATCTGTATACGTATCTATTTTTAAAATGGAGGGATTGGGAATTGTGTTTGCAGCTTTTATGTAATTTGATTGTTTTAGATGATCATATATTATTCAGCATTAGAAGCTGCTGTTGCTTGGCTTTCATTCTGTTATTCCTATTCTGTTAGTCCGTACTGTCAGTAATTTATAATGCTTTACACATGTTAGAAACGCCTCCTACATCTCTAAACATTGAAGCTTGTCGATGTTTCATGGGCTAGTCTCCTGACGTCAGTATGTTGATGGTGTTTCTAGCACGAGTGCTTGTGATGCAGTTAAACTCAAAACAGGACAGGTTGTGTTGTAACTTCCTGGTTCACTACAGGCTGCTTTGGTTTAGTTGGGTGAGAAATCATGATCATGTTACCATGTCTCTGCTTTCAGAAACTTTTGGCAAATCTCTGTAAATTGCAGGGTTACAATGCTCGGTGCAGAGGCTTAAAAAGGTTTAGATGTTTCTGGTGAAAGTTTACACTGTAACTTTAACAGTGTCTGAAGTTTCCAGTACTGTAAATACTCTATGCATTATTGCATGTGCATTGTCATTATTAAATGTGGGGTCCTCTGCACTTTCAATGTGCCTTTTGCAATTGTATACTCGCTCGTTAAGAAGACCTGTCTTTATTGGAAGACCTATCGTCACTGTCCAGTATTAAGTATCTCCAATATAATGACTTTACAGGAGAAGGTCAAGGTGGTTTGAAAAAGAAGAAGAAGAATCAGTGTTGTTTAAATTGAGAAAACTCTGTATAGAGTTATAATAGCACAAAAAAGTTCTCAAACTGGCATGAATAAATGAATGAATGTCAAATAAATATTATCACTGTCCAAAGAGAACGCATATTTCCAAAACAGTAACAGCACCAGGGCAAGCATGTTCTTTGTTCACCTTTAAGCAGGCGGAAAGTTTTTAATCAAGATTTTCTTTCGAGCATTTTTAGAGCATGTATTTTCGTTGGTTTAATCATCCTTTAATTATATATTTCTGGTAAAATTATTTATTTATAGTAAAATCTGTTCTTCATAGTTTTTTTAAAACTATTTTTAAAAACTTTTAAATGACTCTGCCAAGCCTACAGATCTGTGTCTATTGGAAAACTGCTAGGGAAAACCTGATAGTCTCTCTGTGCCTTATTTACAGTAAACATCATTTAAAGATGTCACTATTCCTGCTTTTCTCTCGACATGCAGCCAGTAATGCTTGAGGAACTATGAGCAGATGATGAAAGTCCAAAGGCAGCTGCCTTTATGAATAAAACAGATCTGTTCCTGAACAAACACTGCTTATTGCACTTCTGCAGTGCGGAGATTTTGTAGACAAGAATTTAGTGTTGGCATCATTAGATGCTTGACAGATTGCGAGGTTGTCAAGTTTGCGATGGCAGCTCACTGTGAGATGATCGCTAGTCCTGTCTTTCTGGAGCCTCCCGGTCTGTGACCCGAACCAGCTTCACCTGTCTGCCTAGATCACACTACACACACACTCATGTTACACACCCAGACACTCTGTTGTCACTCTGTTATGTTGTGGTTCTGTTACGTTGTCATAGGGAAGTTTAGTTTGAACCGGTATCATCGTAAGTGCGTAATCTTCTCCATTCTACTCTTCCTCAGACCTCCCTGGACTCCAAAGCAGGTGGGCGCTCCAGCATGCCACGCTGTCGGAACCCAGTCGCTACAACAGCAGATGAGCAACCACACATCGGCAACTACCGTCTGCTGAAGACCATCGGCAAGGGCAACTTTGCTAAAGTCAAACTGGCCCGACATGTCCTAACGGGGAAGGAGGTAACCAGAGCCTTCATCTGACCTGCATCAGTTTCTCTGTCCTTCTGCACGTTTCTCAGTCTCAGTCTCCTCCCTGCGGACTCCCCTCTCGCCTCTCTGTCTCTTTCGTCTTTGTCAGTTGTCCTGTTCCTGTCACACTTCTGCAGATGGTTTTAAAGCTGACACAGGCATTTGCAGAGAGTCCCATATCAGTTTCTGATGACGAAAGGAAAAGGCGGTTACAGTAGACTTCATAAGGGCTAAAACGACGGCTCAATTAAAAAGCGGAATAAAAATAAACCTTGCATATTCAATAAGGGATGTCTTTAATGCTCTTGCTCGTCCCTTTTACAGTAATAAGCAGATCCTGAAGGGTGCACACTTTTTTATTTGTATTTTTTTTTATCTGTTTATACAAACCACTGGAAACGTCTTAACATGAATATGGCAAAAAAGTAATATCAATTTTTAATTAAAGAAGAAATGCATATCTTGTGCCCTAGTTAGAAAACCAGAGTTTGGTTTCAGAATTCTCCTTGATATTCTCAGCCATTGCATGGATTTGTTCATTTCCTTAACTAGTACTCTTGATGTAAGCCCAATAAAGTATTGTGTCCTGAGTACAATTAATATGGGACTCCTCAAAAAGAGGTGGCTGTCCAAACACCTTGACACACAAGTTCATGTTCACCTTATTTACATTTGTTTATTCTGGTTCTTCAGTGGTCAGCACCATTAATCTAAAGATCAGATTGTAACAGATGATGATGACGACAACGACGATGGTGGTGATGACAGCACTAGACTGTGTAAGTCTGGTTAACTGCTAATGAGAATGACGCTGTTTGATTTATTTATTTTTTTTCCTTCTGTTTCAGGTTGCAGTAAAAATCATAGACAAGACGCAGCTCAACTCTTCTAGTCTTCAAAAAGTGAGTCTGCAAATTCTCTCTCTTCCTCTTACTTTTTGATCTCTCTCTCTTGAGGGTATGCATAAAGGGGCTAATTACAGGAAGGAGGCCTGAACGACTTCCTTTAGTGTGGGGGTGGGCGAGTCCTACTAGTCCCCTACATTCTCTTCTAAATCATACTTCACTATATTAGAAACTTTTCATAATGAGGGGGTCTTTTCCTGATGCAGTTTGTGGAAGATGTAAGTAGTGCATGGTATGTCTGAAGTTAAATAAAGATAGTGGGTACATGTCATAGATCAGCTTTTATTTGTCTTACCAAACAAAGCAACTAAAGTTTAATTTAAAGTGGGTTTTCCTAACCTGGCAAATCAGCGTCTTACATTTGCATTTAATTCACCATCTTCAGCCAAGTTCTGGACTACTGTAGCATTTGCTTCTACAGATATTTGTAATTTTTTCAATTTTTTTGTGTTCTGTAGAGGACATAAATTCATGTACCACTTATACATAACCATTTCATTTTGACAGTAAGCATGAAAGATTAGATTTTGTACTGTGAAAATGATTGGACACACAGTATACTTCTATATAGAACCACGCTATTCGCAGCTTATTGTTTAATGAGTTTCTCTGTGATGCAATTCAATATATAATATTATTATAATTGGTAGTAATTTTTTATTTATTTATTTTTTTGAACACATTCGATTTAGTGTATGTGTGATGCATATAAATTTAGAGTTGTTAAAATAAAAAAAAGGCCAGATTGCTAACACTAGCAAATTTAATGTCATGTTGATTAAAGTGGGTGTTCTGGCATAAATAATAATAATAACAACAGTATTAATAATAATAATAATGATATGAAGTTATTAAATCCCTTGAGATTGAACCTGAACTCAAATTGGAGTAATCTAATGTGAAGATATTCACAGTTGGTCCCTTGTGAGGCTTTTGACAGGCAGGACCTGATAATTACAGTTGATGGGATTCTGAGCCTGTGTTCTTTCTTCTCTCTGCCCTCAGCTCTTCCGTGAAGTGCGAATCATGAAGCTTTTAAATCATCCAAACATAGGTGAGTGATTTCTTCAGCCCTGCGTACAGCCGTGCAGTGGGACTGACTGACTTCGCAGTTACTTGTGTGTGAGAAGCTCAGATGCAGTCAGGATTTTGTGTTTATTTGAAGTTCTCTAAGAGAAACGTGGGGGTGTGTGTATGTGTGTGTGTGTCGGTGGGTGTGTGTAACCTCAATGGCCTTGATGGCAGCAGTAGCTCATTAGTGTGTAGCCTGCACTCGTAAATATGAAAGATGAAAGCTGAAATATGAAAGGAAAGCCCTGGGATGCTTTGAGCGCACTGCACAAGAAAGAGAGAGGAGGAATCGGCCCTGTTTCAGCAGTTTAATACTCTGAATTGAGGATTTGAATATGGGCAGTTTTTTTTTCCCCTCAATGGCCATTGCTTTGCTGCAGCACGCCCCTTTGGCGGCAATATCAAGAGTAACTTGCTCTAGTAGATCTGCTGTGCCGCTTTACTGACAGCATTGAAATGTCTAAGTGGTTTAGATAAATCAGCAAATTTGGTTTTGTTATTACCATTCGTTTCAGTGGGTATGTTCTGTTGACTGCTTCATCAGGGCCTTCTCTAAATAACATGAGGAGAATTACAGCCATTATGCTTTGATTGTGTTTAAGAGAGTGTAGTCAGACATTCTAACTCCCATCTAGAAATATATACACAATGGCATAAATAGCACAGCGACTGTAGTTATGAGCTTTAGCCGTGGCTGTGAATGTCTGATGTCTGTGATTTGTCTACTGTTCCTTTAGAAACAATCCAGAGTGTGCATCCTGAAATCTCACAGTTCACTGTTTTCTTTGGTTAAGGCTGATGATTACTGTTAGAAATACACTTATTGTTTACTACAAAATACACAAACAAACCTGTACCTGTATATCTGTATAATTATTTTTTTGTTATATTCATTATACACATTTTAATACTTGAGACTTAATGTGTATTGTCATGCTTTGGTTGTGTTTGGCTTTTTAATGGCAGCAGTAAACTGTGTAGTATTTTACTTCATATGTGGAAAAGTTTAGTTCACCTAACTTGGCCTTTTCGGCGTGTGTGCTGATGTTTTGGAGTGGTCCACACAGACTGTTGCCAGAATGCTGCAACGTTTGTAACCGTCCTTGAGTTGCAGAGTGTAGAGTTGCCCATGGGTTGCTAAATCCCCAGTTAACCCTGCTCTGAATCCCTAACTGCTGACATGTTTTGACTGATGATGATCCTGTCTCTCTTCCCCTTTTTTGCCCCCCTCTAGTGAAGTTATTTCAGGTGATCGAGACGGAGAAGACGCTGTATTTGGTTATGGAGTACGCCAGTGGAGGTGAGGGGGCTGTTTGGGGCCTGTTGTCAGCAGCAATCTTATCAGCTGATGAGGAGTGCTCTCCTCAAAACACTTTGAACACTGACATTAAATATTCTCGATCTTGTTCTTTCCTATCTTCCTGTCTCTCCCTTGTTCCCTTTCACTCTCTCTGTCATTCGGATCATTCATGTGCTCCTACTTTCTTCTCTGTTGTTATGTAGGAGAGGTTTTTGATTACCTCGTCGCTCATGGGCGGATGAAAGAAAAGGAGGCACGTGCCAAATTCAGACAGGTGAGTGTGTTTGACAGGTAAAGTGTGGTCTGTGTGTGTGTGTGTCTGTGTGTGTGTGTCTGTCTGTGTGTGTCTGTGTGTGTCTGTGTGTGTCTGTGTCTGTGTGTCTGTGTCTGTGTGTGTGTGTCTGTGTGTGTGTCTGTCTGTCTGTCTGTCTGTCTCTGTGTCTGTCTGTCTCTGTGTCTGTCTCTCTCTGTGTGTGTGTGTGTGTGTGTGTGTGTGTGTGTGTGTGTGTGTGTGTGTGTGTGTGTGTGTGTGAAACAGGACTTCATAAACTCATACATGGCTGTGTTCATATTTAATGGTGACGGTTTAATTACAGACAGAATGTCTCATTTAGAGTGGGACAGTTCCCATGTGCACTGAAAGACACCGCCTAATACACTATTTCAGTTATCTTCTGTCTTTCTCCCTCCCTCTCACTCACTCAATCTATCTATCTGTCTATCCGTCTATCCATCTATCCAGATTGTGTCTGCAGTGCAGTACTGCCACCAGAAGGGCATTGTACACAGGGACCTTAAGGTAAGTGATGGCTCTACCTTTACTCAGACGGACTGTGTGTGTGTGTGTGTGGGTGACCTTTCAAGACATGATTTAGACGTGGACCCTCTTATGTAAGAGGAGGAGAGCAGGATCATCTCTCTGCATTTTCATCTTCATTTGTTCTGTAATGGCTCTGCGGCCCTCCCATCTTAGAACATGTCTAAGCTCCGCATCCGCATGAATTAATCAGGAAATAAAATCCCCTGAAAAGTTCAAGGTTGTTTTTAGAATACACTGTGCGTATATGAATATGCTTCATCACACTGCCTGTTTAACTGCACAGCTTGATTTTACAACATTTCTTGTGCTCTCTCTCTCTCTCTCTCTCTCTCTCTCTCTCTCTCTCTCTCTCTCTCTCTCTCTCTCTCTCTCTCTCTCTCTCTCTCTCTCTCTCTCTCTCTCTCTCTCTCTCTCTCCTGTAAAAGAGCAGTAAACAGTTATCAGTACGCTTCTGTTTTACAGTGTCCTGATTACCCAATCCCCTCTTTGTTTCTATGACGATGCCACACCCATCATTCAGCTCTTCGCTGTGTTGGTCAGGAGTCCCGCCACTGTGACCTTTGAGCTTTTAGTTAATCACAGTCACCATGGTAGCACGAGTTAAACCCCCACCCCCACCCCCCTTTCGTCTTAGAAGTAGTTTGAGCCTCAGATTCAATATTCTCTGTACTAATCACACAGATGAGCACTAGACAAAGATACACACACACACACACACACACACACACACACACACACACACACACACACACACACACACACACACACACACACACACACACACACACACACACACAGTGTGCATTACTATAGTAACACAGAGGAGCACCGGCATATTTTACAGTCCACAGTACACATCTTACACACACACACACACACACCCTCACACTCACAGATAGATCCCACTTTAGCATTAATAAAATTACGAAAGTAATAAAAGGGGAAGTTAAAGGGATTCTGAAAAAAAATTAGGTGGCAACTTTTAAAGTGCCCAAAAGACTGAGGCCACTTTTAACATCAGACTGCATTTTACTGCTTGAACCAGGAATGAGATAAAATATTGAGAATTCTTAAAATAGAGAAATGAAAAGTTATAATAAAACAAAGAAGAAACATTAAGGATTCTGCACTGTAACACTAAAAAGATAAAGTTTCCTCATCTTGCTAAGTGGTCAGTCAGAAATTGACTTTTTGTGAAGCTGCTTTGAGACAACGTTGGTTGTAAAAAGCGCTATATAAATAAATATTAATTGATTGATTGATTGAAAGTCATGCCAAAAGCTTATCATACAATAAAAGGCCTGCAAGGTGCCAGAATGCCCCAACTTTCATTTTACAAGTGAAAACTAGTTTAGAGCTCATTTGAATGCACAGTTGTTTTCTGTTTACTTCAGTTAGCATATTGGGGGACATATAAAAATAAATAAACAGACAAATGAAGAAATAAGTGGCCTATGCAAAAGTTATGATTTTTTTATTTCGTTTTTTTCCATTATGTTAAAATCATGTTAAAATCATGGAATATATATTGAAACCAGCCAATTGAAATTCTTTGCTGTTCTTTAAAAGTTTCCATACTGGAGATTTAGGACTTTACTATTAACATTAATGACAGTATGATGGATATTAGGCACAGACTGTGTGTTGGTGTCAGGTTGCCTCTGCTGTCCGTATATTTGTGTTCACTAGACAGGGAAAGTGCTGTGTAAGTTGACGTGCGTCCATGTGCATGCCACGTTCACTGGAAGCGTTCTGTGAGCCCAGTCTGCCTGTGTGCCTGTATGCCGTGTGCGTGTATGTTGTGGAAGTTGGTTCATGTTAGGCGGGTAATATTTAACTCTGCCAGCCAAGCCCACTTAGCACTCTGCATCTGTTGCTGGGCAACGCGGCCTTCCCACTTGGCTAACGTCGGTGGATAAACATTTGAGTGGCAGCTCTGAGGGTGCTCGTGCATTTCAATACCACCACACAGGCACAGAGGCACACATGCACATCCGCATGCATGAGAGGACTCATCAGGACAGTTTGAGAAAAGCTCAGAGGGCTGAGAGAGGCTTGAAGAGAGAGGAAGACCATATACAAGTTGCTGATCCTGGAAGACTTGTATCTTATATAGCTTTGTACTGCTTTTATATTTTGCCTGTAAACCCTCTTCTACTTTGTCTTAGCGCATTCTCAAAAGCACGCCACCCATATGTACACGCTACTCTGCCTACTGTACTTTAGCTCCACCCATTCAAGTTTTCATTGTGTTTTAGTGTGAGCTGCTTTTTGAATCAGAGCAGAGATTTCCATTCATCAGTTTTAAAGGGCCCATATTGCAAAAGTGGAAAACTGTACTAGCTTTTGGAAATTTACTAACGTTTTTATTTATTTTATTTTTTTTAATAAAAGATCAACATAATGTTATGCTAACTAACATTGTTAATGTTCAGAAATGTCCCATAAAGTCACTATATGTGAATAAGTTGCAAAAACAGACGATTTTGAATGCATTGTGTTTTTGTGATATCACAAAAAACTGCATTTAAATATCATCACTGTGCAAAGAAAAACAAGTATCTCTAAAATGGCAGCTTTAAAAACTAAATAAGTTAAAAAAAGGGGAAAATGAATTGGGAAATGATTTAATATCAATGTTAGTTGGGCCATTTCTGTTGGTCCATTCATTATGACTTTTTTACACAATGTAAACAGCAGCTGCTCTGTTCAAATGATGCTTGAAAATAGAAATCAACAAAAAATGGAGATACATGTTTTTAATTAAACTGCGTTGATATATCTGTCTTTCTGCCTGAAGTAGATTAGCCTACCCATTCACACTGACGTTACACCGGCCTGGTTTGTTAGCAAGGCACAATACAAGTGCAATGGTGATATGAAAAGGATTCATGACTGTATGTACATTAAACTTCACTTAAACTAAACTTAACTCTAAAACATAGACCTCAGGGGAACAATAAAAATGCAAATTAGTAGGATATGACTCTGAATGCACATTAACAAATATAGCTTGTTTATGTTTAAGGGAAAATGACAAGTTGGGAAAAGCTCATATAAAATGATGCACAACATCCAATAATCAGAATTCAGGGAAAAACATTAAGTGGAGTTATTAAGTTAATAATTGTGGAGTGGCCTCAACCGTAAGAGTAAGATGAATAAAACTGTATTTTGATGTGTTTAAAGGAACCCATCACCAGGGTGTACACTACCAAGCTATATTTCCATTATAGTGCATCACACAGTGCTGTCTCCTCCCCTTCCCAGGCCGAGAACCTTTTGCTGGATGCAGATATGAACATTAAGATTGCGGACTTTGGCTTTAGTAACGAGTTCACGCTGGGGAAAAAGCTGGACACGTTCTGCGGCAGCCCCCCTTATGCCGCCCCGGAACTCTTCCAGGGCAAGAAGTATGACGGACCAGAAGTGGATGTGTGGAGCCTGGGGGTCATCCTCTACACACTGGTCAGCGGATCACTGCCCTTTGATGGGCAGAACCTTAAAGTAAGAGAACAAAACTTTTTTTTTTTAATTAGCAATTTTTTTATTAGCAATTTTTTTTTTAAATTGAGACGGTTGAGACGGTTTTCTGCCTCATTGGTCATCTTACTGTCTCTGTGTCTCTCACACATGTGTAGGAGCTTAGAGAGCGTGTATTAAGGGGAAAGTACAGAATTCCCTTCTACATGTCTACAGACTGCGAAAACCTGCTGAAGAAGTTCCTCATCCTAAATCCCACCAAAAGAGGCAGTCTGGCGGTATGCATACTATTAAATGTTTTAATTATTTAATAATAATAATAATTATTATTATTATTATTATTATAATATGCAGTTAGAGACCAGGACTTTTCATTCACTGTAGCCTGTCCTATACTTGCAATCTGCAATGTGCCTCTAATCTGTCTGCCTATCTGTCTGTCTGTCTTAATTCTCTCTCTCTCTCTCTCTCTCTCTCTCTCTCTCTCTCTCTCTCTCTCTCTCTCTCTCTCTTTCCCCCCCTCTCTCTCCTCTTTGTCCCTCTCTCTTGCTCTCAGCAGCAGATTATGAGAGATAACTGGATGAAATTGGGTCAAGATGACGAGGAACTGTTGCCCTATATTGAGCCCCTCCCTGACTACACGGACCCCAGGAGAACAGGTGTGTGTGTGCATGTGTGTACGTGTCAATATTTGGGAGAGAAGGATGGAAGCATGCAAACACAGAGAAATGCTGTTGGAGACAGCTGTGTGATATGTTGTCTGGAACTGAGTTGATGGGGTTTGATAATGTGCTGTATATACAGTATAAACAAATGGTACATTTTAAAACGGTGCTGAATAAGCTACATTTCCTTTCTAAAAGAAAGACTGCTCATGTAGGATGTATTTCGTTTTTTACCTCCGAGTCATTAGATATACCTTAGTAATAGTGTCTTAGATATACATTTTTTATCTATTAGAATTAAACAGGCAGCTTTTGTTGCTGTGTTTTTAAAGTGGTATAAGAGAAATTACAGCTGGACAATATGGCAACATGTGACATCATGATATGTGACGACATGTATGTTTTCTGACAGGTTGGGAAAGATGAAGTAGTGCTTCTTGTAAACATACTGTTAACGGCTGTGAATCCAGTGATTTGTGTTTAACGTGTAACACCGTGCTGCTCCAAATCCATTTATCCACATCACTCTCTTTTTAGCTAATCTCTTTTTGGCTGAATAGGTGGATATATCGGAACAAGTTTGTTTTTGTGGTTTCACTAATTGTTTTGGCGACATGGTTAGTTCATACATGGACTGTATGAACTGGGTAGTGTACAGTATTCAGTATTCCATGATATAAGCTTGTTAAGCAGTTGTGGACAGAGTTCACAAGCCATGCATATGAGTGGTATTTAGCTTTGGAATGTAGTGGGGTTAAGGTAAAATGTCACTAAAACTGGAAACATCTCACTAAAGATACACTAAAAGCTACTTAGATACAGTAACTAACTACAGTTACTTCATTACTGTCCAGTCAAAACACACTGTATCAGTTTGTAAGATATTCTCTCCAAGAATGACATTAACTTGATTAATCAAAATGTCTGTCATGATTATTGTTTTGTACATTTTTTTGGTTTGTAACATTTGTCTTACTTCCTTTCATTTAGAAGTAATGCTTGGGCTGGGATTCTCAATGGAGGAGATTAAGGATTCACTCGTCAACCAAAAATATGATGACATCATGGCAACATATCTGCTACTTGATTATAGGAACTCTGAGGTACACCTTTGCACAAACAGTCTTGTGGTTAGACATATGACACATAAACACGTTACTTATTTTATCTGTTTTTTTTTTGTCCCCATACATCTAACGTATGTGTTGCAGCTTGATGAGACCATCAACTTGTTGATAAAGCCACGTCCAGGAAGTGACCTCACAAACAGTAATGCCCCCTCTCCACCTCACAAGGTACAGCGTAGTGTATCTTCTACTCAGAAACCACGAAGAGCCACAGATCAGGGTGAGTTTGCGACACAGGGTTCCCTTCGTTTAGCCCTCTTTCTTAAATCCCATCTCATCTTTTTGTCTATCTCTTTCTCTGTAGGTTCATACTCTAAAAGGCCTCAGGGGGATAACAAGCACACCACTGAGGATTCTGGGAGGAAAGGGTCCAGCAGCTCCACCAAAGTGCCGCCCAGCCCCATCGTCCCTGCAGACCGCAAAAAGAGCTCCACACCCTCTACTGTAAGTGTGCATGAGAGAGAGAGATACCAAAGATTAGCCACTTACTTACTTAGGAGAATATATATATATATATATATATATATATATATATATATATATATATATATATATATATATATATATATATATATATATATATATATATATGTGTGTGTGTGTGTGTGTGTATGTGTGTGTGTGTGTGTGTGTATATGTGTGTATATGTGTGTATATACTGATATATGTTAAAGGTCTGTCTTTTAAATGGCTACCCTGTACGTTTTAAAAATTACAACTACTGAGACACTCCTTATATCCTTATAACTTCGGTGTGAATGAGCAGAGCTAATTGATAAACTGAAAGATGGATATACAGTATTTAAACACATTGGTTTTTTTTGTGTGTTTTTTGATGAAAAAATAATGATATTATTTTAAAGCAGCTTAACACATTGTACACAGATAGCACACTTCTGGGCTTTTTATTACATGATTACTGGTTATTTGCTCAGTTAAACAAATTGGAAAAAAGTGCAATGTAAAGTGTGACCTGTATAAAAGTCACTTGTAGCACATTTTATATTGTATGTTTTATATTATTTGTTTTATTTTCTATGTTTTGTTTTGCTCTACAGTACACAATCATTATGCGCTGGCATGACTAAAAGAGCAAAAAAAAAAAAGTGTGTTAGAAAATAGAAATTGTGAACAAAATTTTGAAGAAAACCATTTCCATCTTTAATTATTTAGGTACGACCTACTTTGTGAAAGTGAACCCATTATGCTTATTTTTATACACGTACATGCTTTACTTTTACCACAACCCAGTATTTATCTTGAACTGTACATCTAACTTTCACCCTTGGTCTGACAGACACTGTTAGAGCTCCTGTGTTTTTAAACCTCGCCTCCTGATGGGGCCAGTGTGCTCTGATTGGTCCTTTCTTGTTTCTTATTTTTGGGTTGTTCACCTGTAAAAAATTTTTTGGAGATTGTTGTCTGACAGTGATGATACAACATGACATGCTAAATGCTAAACCTGTTTTTTGCCCCGTGGTCTTACAGAACAGTATCCTTTCCACGGGCACAAGTCACAGCAGAAACTCTCCACTCGCTGAGAGAGCCACGTTGGGAGTTCAAAACGGCAAGGACAGGTATGCGTATGCACATACACGCTCAGTCAAAAGATAACATTCAGGAAAGTCATTCCGTTGAAACACATAACCCAGAATTGCTTGGAATTGCACATGCACACACAGAAAGGTTCGGTCATGAGCTTCTCAGTGAGTCGTGTTCTGTGAGTTTGAACTTAGGGTTTCTCATTCAAATATAATTAACCCCTCTGCCATCCAGCTCTCACTGTCCGCTGTTGGATAACCACATGCATGTTTGACCCCAACTGGTCTTGTGACAGAACGTCTTGTCTAAACCCAGCTGTTCCATGTCACTGAGGATTTAGGTTAAATTAATGATGCTTTTTTATTAGGGTTGCAGAGCACTGACCACTCTATGCAGACGCACGCACAGAAGTGCATCAGTGTTTACATACCTCCTTATACATCCTAGAGCTTGTTAACCTCCCTACATAAACAGCCTGGCATTTCTAAAAACTAACACACCTTTATACCTAATCCACACTCCTCCTCTGCACTCATCCTTTTATCTTCCCCATGCTCTCCCCTTTAAAAAAAACCCTCACTGGGTCATCAGTGGTCCTTACAAATCGTCAGTGTTACTTAAGCTCAGGATACATTTACATATACATGCTCACATTCTGTTGGCTTCAGTGTGCAGTGTGTTCTTTGTTCAGTGTATATGTATATAATGTATTCGTCATGCATCAATTCATAAGCAGACTTTTAGATTCTTACTGCACTGCTTTCTGTACATTGGAATCAAAAGTGAAGAATTGGGCAGCATTTAGTGACATATACTCACAGTACCTAACCTAACTATAAGCTAGCTTTAAGAAGCGATTATTTAAAGTCCATAACCTTTGTTGTAGCTATTGATAGCTACCCTATACGGTACAAAACTTGTATTAAAATATATACACTCATCATCATTCCTAATATTTGCACAAATAGCTGTCTCTACCACAACATCTGCAGGAACTGTGTGAGAATATTCAAGCCGCATGGGATGGATTATCACAGGACACCATTAGGAACCTCTACAAGTCCATGCTGAGACATCTGGGGGGGGCCTAAAGCCATAGTGAGATACACTACTTCTGTATGTGTAGCTCAATAAGTGTTGCTTATATCAGTCTAATTGTATCATCATTTATTGTTCCTGGTAAACTTTACCTTCCCTCAGAACAGCAGTGCAATCCTACACTTCCCTCTGGGTGCAGCTTTTCTTTCGATGAAGCACGTGTGTATACGTGTATGTTTACTATTTATAACTCGCCCATATAGTACCTGTATTAAATTATAAATATTGTAAAGCAGCCTTTATTTGAGAGCACATGTTTCCTCAGCCCAATAGGATTTGATTCCTCTGTGGAGAAAGCCGTGTTTCTCCTGCCTGTAGCAGTGTGACTCGTTCTGCTTGTCTTGATTAGAAAGCTTTATGTTAAAGTGCTGTAAAGCTTTGTCAGTATGAGTTGGATGTATGATGTACATGCTGTAGATGCTGCTAAAGGTGCTGTTGATTTCATTTGCCTGTGTTAATCTCCTGAGCTTACTTCAATCATTAACTAGTGTTGTACTGTGCTTGGTTTTAGTTTTACTCCTTTCCCTCGCTTACTGTCAGCTTCTTACTTTTTCTTTCTCCATGTCTTTTTTTGTCATTCTTTTGTACTTTCTTTCTTTCTTTCTTTCTTTCTTTCTTTCTTTCTTCCTTCTCTTTTTCTTGGTCCTTGCACATTCTTTGTTTCCTTTCTTTTCCCTTTGTGTGTGTGTGTGTGTGTGTGTGTGTGTGTGTGAGGGATTAGTTTGGCTTGTGATGGAAAAAAGGCACCATTAAATCTGTTGTTAGATTTCTGTAGTCGAGCTGTAATAGGCTTACTCTCTCTCTGTGCTGCACAGAAAGGTGATAGTACGTTATTTCTCCACCACAAACTCCACTAATCCCTCTGTGTGTGTGTGTATGTGTGTTTTATTCTCCTTGGTGCTTTTCCCTCTAATCAGCACTTTGTTTGACCTCCCTTACCTCTCTCTCTCTATCCTTCTTTTTGTTTCTCTTTTTCTTGTTCCCTCACTCTTTCTTTTTTAACCTTTCTTTTTCTTTCTTTCTCTAAATTTTGTTTCATACACTCTCTGATTTTCTCCCTCTCTCTCTCTGTAATTTCTGCCCTTAAACACTTGCTTTTCCTTCTTCTCTCTTGACCTCTCTCTCATATGTGCATCCCTTTCTTTGCCTTTGCTTCACTTTCTCTCGCTCCCTCGCTTTCTCTGTTGTACCACTCTGTGCTGTCTCTCTCTGTATATTCTCAATGCCTCGGCTCATTGCTTTCCTTTGTGTGCTCTCTCTTTATCTTTGTCCTCTGCATTCTCTCTTTCTCTGTCTCTCTCTCTGTCTCCCTCTCACTCCCTCCCACTCTCTCTGACTCCCTCTCCCTCCCCATTGTGTGATGAATATGGCCTCTAATGAAATGCTCTTCCCTCCCTCCACACACACGCACACTCACATATACACGCCCATGTCTATGTGTATGGTGGCACTGCTGTCTCAGCCTGAACACTCCTGGGTCCCGCGCCTCCACGGCCTCAGCCGCCGCTGTGCTCTCCTCATCCTCTTCACGCTCCCGCCATCAAAAGTCCATGTCTTCCTCAACCCACCCCTGCCCCGCTGACCTGCACGCACACCAGCCCAGGCAAGTCCCCACCAAGCCAGACACAACCGTCGAAACACCCTTTACCTTTTCACACCGTGAGGGGGCGGGCAGGGCCCGATTAAGGTCACATAAGGACTTTTTATTTTAACTATGGAAATATTACAAAGAGTTTTTAAAGGCACTGTGAGGAAAATCAGCCTCAGCTAGAAAGAAACACTGGAGTGCTTAAGGACAAAATAAATCAAGACACCAAAAACGAACTGCAATACATATTTAATAGAGCATCAATAGTTTTCAGGTAACTGGTTTCACAATAGCTGTGGTGCTTTGGTTCCATTAAAATGCCAACAAATGTCATTTTGAGATGCAAATGAGGAGGCAGCAGTGGAATGGCTGTGGGTTTTTCTCAGAAATAGGAGTGACGTCATTGTCCTTGAATTCTTAGCGGTAGGAACCAAGTTAAATATATACTCCCAACATTTTACAACCTAATCTCTGCATGTTGCACTGTAGTGTACAGTTAACTGCAACACACTTCCCTAGACTTAAAAACTGCCTTGACTTGAAATACATGCTTTAGGAGCTCAAAGTATTTGCTAATTGCTGTCAGTAAATGCTTGTGGGGAGTATGTAATTCATGTAGAACATTCTTCAGTCAAAGATATATGTATTGAACTGTAAATATGATAAAAAAAAAGGCCATTTAGAGATTAGACTAGTTTTCGTATTTGGTCATTTGTTGTTATTTTGTTGTGATTCATTATCAGCGTAGTTGTATAGGCAGAGCTTTCACAGGTTTTTTGACTCTTGTGTTCAGTAAAGTTGGTAAAATGAGCTTTGATAAGACGCTTGATCATGCCTCTCTCCTCTGGGGGTTTCACAACGTTGTTTTTTTTAGGTTGACAGTTATGTGACGTCTGTGTCCAATCATGACGTCATTAATAAAACCGTAGAAGAAGAATGTTTCGCGACAAACCTTTTTTTTAAATCAAACTTTAAAATGCCAGCTTGACCAAAGACGACCTTGCCGAGACGCTCGTTCACAGCGGTGTTCCAGAGAGGCAGGGGAATTTAGAGCCCCATGGCTCTGTGAATATAAGAGTAATTGACTTTAGACTTTATGAGATTATAGGGGGTTATGCCACCTTTCCAGCCAAACATGAAGTTTTATTGTAGTCTTCGGGAAGCCGAAGATAACAACGTTCAATGTCTGATCTTCGAAGGACTTGTGGAAGTTCAGTGAAATGTAAGAACAAAACTCCACAGGTCAGAATGATGTCCCTGTCCTGGAATCACATTGTAAACCTTTGCAATAGTGGAATACAGAAATCCCCACTTCCTACCTGCTGTGGTTATTTTAAACAAAACAGTGACACATAGTAACATTTTCTTAAAATCAAACTTTAATGGGCCACACTTGGCATGCAAACCAAAGACGACCTTGCTGCATGGATGGAAGGATTTATTTTGAATTTATTTTGTGTAGTCACTTATTTTAATTGTTCATTCATGAAATTCAACACCCGCCCCCTAGCATCCAGGAAATACGGTGTTAACAGCTCTCGGTACTTTGTGTACTAGGAAACTTTTTGAGATCAGTGTCCTTGTTATTTGATGGGACAACTCAGATGTAGTAGAGATTGTGCTGAGAAGCAGTGAAGCATTCTGTTAGGAGAAGTCCGTTTGTATGTAAACGAGCACAGTTGTTTCCTGTCGTGCTCGTGTCTTGTACAGAGACAAACTTGTAGAAGCAACAAGTTATTCTTCATTTTTATCTTGTAGAAAAAAAGGTAAATCGTAGGATAGAAGCCCATAGATAAACTTTCAGAGGCAGAGTTGGGGTTGGAATGTAAAAAGTCCTAGGGCTACATTGCCCTTTAAACTGAGATTTTTCTGAGGCACACTCCAAACCGAGTGTTATGAGAAAATTCCCAGAATGCTCTGCAAGTCATTTTCTTCATACCACACGTAAAAACTGCTAGTAATGCGCTGATGTCTTTCTGTCGCAACCTATTCCTGTTGTGTGTACTATTTCTCGGTATGTTATTTCTTCTACTGTCACTTTGAGAGTGCTGCTATACGAGTTCCTTATATGCATTTGACATGTATGGAGACGTATGTGGCCTTGAATAGTAAATAGTGCGATGCGTGGCTCTTTGTGGAAAAACTGGATTGTTTAATCCAGCAATGCTAATGTGTTACTTGAGTTGGCATAATATTGTTTAACTTACCGTTTTGGACAATATCTGCTGCTTGTGGTAGTTTGTGCAAGCATGTGCTGATGTATATGTTTGTTAAGGTCTTGCATATTTTCAGTAATTTTTAAATAATTTGTGTATTTTATATTTAGAACAGAAATATTTTTAGAGTTATTATTATTATTATTATTATTATTATTATTATTATCCATTTCACAATAATAGCACTTGCAACTGACCAGACAAACAAACTATTACAGTCCCACGTATAGGTACAAGCTCTTTAGCATGAAACATTCTACTGCTTATGTTTACCTTTGGAGCATCTGTTAGGAATAAGGCTGAAACACTTGCAAAATTAAGAGTGATGTCCACATACTTTTGGCCATATAGTGTAGAGGGTTTTTCTAGTAGTTCACAAAAGCTCAGTGTGTTTTCTGTCCTTGGTTGTTTTAGCAGACCGGGAATACCACCATGTATGACTAATGAAGTTTGCCGTGTGAACATTTCCCACACATTAGCTTCATTTCCACAAAAAGAGGATGTAGAGTCAAGTTTTGCTGTTTTTGGACAGTGTTAGTGTTGGTTATAAGAGGCCATAATATTTCTGTTCCTAAATAAAGACACCTAAAACCTGCCGGCTGGTTAGCTACTCACCGGTTGTCAAGCCAGTTAGGCTGACATGTGTAGCCCAGCAGTGGAAATGAATGTTTCAGTACTTTTAAAATAACTTTATTGTAGCTCTCCAGAGTAGGCTAATATACATGGTTGTTATTGTTGTATGGAAACATGAAGTGCTGGATTTCAGTTATTACTGTAATGAAAACAGTGAGGAAGCAAAAGTGTTTTTTTTTTTTTTGTTTTTTTGTTTTTTTTTAATGGCGAGCAAAGTGATCTCACATTTCTTCCTCTGTTCCTTATTACTATAAGATTACATTATTCAATTAGTGCTCACTGGGTTAAGGGGAATTCCTGTGAATGATTTGCTCAGATATAAACCGATTCATTCGGAATGGTTTGACGTGGAACATTTTTATATTTTACAGCCATTTTTAATACAAGCCAGAATGAACAGTGAATCTACACTTCATATACATTGTGAGCCTTCTAGCTAGTATCATGTTACATTTACCAACTGTATATACCTACACTTATTAGTGTTTTTTTTTCCTTCTTTTTTCACATAATTCAAAGCCTTAGCTTTTACATTGTGGCAGTGCTTCATGATTAAAAAGAGAAATGACCCAAATTAACTAGCAAAATATCTTGCTACATTAATTTCAAGGTTTTAACTGTTTTAGTTTTCCTGTAAAGTTGCCATTTTGAGGGTATCTGTGTAGATGGCAGAAATATAAATTACATCAGCTGTTTTTTATTTCTCATAATTTCCAATTTCCATATAACTGCACACAAAATGTCCAGAATGGTCTAATGGTGCTATTATAGATATCGAGTGAATAATAATTGCCTGCTAGACTTTAAGGATTTCCTTGTTACATTCTTCAATAGTCTAGCTTTTAGTAGAACAGCTATTTCACATATACTATAAGAGTGTAGTTTACACCATCATATAGTAGGTAGCTCCTGTGCCCTTGGGCTTATACAAGGTTCAGATTATTAAACTGAACTTGCAATGGGCTTTCAAAACTAAGACCATGTCAGAGTCAGAAGACTCTTCTGGCATAGCCCACAACTGATTGCCAGCCGGTTCTGACAGGATTCAGGGCAGTTGGTTGTGGATGGCACATTTGAGTGAAATTGAGTTGTACTGGAAGGAAGATCCTTTGCGGATACATGCACCTACATTATTAGTCATCTTTAGATGACTTAACAGTTAAATAAAATATTCATGTATATTAACTATTACAATCTGCTTCCTGGACCTTACCTTAAACATGGTGTCTGTCTGTGTCTGTGAGAAGCTCTGTAGATTGGTAGAGGGATGTGATGTCTGTGCTCTGTTCTCTTTCAGCTCTGAGCATATTTTATTATTTTGAGAGATTACATAACGCATTTTAGCAGCGCACTGCAGGAGTGAGTCAGTTTCACACCTCTCTATATCTCACGCCCAGCCACATTTTGTAGATGTGGTAGAGATATACTGCAGTTTATGATGTCGAATTGTATTGTCATCTTTAAGGTGTGCTTCCTGTACGTTTTGCACCCTTTACATCAACCGTTTGGTCTCTGTGATATCTATACATGTTTGAAAACGAACTTCTTTACTTTTACCACAACTGTGTTCATTCGTGTCGGCTGTTGGACAAGCTTTCAGACCACTGACAGAAGTCCGATTCAGCCGTAAGAGGCATTGTAGTGATCTTTGTGACTGATTTGAATCTCTTAATGAGGTTGAGCTTTCTGTTTAGAAATGCTATGCTTCTTATGACTCCCTGTTTGCCCTGTCAACAGGAGACCTTAACTTCTGTCTATGGTAAGGCCACACTAATTCATGGCCAAAAGCGTGAGAGAGCATAACTGTCTTAGCGGGTAGGATGACCCGCCAAGTATTGTCCTCCAAGTGGGTTGAGCTTTCCAGTGATGTTACGGTAGCGGCGGTTTGAAAGGATGTGATGCTGGCTTTATGTGACATGGAAGAAACATGCTAGACTTCACCCTCTCAGCTTTGTAGCTTTAAAACCTGCCTTGTGAGGAATTTAAACCAGACAGGTTGGAAATGTCATTGAAGATGCCATCTTGTTAATGTGCTGTCGTGCTGTCATGTGCCTGCTGAATAATAATAAATATTTGTTATTAGGAAGGAATGAAATTGTCCTCTATATGGATTTAAATAGATTTTTAAAATAGGATTTTTGTCAATGTTTTGCTAAACTTGGTTAACCTTGCACAAGTTCATGTAAGGCATTTGTGTAAGGCATAAATGAGGTATCTAAAAACCTGCACATATTTATTTGTTATAAATGAACACGTTGTGGTTGGGGCGTAGATAGGTCAGCTTTCTTAAAGGGTGTCTACATTTATTAATTGCTATTATTAACTATTTCCCCCTTTTTGTCCTTTGTTTTTTTTTTTTTTTCTTCCCTACAACGGAAACAATTCTCTATTGCAGTGCCAACTCTCAAAGAGCGCCTGGTGCCTCCCCATCAGCCCACAATATCAGCAGCGCCGCTGGCACGGACCGTACCAACTTCCCCCGAGGGGTGGCCACCCGCAACACTTTCCACATCGGGCAACAGAGAGGGGCTCGGGACCAGCAGGGCTCGCCCTACCATGCCCCACCCGCATCCCCCTCACTGTCTCATGGCAACAGCCAGCAGAGGAGGCCCGCAAACTCCGGCATCTTCAGCAAGTTTACCTCCAAGTTTGTTCGCAGGTGAGAACCGTCAAAAGAGCCATGGGCCGCCTGCTTGGGTGAAGGTTTGGGCAATCAAGGGGTTGGAGAGCGAGTGAATGGGTCTATGGGATCCAGCTGGGTGGGGTGGTGAAATGTTGTGAGGTTGTTAAAGTTTTCTTACTGGCCGAGGAAAGAGGACGATGTGTTGGAGGATGTGCTGACAGCGTCTGGAAATAGAGTGTCTGTTTTAGAGTAAGAAACAGATGGAAGGGGGGGGGGGAAGTGATTCAAAGGAAGAGAGAAATTCTTGTTAAATAAAAAAAGAAGCCAGACACCAGCACATCTGACACATTTTCACATCTCTGCTTCCTTCTCAGTTGGGGTGTGTGCCTACCTGGGATTTCGCTCCCCCCACCCCCTCTGAATTCTTGCTCATTTCAAATAGGGAAGTGGTCTGGGGTTTCTTTCACACCATTCAGTCTTATCTTTTATCAGCTGAGACATGTTAAACTTGAGCTGCAAACTTTAGACTAGTTTTGATAACAAACCTAGGCAGCCAATAGTCACCCGAATCTTTTTTAAATAATAAAATAATATATGAAATAAAACTCCCTTAATAAATATTAAAAAATAACTTCCCCAACCCATTAAGGTTGTACGGTTTTATTAATGGGCTGTTCAACTGAAAAAGATAACTGTTTAATCTTGATTTTTCAAACAAAAGATGTATATTTTTAGAAACAACAGAGATGTTGTAGTCTTGACGTCTGTGTAAAATGGCTTATAGCGTCAGCTAAATAGTTGACGCATAAGTTTTAAGCAGTTAGAAGTTAGTTGAATTTTAGGTCATTTTTTTGGTCTCCATTGGGTCATGACTTTGGGGAAACATCATGAATGCAGGCCCTGGATGTGCTTTGATCAGGTGAAGAGAGGTTTTAAGGGTGTATTGACTGAAATTATTTGGGTGACTATTGACCTCTGGTGTCTGTTATCATTAATGTGTAGCTCCAGTTTAAAATGAAACAATAATAAATGTCTGATCTGATCGCCTGCGTCTGGGGTAAGTGGTATAAATTTATTGTTATTTTTATTTTCATTTCTTGATGTACATTCTCTCCTCTACTCTGGGTTTTTTGCTGTTTTAGCATTGTCTTAACTTATCTTGCCCGCAGGTCAAGACCTTAATGCATATTATCAGTGTCCGCAATCTTTACAGTACTGCTTTGACATACTCCCGCATTTTCATACTCACATTTCTCATCTGTTTCATCATCTCCTGCTCAGAAGTTCCAGCACAGTCTGAGCACACTGCCACTGCCATCTTTTCCGCACCTCCGTGGTGACAGTAACCATGGTAACAGCGGAGGTATCGCATTCCCTGGCTCTATAAATATCCGTGGCGGGGACACCTTGGCCTGCACTCTGTGGTGCCGCCAGAGCTGTGGGCTTTAGAGAGAAACTGTAGGAGGAACTTCAGTAAAGCTTTGCCGAACCAGTAGCACTTTACAGAGGGGTAAAAACTGTGTAATAATTTGGTCAGTTAAGGCAACAACTTACCACGTACTTACCAACATATTGTATCCTAACTTTGCGGGTGTCGCTAAATATTAACTTAGTAGTTGTAACAGTAATATGTTGTTAATAAACTGGTGTGTATATTTACCCATTTGCTAGTCATTAACAAACTTTCTGGAGACTTTTGCCAGATGTGCACTTCATAATAGACCCATCTCTGTTTCGTTAACAGGTAGCACAACTGGAACAGGTTGCGTCTTCCAGCTGTGACCCTGATTAACCTCTGTATTTTTACTTCATCTCTAGTGAACCTAATCTGCCTGTTGCTGGGTCTACATGTATCAGTAAAATCCAGTTATTTAGCTTTATAATCAGCATAGTTCCCACATTAGTTTGGGAAACTGATGTTTTTTCACCTGATGTGAACTGCATGAACTGAGAAACAAGTTGAAAAGTAAGTTTGTAGCTTACAGCACTAATACCATGTAGTTTCACTGTAATTACAGCCTGCAAATCTCTCTGCACAGTACTGTACCTGACCATTTATAGACATGGCGGGTAAGGAGCTTGTATGGAAACAACTCAGATATTATTTTACAGCACTAATACAGTGTACTTTTACTAGTAGTAACTGTTCTATAATAAAAAAAGAAGAAGAAAGTATTCCTAAATAGCTACCACTTATTGTTATTGCCAAGTTATTTATTAATTACTGGACAAAGACTGAAATGTAGTATAGTTACACTGATATCATTTTATTTTTATTATATGACCAATATGTTACCACTCTAAACTTAGTAACAGCTACAAATTTAGCAACTTGTTACCATAATAATGACCTTCTTTTTACTGGTCTGTAATTAAAGTGCTACCAGCAAGGCTGGACCTCGTCTACCCAGAGACTTGTGTGCGTGCATTGGAGAAAAGAATCTTCTATCCATTAAAGAGAAACAGAAGTTTGCCAGTCACTAAGAGAGACTGGTTGTGCTTTAGATCTATAATTCTCTGTTGAATCCTGTGTGGATCTGGTTTATTAAAACATTTAATACATGCAAATCAGTGACTAGAGTAAAAAGAATAATACAAGATGTCATTATTTGAGGAGCTCGGCAATTCTCAGTCTTACAGTCCCACAAATATTGCATGACTGTGCTACAAAACTGGGATGAGTATGGCCTGTAACCAGACTTTTAAGGTTATTGGTACTGCAGCATGCCCCAGCACCTGAAAACATTTAAAAGTTCAGCTGTGCGACCTTTCACATTTCTTGTCCCAGTGGTGGCCTTTTACTCAAAATAAAAGCTCTGCCAATAGCAACAAATCCTCAAGAACTTCCTACCAAAGTTGGGACATAGCACAGCTGGGTCTCCAATTTGAGACCCAGTAGGGTTCTGCAACACTGAGCAAACCTTTAAGGGTAGTTGATTTATTTGACATGCTCCAGTCACTGATACTGCACTGTACTAGCATTACCCACATAAACCAAGCTTTGATCAATCTAAGATGTTAGGAATTTGGACCAAATGTCTATGTATCACATTAATGGCTCACTTTTGCACCAGAAGCTTATTGTGCCGTTAGTTTTCATCCTGAAGTTGGCCTGTACGTCTGTAGGAGCCAATATAAATGCAGATATAATGCAAGCTAAAGCTTAAAATATGCCAGGATATTACTTTCAGAGCTGCTCTCCATGTATACGTCTTTAGATGATGCTAATTTTTAAAAAGCTGACTGTTTAATTTCATTATAAAGCACTTAACACTGTGTTCAGCACAGTTCTGAATTAGTTCTCATATCATAAACAATGTTCTAATGACAGAGTGAAGATACAGTCATTGCAAGGCACAGTGTGCACCTAAAATGTTTTTTAAAAACGTACTCGGTCTGAATAAAATGGTATTGATGCATCCCTAATAAAATGTGGCCTCGTTTTGTACACTATGTGTATGTGTAGATAAAAATAGTAGATTATGCCGTACGTAAGATAAGAGGACATGCTGTCTTGCTTTCACCTCGTAAATCAACCACATTGAGCTTGCGTAATTCAGACCTTGTAACTATTATTAAGAACAGCTGGGACAAACTTCAGTCATATATATGATACACTGAGATTTGGTCAGTATGTCTAGTGTGTGTGTATAATGAATTGTAATCTCAAGAACTGTAATAATAATACAGAGAATTTTCAGGATTGGGTTTTTTGGGTTTTAAAGAAACAGTGGTTGAGTCAAACATGAAACCAGAAGTATTACATGACTGGTGGTCTTCTCCAAAGTGTTCTGTCAATAACATGTTAACATGAATTCTTTATGACTGTTTAATAGCATTGCTGCAAACACTGTGTTTACTTATTCATTCACCAGCATGCTCATGTACAGTAATGGATGTTGCAGGGGACCCGTGCACCTTCAGGTTTAATATCTCATGCTTTTTTGTGCACTGCCACACTGCCATTCATATTTACATGCATATATTTTTTTCTTTCCTTTTTGTTTTCTTTCTTTTTTGTTGATATAGAAATCTATCGTTAAGGTTCCCCAGAAGGTAGGAAAGCACCATGATCACCCCTGCTGAAGCTTTTTGTTTTCATTCACCCTTTTACCCTTTCCCCAGTTATTTGGTGTTTTTGTGCAGCTTTTCCGTATATATTTACTTCTCCTTGTGCTGTATCCCTCTGATATTCTACGGTTGACCCTTTAGTTCTTTTTCTGTTTTTCTTTTTTTTTTTTTAAGTTTTTGTGTGATGCGTTACGACCAGTACTAACATCCCACTTCCTTCCCAAAAGCTCATCCTCAACACCCTCAGTGCACCAGAAACATAATATCCATCGTCTTTCTTACCCCATCCTCTATCCTTTCACCTCATCTCCCTCTCCTTTGTACATGGTGACCTCACCTGTGAGTCCACGTAGACCACAATTCCTCACTTAGGTTACTCCCAGGAAATTGGAAGCAGCTCATGATGTCATAATGATATACGGACAGAAAGGGCTTATGTAGGTCATGGAAAAATCCAATCTGAGGTCATCATATCCCAGAATTTAGAGTGATAGAGAGCACATACTCCATAGACTCATACTCATAGACCCTTACTCATGTGAAAATGAGCTGAAGTACCACCTTAAGATTGATCATACCATAAAGGTTTCTGTTCTAAGGCCAGAACCGTTCAGGAATCAGTGTTTCACAGATTTGTTTGTTAGACAGTTTTTTGAGTTTGAAATCTGGAAAGAGGGACTTTAGGATGGAAAGGAGAGATGAAGGGGTTATTTTGTGCTGCATTTTTTTAGGAGGAGGCCTTTCCCTTCTGTCTTTCCCTCCTTTTCCCCTGGCTATTTTAACATGATGTTCATGATGATGGCAGCTGAAGTTGAGATTGTTTGTTTGGCTTTGGGCTGCTCACCCAACCCCCTCCTCTTGTTTCTCTCCTCTTCTTCACCTACCCAACACCATCTTTGTCTCAATATGTAACCTTCATTAATGCCAAACTGGATGTGAGAATATGCCGTACTGATTGTGCAGGCACCAGGTGTATGGAAATCTTCCTCACTCACAACTCACTTGGGTTACAGAGCCTAACAAACTGACACCTAAAGTAACACTGTGTTTGTGACAGTATGTGTTAGCTTCCCATCAGTGAGTGACTTCTCCTTTGTGTCAATGATGTGTGGTGTTTTTGCCAGCAGAGGGCACAATCGTGACGTAGAGTCATTAAGGTGCTAGTTTGCGCCCTCTGCTGGTCAAAAAAAATGTGTTGTCGATTCATTAACTTTCCTTTACAGGTTATTGTGTCCATGACCACATGTCTTTCGGTTCTTGGAACTACTTATGCTGCTTTGCACTCACTAACCTCTTCTGTGGCTCAGTCATGCTTTCAGGACTTGGTTGGACCATGTTGTTGACTGTCTAATTAAACATCTCTGCATTTAAAGATCTCGGATACCTGCGTTATTACATTAAAGGAGGAATTTAGAAAGAGCAAACTAATTTCCTCTTGCCCCAAATTCAGTTGATCAACCAAAACATGTTTGGTGTACAGAGCTCTTCCTCTGTTTAAAGTAGTTCTTGTCCCGTTAGCTTTGCACAAACTCCCTAAATCATCGCATGCTTGCCTCAAACTACATCAGATAGTTTTAGAATCTCAGACTTGCTAAAGTAAGTTCTTACACAGCAAAAGAGAGTCTTATCAGTTCAAGCTGACTTGGCACTAATATTGCAACAAGCATTGAAGGTAATGTTGATATCAAGCAATGTGATGAGGTATTAAAATCTTACCTCTGGTATAGTGGCAGACATATTTGAAATAATATCTGTTTACATTATTTAGCAGTATTTGCCTCGTAGCTCCTCCAGTTCAGTAGTAAAGAGACTTTGGAAGCCAAACATGTTTTTGCAGATCGGCTACATTTGAGGTTAAGAGAAAACGTTTCACGTGCACGTTTCATTTTTGCTAAATTACTTTAATGTGACCCTTCCCAACTGGTACTGCATGTCAATTTGGTGTTGGACAGACATGGAATTTTTGTTGTAAATGAAATCATGGTGTGGTCTTACCCAAGTCTTTGTAGCTGGCTCAGGTGGTAGAGTGGGTTGTTCACTAATTGCAGGGTTGGCGGATCAATCCCTGACTCCTCCTGTCCACAGCTCAAGTGCCCTTGAGCAAGACTGGCCACTCCTATCTAACATTGGTGCTCAATGTAAACCCAACATTGCTTTCCAAAAATCTGTCTCACCTCTGAAGTCCATCTTTCTGACCTCAAATTGACATTTATTACCTGCTGGATTTGTCTGTCTCAGTGTTTTGTGTTTGTCTGACTGTTCGTCCCTTACTGTTTGTTAAAGTGTGTGTGTGGTGGTTGGGTTTTTTAATGTTGGTGTGCTCAGGTGCCAGTGTGTGTAGTTAGAGCTTGTACTACCCGTAGAGCTAAACGGTGTGGGTTGGCTGTAGTTAATGTGGTGATGGGTTTGTATTTACTTCTATAGGGCATCCTGGATGATCCCAGTTTATTCTTTTCAATTCCATTCCATCCTGTAATAATTGCTCATTCATTCATTCACTCATTCACAGTTTTCACTGTCATGGAGAACTTTCAGACTGGTGCTTTTACATGTAAATAAACATAGTACTCCTGCAATATTGTTTCCTGAAGTAGAACCGGTTCTCCAATCAAGAAGGCGTAATATAAATGAATGAGTTTTTCGATAATGGAATGGGATAAAAGTTACCACATGGGGGTATTCATGTCTCTTAAGGTGCTAGAACCCCTCTTTGTTCCAGTGATTGCAGGAGAGCATTAAACTAATTATGTTGCGATTTCTTTCGAGGATTCCAAATGAGGGAGAGGGTCGGGAAGAGGGGAGCAGGTGAGGAACAACAAAACAAACAAACCAAAGTAGCAGATCGGATCAGATGATTTCCTAATCAGTAGATAATCAGAAAGTCATAATTGGCTCAGAGCAGGTGATTTAATTGGGTGCTAATTGGTTTGTTATTAAATTGTAATCAGCAAGGATTAATGAATGTAGAGAAGTGTGTGTGTGTGTGTGTGTGTGTGTGTGTGTGTGTGTTGGTGGGTGCATATGTGCACAAGGCATGTGTGTGTGTGTCTATGTGTCTGAAATGCCTTGTCATGGAATGTTAATTTCATCATTTGGTGACCAGTTCAATCAGATTGGTCTCTGATCCCCGTCTCGGTGATTGTCTCTCTCTTTAGCACTCTCTCTATCTCACTTGTCTCTTTCTTGCGCTCTCTATCTCACTTGTCTCTTTCTTGCGCTCTCTCTGTTGCACATAGATACACTTACACAGATCATTGAGCTTGTTTTAATTCCCTATGTGCCTTATTTAGGACCGGCCTCCTACTGATTTGTTCTAGTAGCTGCAGCGTCAGTGCTGTGCACACTTCATACGTAACAGCAGTAGCCTGTGATAGAAAAGTAGGGGTTAAGGGTGAGAGTTCACTCAGATTTGAGTCCAGAACAGTTCAACATTGAGTCCAAACTTTCTCCAGACCATGCACATTATGTCCATTGCTTTGAAGTATTTGAAAGACATTTTGAAGTGACTGTTGCCATTGCCCAGCCTGCAGTGTGGAGGAGAAAAGGAAGGAGGAATGCAGTACTGTGCAGAAGCTTGCGGTGCTATTAATCACTATTAATGTATTTGCTTAATAATTCTATAACATTAGTGTAATATAAATAAGCCAATAAACAGCAGATTGTGTTTTGAAGTGTATTCATATATTTATCTCAGTTAACCACCCAGTACCTAGTCTAACTAACCAGTCCTTCATTAATGTATAAAAGCACTTATTCGGCGTTTTAAATCGTTCTCCATCTGTGTAGAAAGTATATGACTACTTCTGGGGTGAAAATGTGTAGATGTGTTTTTACACACCCACTTGCACCCCTATGATTTGGTTCTAGAATAAAACAACCTTTTTAGAATGACTTATTAGTTAGTTATTAGTTATTATTCTTTTTTTGGTGAGCTTAAGAACAATTTAACCCAGTAGCTCCAAGTCTTTACTTTTTTGCGTCACAGTTGCTACTGTTTAGATTGCAAAAAATGTATTTCATAATTAAGATCATAATTTTTCTAATAAGCAAGAAAATTACACAAAGAAATGTTTTTTGCCCCTCTAGTTGTCTGATATATATATAGGCAGATTCAAGCTATTATGCTTGCCAAGGTCACTTATTTTGTCAGTGGACTTCATAGAAACTAAATGACACATGCTGGTATCAGTAACGGCATATTAAGTCCAAAGGGTTAAAGAGAATCCAGTGTGCTGCTGCTGGAACTTATCCACATATTGGCTAAAATGCAGCAGGACATTATGAACCAGACATGTTCTTTTAACAAGCCAATCAGTCACTGTTTCAGACCATGCCTTAGACAATGCACATTTTATACTATGTAGTATTTATTCTAATGATAAATAATGTTTTGCAAATAAAAACTCCCTTCCTGACAACTGGTTTTGATCACCACTTTTGCACAGTACTGTAGATGGAGAAATAGATGGACAAATGCCTCTCTGGATCAAACCACTTGAGCTGTTCTCTTGTCAGCTTAAGGTCACACACACACTCAGATTAGTCAGCAGAGTGAGTCCGACCAAGTTGAGACCCACACATTTCCTCAGTAAGCGAGGTTGTGGGTGTTTTCTAACAGGAGGCCGGAGCTGTATGTGATAGACTTGAGAATCAGCACACTGCCAGAGCAGAGAATGAAAAGAGCTTAAAGGAATATTCCAGCATTAGTTAGCATTACTACCTGCTGTAGTCTCGCAGACCAGAGCCAGATGTGATCTTATACTGAGAATACACATCTGGGGACCCCCCTGCATTCAAAAATACATGGTTAGCTCCTCATGGGTGCCTTATGATGGATATATAGACATACATTTGTATCATATTCATTACTGTGGTACGGAGCTCATGGTTTTAAAAAGCACAGGCTGCCTCAGTGCATCCAGAGAAAGCATTTCGTGAGCCGCAATGTTGATTTAGACGTTATGAATGAGCTTAGACTGATCGTGGTCTAATGTACTACAATGGGCTACTAACGAGATACATCAGGGAAAGGACAGCAGCATTGGACCAGCACTTGAGCCTCAAGCACCGACTAGAGCCACGGAAAGCAGCATGAGCACATGCTACCAATGCCAAACCAGCATCAACCACCTCTCACTCAGGCTAACATAAGGACCTGAGCGGAGAGAGAGAAAGAGACTAGCGGCTGTACTGCTACATGTGAGGGGAGGCCGCAGCAGCGAGCCGATCACAAGACTCATTGGCCCTTGGGGCTCAGGCACTGGCCTCATGCATCAACAGTATATATAAACTGGAGCCAGTTGTCCCACTGTTTTAGCGGGGACCGGGTGAGGTCAATTGTGTTACTTCCCAATTGGGTTCTGATGTGGTTAATGGCAAGAATGGACAGGACTGCACACAGATCTCCACTGCGTGCCTTGAAATTAAGCCAGATGTGTGTGGGGACGAGCTGAAGGGAACATAAACCATCTCAAACATTTTCAACACATAATGAAACTAAAACATATTTAGTTATGACTCCCTCCATCAATAGCTGTTTGTGTACATGTGTACATTATACTGTAGAAGTAACACAGGGAAGACAAACAGGCTTAGCTGAACATGCATAATACTAATTGTATAAAACATATAAATAATTAGTAAATAATTGAAATGGTATTGCAGTGGTTCTAAGTAATCTTGCTCCATGCTTTGTATTACTGAGCAGCTTCTACTTCAGATATTACAGCATTGCAGCTTCATCACATTATTCTACGTACTGCTGTTTTAATAGATGTTTATTTTCATGTCATAAACTTCAGGCTTGTGGATCAGATGATAGACAGTTCTGTCTTTTTTATAGGAGGGTAGACTCAAGAACCCTCTAATGCTCCTTTCATGTCTAAACAGCTCACTTGCCTCGTGCTAGTACGTGGCACTGTGCTGGTTGCATAGACCATGCGAACAGTGGCACCACAGCACAGACTCAATCAGACTCACTGATGCCCAATGGGCCCAAATGTGGCTGTTGGCCTAAGCTACTTTTGCTCCAGGTTTACTAGAATTAGCTTAGTGAGAAGGTCTGAGGAGTTGAGGCAGTGAGCATATATAAGAGCTCTGAGCATATCTGTGTGTGTTTGTGTGAAACTGTAGAACTAAAGGAGATCTATTATGCTTGTCTGGCTGTCCCCTTTCCTTTAGTGTGTTACTGGTCAGACCTGGCACAGCAATTGCCGTTAACTGTTTTTAACCACTCTGATGGACCAGTCAGAACAGGAGTAGACGAGTTAACCAATTAAAATATAAAAGAGCATCCTAAAACAAAGCGTACAGTGTGTGAATACATATGTACAGCTTGAAGTTCTCATCGTCATCACCAGACTTTATTAGGTTACACTTACGAGGTCGCCCTGCAAGACTACTGCATCTGTAGTGTGTGACTAATTACCACTAACAGTTCTTTTCCTGTGCTACAAACCTTGTTGACTCAAAACCCACTTAGAATAAGCATCCAGTTAAGTGGTTAAGTAGCCACATAGCAGGAGGTGAAACGCCAAAATGCCAAGACGCATACAAACAGCGCGTCCTTATTCCTTGGCTGTTCTTTCTTGTGGTTTATTATCTTGTTTCTTCTTTTCCAATTATTGTCAATGCCTCATGCCTCACTGCCTCTTGTCTTACTTCTACTCCTCATTCACCCCTCTGGTTTCTTTTCCCCCTTTTCTCCATCTGTTTGATGTCCGCATTAAATCCCCTTTCTTGCTCACATCCATTTTTCTCTTCTTCACCTAATTATTTCAATTTGTCCTCTCGCCCTTATGCCATTTTCCACCCTCTATATCCTTTTCCATTCTTTCTTGTCTTGGCATCTCTCTCTTGTTCCTTTTTGGATTGTCTTACTTACAATCCCCCCTCATTATTTCACCATCCCCTCCTTACTCCATCCCTTTCTCCAGATCCATGCTGAGCAGTGCTGAGAAGTCCGAGAAGACAGGCGTAGGGGGCGGGACTCTGGGCTCAGGGGGCGGTGACGAAACCAAGGACTCTCTCTCATCCTCCTCTCCCAGAGGTGGGACTCCGCCCCTTCCTGCTTCAGCAAAGGATGCCTCCAAGCCACGCTCCCTTCGCTTCACCTGGAGCATGAAAACCACATCGTCCATGGAGCCCGGCGAGATGATGAAGGAGATCCGGAAGGTTCTGGACGCCAACAGCTGCGAGTACGAGGTGCGGGAGCGCTACATGCTGCTGTGCATGGCTGGCAGGCCTGCCAAAGACGACTTCGTCCAGTGGGAGATGGAGGTTTGCAAGCTGCCCAGGCTGTCGCTCAATGGCGTGCGCTTCAAGAGGATCTCCGGCACCTCCATCGCCTTCAAAAACATCGCCTCCAAAGTTGCCAATGAGCTCAAACTGTGAGAGGGTGGAGAAAGGGGCATTTTGGTAACAGATAGAGGGAGGGGTGGTGATTTCACCTAGAGTTGTAAAACCTTTGAAAGCAGGGGTGAGTAGGAAACACAGTCTTGGCTCAAACACGAGAGCTTATGCGAGAGCTTATCGAGCGATCTTAAGGATCTGTCACATTACGGTTTAGGAAACACCAGTGTTGAATGAGCTACACATTTTGCGTGGGATCAAGAGCGAGAGGTAGGAGAGCTAAAGCTGAAGTGCTGTATATGCTGATTTCGGTTTCAGGATCACTAGCCTTTACACATTATTTTTCAGTCCAGTCAGGAGGGGGGGGGTGTTAAAAGAGAAACACCGTTCTTCTACAGTTGTCCACTCTGAGAGAACTTGGTTGGGAACTCTTTTTTTGAGCTTTGTAAGCTCATGTCAGTCTTCAGCTCAACACGAGAACATACCCATCGAGAAGCAGCACAGAGTTAATGACGATTTAGGACGTTTCCTCTTTTGCTGGGTGGACCACGGCCACCCCCTTGCACACAAACACACATTCACTCAATGTTTCTTCCTTTTGTTCTATATACAGGGTTTAGCCCCACGAGTACCCACTAGAGGGCAAACACTTGAATAATGCTCAATGAATTGTGTCTTACAGTTAGGGTTAACTTAGTTCTTCATTGGCTGGGTTGTGACTTGCTGCACTGGAATGGGTGTAATTGCGTTGCCTTTGTTTTGTTTTTTTTTTCTTTCTGAAGAGAAATGAACTGTATTTCAATGTTGTATTACCAGTGATTATGGTTTAATGTTATTCTTAGAAGAGATTTTTTGTGTTTTTAAATATCCTCATGCCTAGGTATAGTGAATGTCTCACATGAACACCAAACTCCTACAGATCCTTCTTTCTCCATCTCCTCCTAAAAGAAAAACAGCCATCTCCATAGCACCGTTGGTGGGGGGAGGGAAAAAAAAAAAAAACGCTGAACATAAGGACTGCTCCTTCAAGAACAGCTCCATCATGTTGTTGTGTGAGGAACTAACATCACATTGTCTATTTGGTCTTGATCCGCACCCTTCTCCTTCCGAAACCAAGCACTCCATGCCTAAACCACATGGTTTGGCAACAAAAGAAATGAGCCCAAACGTCACTCTGAGCATTACCCTTTTAATCAACTCCTTTTGATGTGCATTTTATCTAAATGAGAGCAAATCACATGCGTGTGCAGTAACAGGGAGTAAAGTCTCTGTTTAACCAAAAGGTTGCTTTGGGCGTTCTGTCTTGACCTTCATAAGGTGATTGTATTGATAAGCAGCGGCAAGACCGAAGCATCACGAGCAGGTGGCCTTACTACTGCTCACTTTAAATGAGTTGTTGTTGTCCAATGGTTTTCATTTGTCATGTTTCTTTTTTTAGGTTTTATTTTTGCTTAGAAAAGCCAGGCATTAGTACAGACGTGAGGAGAACAGGTGTGTCCGTGTATGTGTGAGAGTAAGCGTGTAAATGGACAGTGCTAAAAAGAGCTGTGTGTTTGTCCACTGAGGTTTTTTTTTTTTTTTTGTTTGCATGCACCCTCTAACTGGCATGGGGTACACTCTCCATTACTGTTGCGCAAGGAGTACAGTGGGGTTAATGGAGTCTCTTCCAAGTCTGTCAGCGGTTTGGGGACACCTGTGCACGTCTGTATTTTATATCTTTTTTGGAAAATAATGATTTTCTTTTTCTTTTTGATGTCACATTGTTTGCTGTTCTATGAAATGATCATTGTCTAAGGTGCTGGGGATCCAATTGTCATTATTATCTATTATTTTTCTTCAGGGTTAATTTTTATTTCTGATAATTTTCCATTGCTGTAATTTTACTATTTTCCTCTGTCAGAACTCAGAGTTGTCAGGGAGGGAGAGGAGGAATTGAAAACTCCAAATGTATATTTTTTGTTGTTTTCTTTTTTTGTGCAAAGAGATGACTATGATCAATGATAGTAATAAAACACAAATGATATTAAAAACAAAACAAGATGGTTGCGTAGGAATTGACGCAACAAACCAACCTTATTTACTCATGTCTGAATCGGTACGGGGTTTGTCCGTGTTTGACTTTAAAACAAACAAATGAACTTCGGTCATTTTACTTTATTCTAAAAAAAGGTTCCAAAAGCGGTCAAAAAACAAAAAACAAAACCCACAGCACGCACGTACAAGTAAATCCAATTTCACATGTAAACATTTCTCACAAGGTTTTTGGGAGAAGAGGTGAACAAAGAACTCCACCGGCACAAGCTATTACCTTTAGTGTTACAATGTCTTCCATCTGTGCCTTCAAGAGCAAGACAGTCGATTCAGAAATCAGTGTATTTCAGAGTTTATGCACAAAAGTCAAGTATTTGGGGTCATTTAGTGCTTCAGTATAAACTAGTTCTACATAATTTTGCTACCTACCAATAATCTTAAACTTAGGGACCTAGTTATAGAAACAGAAGGAAAGGCTTTACTCAGTTGGAATCTAGTAGTACATGGCTCCTAAAGGGAAACGCAAGGACGCGTGTTCCTGGTTCCCATACGCCCGATTCGCTCCGAAACACAACGTGGCGTCTTTAGTCTTACAGGGTTAGAGATGTTCTGCTGTTGCCATGGAGATTAGGGTCGGTGGAACCTGCGATTCAGTTGTCAAGGCATTTATTACCATGACGATCCAGTGTATAAGTTCTGAAGGTTTTTCTCCAGGAGATTTTGGTTCAAGTATCAGTGATGCTTCCTGTTTCAAACATCATTACCGTCGCTGTTAAACTGTTTGTGGTAACTGTAAATCGGTGGTGAGTGGGCACCTTATGAGGTATATTCTTACAACCTGAGGGCTGCTGGGTTGGTGGTCCGTTTTGGCATGTTTAGACTGAGGCGTGTGTGTGTGTGTGTGTGGTAGATGAGTGAGGTGGCTAGCTTCGTGTTTGAGAGGAATTCTATGCTGTGGTAGTGGAAGGAGAACGGCTTCTTAGAGCATTGTTCAAGCAGTACTGCTGAGTCATTGTACCTGCCTCTACGTTTGTCACCATCTCTGACTCACCCTATCTGCCTGAACAAGTATAGGAATGCATGTCTATTTTCAACCTCTGTTGTCACTACTGAGCATCTCACCATCACAGAGAATTTTGTAGAAGTTGGTCTTTCGCAATGGTCTAAAACCAGCACCCCCAAAATCATCCTGATATTCAACACTGTCAACACTGGTTTTTAGAACACTGCAAGACAACTTCACAGTTTGTGTTGATCAGTGCGAGTGTGGAGGCTCCACCTTCAGGCCCACCAGAGAAGGAGGGAGCTGGCCACCTGATGCTCCAGGAGAGTTCCTCAGCCCACCCTGGTGGAGGGTTGATGCCACTGCAGGTCTAATGAGTGGGGGTGGAGGATGGTTGTGTGGAGTACGGTTCTGCAGGGGCCTCGTCTGGAGGGGAGGAGGCTGTCGTAGCAGGCTTGGGGGCGCAGAGGGGGGTGTAGGCCGCAATAAAGGTGGTGGTTGGGTCAGAGGGGGAGAGGACTGGTTGGAGTTGGGGTTACTGGCCACTTCTGAGGGAGAGGGACTACCTGAATCTGGAGGGGAAATTCCATCCATCTTTCCCTATGGAGAAATGAAGGGTAGATAGGTACATGTTACACATCAAAGAAAAATACTCTTCCCCAGTCAAAAATGTTAAAGCCGGTCCTGAGTCCAAAAAAACCCTAACTAAATAAAAATCCACTCACCTCATCCTCTTCCATTCCAGCTGTTCCGTTCAGGTCCTTAATGGTCTCGCTGCTTCCCTGGAGCACATCCTGTTCCGCCTGCCACTCTCGTAGCACTTCCTCCAGATTGAAGCGTCGTCGGTAGCTGACAAAGAATGAGCTCACCTGACCCACCGTCTTGTTCCCAATCACATCAGCTATGGCTGCAAAGTCTTTACCATAGCGCCTGATTGCTAAAGAAAGAAGAAAGAGGGATGCATTCAACTACTTTTCAAATGGTTCTTTACAATTCAAAGCCCAGTGTTCATTCCCCTACTGATTTTTCATTTTCCACCATATTAGTTCAAATTACTTCATTTTATTTATATCATGGTGTATTTAATTACAAAACCCAATATACTGGGTAAAAAACGTTTTTTTGTACAAACCCAAATTTGTTTATCCTACATTGTTCCAAAGAATATGTAGCAAGCAGAAATCTGTCTTACCTTGTACAGCCAGAAGCTGCTCCTCTGTGGTCCAGCGAGAGTTAATCTTGGGGGTGGGCTGAAAGAGAATGTAAATCCATGTCAGTATCATTGACTAACGAATTTATACACAGCCAAAATGTGCATGTATGAGACAAAATTCATAACTTCGCACATCATGAACTTCCATAATGTCCATTACTTTCTGAAAGTCACCAGAGTTACAAGGAGTAGCTTTATAAATAAATAAAAGGGAGGCTATCATTAATATCATAGTTGCCCAATTATGGACCAACTATTAGAAAATGTGTTCATTGTACATTGGAAGAATATAGTTTAAAAATAAACAAACAAACAAACAAACCAAGCACTATGTGAACGTACCTCATTTGGTCTCATGACCTCAATGCCATCTGCCAAGCTGTGTTTGAGAACGCTGTTCGCTTGCTTGATGCTTTGAACCTGATAAATCATAATGGTCTGACTAACTACAGTATATTCATATATAAATGTTAAGTATATAATATTAATAATATATTTACAGTCTCTTAATTACACAGAATGTGCTCAGATGCATGCATTACCTGTCTCTTTAAAGACACCAGCTGAGTGTCCAGCTGACGGTTGGAGATGGCCCCTGACTCTGTGGAGGCAGAAACAGCAATGATGTCGTCCTGGTCCAGGTGCATGCCCTTAGGGGGTCTACGGCGTGCCCGTAGCGGGTGATGCCGGTATTGAGAACCCTGGTTCTCCTTGCGTGTTGGGCCTGACCTCCCAGTGCTCCTGTCACTCCCACCTGGAGCTCCAGAGGACTGCTTGGTCTAATCAAGAGAACACATACTCACTTGTAAAACACTCATGGAGGCATCTCTTTAACATTACTACCCACTATTTTATAACATTCATATTTAGGGGAGCAGCTCTGATAAATTTGGTTATTACTATAAAATTGTCACATACTACTCTTTCTCAGTTACTTGGACATATTTAAAAGTGTGTGTTACTTACCTTCTCTTTATTTGTTATCAAGTATTGCCCATTTTTGTCAGAAACTGATTAAGACTAGTTGATATAAACTAGTGGGGTAAAACCATCATAGGCATTATTGTGCTTCGGTCAATAAATAATAATGGTTATTGTGCACAAGTGCACACTCTGTAGAGGATGTGCATGTTTTTGCAGCTTGGAAAATAAACAAAATCTGTGGTTTGGACAGGAGTCCCAAATAGGACCGTATGTAAGCAATGAGATGGAGTTCACAACTACTCACCTCTTTCTTTGTGTCAACCTCAAAGTCACTGTCACTGCCTGGATCTCCTTCCTCCACTTCATCATTACTGATAAGGACAAATTGTACTTTATTATGTGACATGACTGAAGACTGCATCTTCTTTTTTGTATTATTGCTCTCTTCCCACCCCACTCACCTGTCATCCTTCTCTCTCTTGGTGACGAGTTTGCGTGCCTGACGGTCCATGACGCTGGTGCGAGTCCTGGTCTTCTTCCAGGAATAATAATACTTCACCAAGCTAGAGATCAACTTATCTGGTAACTGGGAAATAACAAGAAAATGTCATCAATACAGATCATCTGAAGCCTCTTTTAGAACACAGTGTAGAATCATAATTATCTGAAACTCTCTCCTGCAGTATACAATCTGAAAACAGAGTACACAGTCTTCTGTACCTCCAAATATAATATTAATCTATGGTAATGTTATATAGTCAGATTTACTAGTTCGGCCTGTTTAGCCATAATTTTTAAAAACACAAGGTGACTAATGTTGATTTCCACACTGGCACAGGCATCTAAGCTTTCTGTAAAGATGTTTTTTGACAACTCCTGTTGTAAAAAGCTCTACAAGTATTTTAATGAATTCTAATGAATTAACACACCACGGTATGGAGACAATAGTAGGACTGTCAAATGCAATTGCTTGTTTTGTAAATGAATATTAAAGTTAATCTTCTCAATCACTAGTAATTAGCTGGCAACTTTGATAATGCACATTTTAAAACTCTCTCTTAAAGCAAATAACAGAGTCAGGTTTAAACATGCTTTTAAATGTTTAATGTCTTCATGTAGGTTTCTTGTTTATCTTTAACCACTAAAGTATTCTGAATTTTTAGAAGACTCTGTATAGCCACACAGACAATTTCATTGTTATTATATAGCCTTAAAAATGCTAACATTACTGTAAAACTACTAATTAGATTACTAGACCAACCCACACAACAGATAGTACCAACCCCTACATTCCATAGTGGGCTGCAGGATTCTACAGCCAACAGTAAAGCTGCTGCTTACCTAAAGCAGCAGGCAGATGGGGTTACTGCAGATTACTGTTATATAAACCATGTTCTCTCTCTTCTCTCCTTCCCATTCCCACTCTCTACCTGCACTTTTACCCCTTCACCCTTTCACTCTTACCATCTGTTGGATGCGATGGAAGCTCTTGCCATGAAAGCTAAAGGCCTGTTCAAACAGCACCTTGTCCTCCACTGTCCACTCATCTGGGAAAGGTGTGAAGTTGGCCAGGTCAGCTAGTGACTTCTCCACATCATGCTTGTGCCACAGTAGCATGCCAAGAGACTAAATGGGGATAAATAAATAAATGCTTAATTTGTAAACTATGTAAACCATACTATTACTGTTTTTAGAAAGCTGCAGGTTTCTTTTACATTACAACACATAAAACTCAGTCACAGTACCTGTTCCATATTGTAGCCATGCTTCTCTTTGGCCATTAGGATGTATTCATCGACTGAGAGGAAAAAGAAAGAAGTAAAACATCTGCTAAATTCACTGTAACCATCAAAGATAAGCCTATTAGAACATCCACGACTAGTAGCTGCAGCTGCCACAAATTCATAAAGTGTGATTTGTGCTGGGTTTCAACTACTATTAAGCCAACCATCTGCTCTGCTTTTACAGATGCACAGTGTACTATCGTTACATGCAAGAACGCCATTTGGGACACTGGGTGACAGACTGCTTAGCATAAGATGGCTCCATAACCTGAGCAGAAATCATGGCATGGCTTCCCAGTGTTAATAATATTTAATAAACTTTGGACCAAAACATGTTACTCCAAATTAGTGGTGGGTAACAGCAATATTTATTATGATCATGAAAAAATATTAAATTATTTAAAATCATGAACATTGTGATATTAGGCAACAATCTAGTTTGTGACCATTTTATTTCCAAGAGAGCTTAATTAGCCCTTGCCAGATTTATTGCAGCTTAGCATGTCAAATATTTAATAAAAATCCTTGTGGTTTATGATTGTACAATTCATATTGTACTGGGCAAAAGTCAAAGACCATTTACTTATTTGCTATCCCAGGGAAAGTAGTACTAATTAATCATTTTTCAGGATGCATTTCAGAGAAGACACATTGCCAGAAGACAAACTAAGGAGAAGAAAATATCCCTACAATTAAAAAAAAAAAAAAAAATTGAAAGTCTTCTGAAAAGAAACTTGTGTTCCTTAGAGTTTGTGGTCAGGTAGTTACTGACTCCACACTGTAATGTGTTCAAGTCAACTCAATTCAGTGTACTGTAGTTCATTCATTACTGGTGTAATCACAAATAAGACTAAAATTAAACAAAAGTCAGATATTATTCTATTATTTCATGTTGTCCTAAACAGCACTAAACATGAGTATCACACGGTATTGTGTGATACTCACCAGAACTATTGCTAAGTAGGTAGGTAGTGTACACTGTTGTTTGAGACACACAATTAGACCAACCAATCAGAGGGAGCGAGATCCGCTGCACCATTTAAGTTCAGTTTCACATAAAAGTTAGTTCTTAATGTTTGGCCATGTGTGTAGCGATGGAATTAATATACTTTGCTTGCAAACCTGATGGAACATTATGAAGTTTTCCTCAACTGTTATGACTGAAGAGCATAGACTAATTTCTTTTGGCCATTTCCTCATGATATTTTCACAATCAGCAGCTGCTTAATAATGAAATGAAAGAGTTTTTAAAGAGAATTAATAACGCATGTTTTTATGTTGTTACATTTAACCATGTGTCACACTTTTCTTAAAGCTGAAAAATTAACACGTATTTGATTAAAATGACAATCTTTAGGTCTCTAGCTTTAAGACAGTACTTTACATACACAACTGAAGTACCATGCAATATTACCCTACCATTAACCATTACACCATTACACTAAGTCCTGTACGGTGTGTGGTACACCATAAGGCCTGAAAAAACAACATTTTGATCCAATGTATACAAGTTATGTATACATATACAAACCCAGTTTCTAAGGTGTATTAGGACTTCTTGTAAAAAGACAAAACTCTACACAGGCAGATATACAAGCAGCTCTGAAGGTAGCTATTTTAACTTTAAAACCCAATATATTTTCTTTTTCTTTTTAATCATGAACAGTTTCATACCATCTCATAACATTTTCGTGAGAGTGTGACAGACTTTACTTACGCATGGCATCAGACACCTGGCTGTTGGGCGACCACACAAGCATACTTCTCTGGTCTTTATCACTGTAGCGAGACTCGCAGTCTGTCAATGCAGAAAACACCACAAAGGTCTTTCTTCATCATACGCACATGCACCTGTTTTGTTTTTGTTTTTGGTCAGTTGTGTGGCTGCACACATGCACTCTGCTCTAAATGGGCTGTTTTGCAATTTAAAACACAGCAGGTGTTTCAAGATAAAATACATAGTAGCCTCTACTAAATTTGGAGTTATCTAGCATTTTCTTCTGACATCAATTTACAACCTTTGCCTCAGACTTGTGGGTCACTCATTCACATTTAGCAGGCATAGAAATTCTTCATAAGGGGTGTCATTAGAGCATATGAGAAAGCTTTGTGTCAATGACACTGCATGCTTATTTTAAGTGACCAAACTTTACAGCTAAAAAGTAAATTATGTGCTGATACACAGTTAGTAATGCAAATGTTGTTACAACAGCAACCTGTGCGCATAGGTGATCACTTGCAAGTAAGAGTCTGTACAGCCACCTAAAAAGATCAGATTTGCATAATGGGTTTTTTGTGTGCCTTTTTTTTTATAATAACATGCACATGGGCTTACCTGGTTTGTACTCAGGAATTTGCGCCTGGTAGTCTGTGCCAACACGGATCATGCTGTCTGTTAGAAAGAAATGGAGATGTAAGAACACTATAAGGACAAGTTCAGTAGCCATACAGGAAGCAGTGGGAGAGAAGTTGGAGGCGGAAAGAGAGAGGAGGGAGTCATGTTAAACTAAGATGAGTACAAACCCTTGGGGTAGAACGGCTGTAAATGTGCATCAGGTTACAGAAGAGGAATATTTAATGTGAAGTAGTAGTTTACCAAAGAAGAGCAACGTTAGAAGACACTTGGAAAGAGTGTGTTTGTTTAACGCCCTGGTTCCCAAACCCTAGAGTCACCTGGACCCTGAAGGACTCAAAGGTAATTCCAAAGACTTTATGATTTCTGCTTACTTAAGTCATTGAGATGTAAAAGTCATCCAGAGTTTTCTCACAAGAAACACTCCATTCTTGAAGTTAATGAGTCAAAGTGGTGATGCTGAGAAACATAATTAGGTTTTTTTTTTTTTCTCTTTTAAAAACCACCTTTAGTCTGAAACATTGTTTTGAGAATAAATTATGGCCTAAAATATACATTATAAATCTATTTAAGCCTAAATGGCCTTTACCCTTATCAACATTACATACAAAAACCTTAACACATGCAGATTCATAGTAAATAAAAAGGCTTTGCCTTGAACTGACTTTCACACCAACCTGCATATCGAAACATTCCGAACGACTTTGTGTACATATTTATGACCGAATTGGACAGTTATTATAAACAAATGTTGGAATTCACCTTTATTTTCGGTGTGACTGTAGCATAGATAAAAATAACATTTATAAATAGACAAAATAACAGGCTGTATACATGTTTACATATGCATACAGTGCAAAGACATCAGTACACAAACATAACAGTGCAGAAGACAACACTGACTGCAACTTTGCTGGTGGGTGGGAAGTGAGATATTGTGAGTTCATGTGAAAAATGTTACTGTTTTTTTTTTTTTTGTGCTCCTAAACAGCTCGTTAATTAGCTAGGAAGACACCAAAATACGTAACTACTCCAGGGCCAGATTTGAAAATGATTGGTACAGACAAGACATACCATGTGAGTGTTCTTCGTCACTGCTCTCCTCCTCTGAGTGCTGGCTATTGCCGTTGGTGGCTGTTTTGGCTCTGCTGCGGGACAAAACCCCTGACCCAGAGCGCTCCATCACCGAGGGCATGGCTAAGAGACAGAATCAACATTCTGAGGATTTTTTTTTTTTTTTTTGTAAATGAGCAGTTTAATTGAAAATTGTCCATGTCTGGTCCTGGACAACCAGAACCCTGCACAGTTTGGTGATGACCCTGCTCAAACTCTCCAGTAAGTTGAATTAGATGTGCTGGAGCGACCCTGGTTTGAGTGGCATGTTACATTTACTAAAAGAATAGAAAGCACACTAAAACAGTAGACATTTCATTCACATCCCCACTCCACACATCTCCCCTTACCCCAAACACGCAGACACAAAGTTTGCCTCTCTAGTTTCGCAGTGGAGCTACTAAAGCCAGCAAGTGTGAAAACGTTGAGTGACAGACTTGTGTGCAACACTAACACCTTGTCTGATTACCCATGGAGCAAGGGGGGGAATCTGTGTAATGTGACTTTCTGGGGAACTATTCCTTTTAGCCCTGCAAATGAATACCAAATGTAAATAAAGCAGGTCGGCGCTTTTGTATTCAAGGAGTTCCGTAAGGGAATAAAATTAACCAACAGCAAAAATCGACGCACTCTTAGAAGCTAATATGAAGGTGAAAAAGTTTTAAAGGGTATTCTGAATAACCACCAGGCCCTTCCGTCCGATGTAGAGCAGATAAAGGCAACGCGGTGGTCGCGATGTTTCACAATAAGCAGGCCTTTGTCTACCGGGGGGCTAACACGCTGACGTTACGCCTTTAAACCACACGATATAAGTGTATACTAACGGTACCAAATAGCTGAACCCACACTTCTAACCCCTTCTCCAGCTCCTTCACCACCACAAGCGTAGAACAAAGGCAGTGGAACACAACTCAAGCTAGAACAATGTTCTCAAGTCTGTCGTTGTTCTGGAGTAGCTGCTGCTCCTCATTGTGACGGGTCAGCTTCCCAACTGCACCGTCTCCCCTCACAGGACGGGCTGAGCGAGGCTGAACCACACTAGACTGCCACTGTACGAGCAATTACAGCTACAGCGGAAATGAGAAGTTAATAAAGCAGTCAATGTAACTAACTGACTCGCAGTGAAAAGTCCGAAAAGTATGTTTTAATGGGAGTTGTTTAGTGTAGGAAATGGGCATTTCTGCCCGCCTGTGGTGTTTTTGAGCTAGTTATACTAACAAGTTATTCAGGATTCAAGTTATATCAGTAACGGAAACCAGCACGGGAGACCTCTTGTTTGAAACGAGCCACTCTGCCAAATTGTCAATTGCCTGGACAGAGGCGTGACGTCACGCACGCCGCTGGTTTAAACTGCGCTATTTTCACACACACAACACAGCAACGCTACGATACAGGCAATAACGGCCGATATGTACGTCAGGTTGGTCCGGCTTTCCCAACTTTACCCATCTGAACACAACAACTCCGTCAATAACTCTCCCTCTCTCATTCCCTCATCTCTCCGAGGCGACTTCATCCTCCCTTGTGCTCATTAAGCCGACCATTAACTCCAACGAGCGGGTCCTCGCGCCGGTGAATAAAACGACTCGGCTTCTAACGGAAAACTTGAGGGCAAGGGGGGAAAAAAAGTCACCTTTCTTCTCACTTTTTCACACCGGCCGTCTCCCAAGTCAGGGTCCTTTTGTGCACAACCACGATTTAAGGTCCTCCAGATCCAGTTGTTGGTTGGCTAGAAGCTGTCGCTGAACATTTGTGTTAGTTGCCAACCGGGATGGCAGTTAGTTCATGAGGTTACCTGGCTGGCTGGGTTCCTCCTCTATTAAAACTTAATGAGCGACAGGCTAGTCCTTTAAAACGACGAACAACACCGATTTTGGTACCGTATTTCTCTAACAACTATTTAAATCCTCGATGAATATTCACTCGGCTCACTCTCTCGGCTGCATGGAGCTCCTCTCCGTGTGTATGTGCCGGGGGGAACCGCATAGCTTCCCTCAGCCGTGGTAATCTTCCGCCGCCTCTCCCCAACTAACTTCGATGTCAGTTATATAGTCCCAAATGCTAGCATACATCCCAAAAACTACATGTTTGTCAAAGAAGGGCTCGTTATTTATGAGACCTCTCGTGTTTGCACTCGTTATTCGAGGCAATTTCTTAGCTATTTTCTCGTCTAAGGTGTGTAAGAAGAAGACATCATCCCTCCATTTGAAGGCACTGTGCAATGGAGCGTCGTTTAGCAACGTTAAAAAGGGCCAAAGTGGTTTTATTGGCCTGCTAAAAGGTTCTGGACGTGTTGCATCTCTTTCAATAAGGAATTTGAACCCATCTCACCTGCGTTGCTCTCACATTATACTGCACGGAACTACTTCCCACTGTACGTGCGGATGAACTCGTCAGATGTGCACTGCGGTGCCGAGGTCCTCCAGACCTATACCAATGTATGCAGGAGGAGAAAGGCTGAAGAACTTGGCGGTTCTACTTTTCATTATTGGTCATTTTGATGAGAGCGTCGCCGATGAGCCTGTGGTGTCATTTCATCTGTCGTAATTCCGTTTAAAAGGGATAGGAGATCTTAATGTAAACGACATTTGTTTGCCTTGCTGGATCAGTGTGGGGTGGCTAGTGAGGAAAAAGAATCCAGTGATCAGATCTATATTAGCCTGATTTGATCATCAGCAGATTATTACGTGCTGAAACTGCCCCCATGCTCTCATGCACTGGTCTCCCACCCTTCTTGGTGGGTGAGTAGGCCCAGAGCACCCCCATATTAAACGTTGCCATTCTGTTTGCATGGTCCAGCATTCATGGGCAAATAGGAATGTAGGCAGACATAGCAGCACTTGTGGCACAGGACTCCTCCCATGTATATTCTCTGTCTCTCTCCCTTTCTCTCTCTCTTTCTCCTTCCTTCCACCCCCTCCCTTCCCTGCAAGCAACATTTTGTCAGTTCTTAGCATCAAAATCTCCATTCACCTTCTCACCTTATTCAATCCCTTTAATGATCCTGCACCCCTCTCTTCCCTTCTTCTCTTGTTCTATGTATTGCTGGTTTGGATCTCTCTCTAGACTTCCTCCATCCTCTTCACCTCCGAGTTCCTCTTCTTTCCCCTCCCCCTCTTTCTCTGTGCCTTTCTCTCCTCATCCTGTGCTTCCTCCACTGCAACACCCCCCCCCCACCCCCCTCCACCACCACCATACACACCACCACACTCACTCACTCACTGCTTTCTTTTTCAGTGTTAATTATCGCTGCATGTTGTTTAAGGCCTGAACGTACACCCCCCCGCCCCTTCAATCCCAGCCCACCTTTCACATATGTACAGACTATATACCGCCTACATATGGTTCATATACTGATCCACATCAGCCATTGTTCTGCTGTGCCACTTTATTATGGAGGCAATATCCTGGCGAAGTGAGAGGAATGATTAGTGTGGGGTGGTGAAGAGAACATGGTCAGCTGAGGATTCACTCACTAAGGAGAATGAAGAAGCCAGAGGGAATAGTATTAATCAAGTTGCAGTTAAACGAAAGGTGGTGTCAGCTTTATGCTCGAATTTTCCCGTTCCACCTTAAATGCAGCACTATTTAAGGTGGAACGGGGCAATTCGAACAAGAAGCTGGCGACTAGGACGCTAACTTCGGCCTCGTGGACCTTCCCCAAAAACAAGAGCCTGGGGGGAGGGGGTTGGACCCCATGACCCCCTCCCAAAAATGCCATCTTTCCACGCCGAGCTACATACAGATCACCCGAAGACAAAAGGGTCGAGGCGGGGCTTGTACTGACGAGCCATCTGCGGGAGGTAGGAGGGAGGGTGTATTTCAGGGCCCAACGGTGTATAGCCCGAACACAGGATGGACACATGGGACCCCCAAGTCAAGGCTACTTCTATGTCTGTACGGTCAAAGGGGAAGGAGGACGGATTCTGCAGCACCCTAAAGCAGCCACAGCTAAAGCCTGTCAGCCGCTTATAACCTGTAATGGAGATATCCAGCTTGTCGAAATCCACACACATACCTGAGTAAAGTGAAATTAGCCAAATGCTTCAAACTCGTAGCTTACTGATTGTTTTCTACAGAGAGCGAGGCTGGTTTGTTTAGTCGTTACTTGTCTGCGCGCTGTCACTTGCGCCATCCGGTGGACAGATAGAGGGATTGCAGAGAGACTTGTGGTTTAGATTTTTCACTTTCCTCTTACCCTGTTAGTTTATGCACTGATCATATTACACGGAAACTCAGCCGATGTTTTCAAAATGTCTGCACAGTGATAGTAGTCAGAGTAGTCTGATGTGAAATGCTTCATTTGTAGAGAAACTGACTCTCTTTGCAGTGGTGGTGACAGGAACCAGGTGTTTTGATGATACAGATATAGTATTATATCTAATATATGTAGATAAGTGAGCTGGTCATTGTCCATCTAAAAACAAAAGCTGTTCTGCCCCTGCACCCCTTATGTATTCCTCCAGCATGAACCAATGAATTGAAATACAGTTTAGGTCAATTTTGATATACAGTGGAGTTCCCTTTTAAACACAGTTCACAATATAATACCGTATCACACCATTTTCCTGTAATCTGCCATTAAAACCTTGAATTTTTTTTTAGATTTTTGTCAAGAATACTTGGTGGGTACACCCATGTGATGTAAGCAAGGACGGGCCTATCGCTGTAGTTGACAGACCAAACACCCACGACTGCGGACTTTCAGCAAGCAGAGATGCCCTCTGTGAGCCATCCTGACAACTAATGTCAATCCACCTCCACCCCTACCACAACATCTGCAGGAACTGTGTGAGAATATTTAAGCTGCATGTGATGGATTATCATAGGACATCATTAGAAACCTTCACAACTCCATGCCGAAACGTGTGGCATGTTACGTTAGTAAAAATGGCAGCCCAACTCCATACTGAGAGACACTACTTCTGTATGTGTAGTTCACTAAATATTGCCCATATCCTGATTTCATCATGAAGAGATTCTTACAGTTTATTTATTATAAATTTATTATTACAATAAAATTTATCCACATTTATTGTTCCTGGTGAGCAGTGCTGCTGGAGTGTTTACACATCTCAGTGTCACTGCTGGACTGAGAATAGTGCACCAACCAAAACTATCCAGCTAGCAGTGTCCTGTGACCACTGATGAGGGACTAGAGGATGACCAACACAAACTCTGCAGAAGCAGATGAGCTGTCGTCTCTTATTTTACATCTACAAAGTGGACAGCAGAGTAGGAGTGTCTAATAGAGTGGACAGTGAGTGGACACAGTGTTTAAACACTCCAGCAGCACGGCTATGTCTGATCCACTCACACCTGCATAACACACTAACACACCACCACCCCACCATGTCAGTGTCACTGCAGTGCTGAGAATGATTCACACTCACATGACACCTGCTCTATGGTGGTCCTGTAGGGGCCCTGGCCATTATAAAAAGCGATGGATGAGGATGAAGTACAACATGCTATAGTCATGGAAGGCTTGGCTTGCAATAATGCTTTCTACAAAAACAGAGGGAGAAAGAGGAAGAGTGTTTCTCTATACGCTGCGCGTGAATGAAGTAGAGGTAGATTACTAATGTCTGGCCCCAGCATATGAAAAGACTTTGATTCTGATGTTTTAAATGTGCTCAATAGTTTATTTTCCTGTTGTTCTCAAACATTATATGTGACAACATGTGACCATTAACACCAGCAGAGCCATGTTTCAGTCTTTGACAGGCTGCGCTTCTCTCACCTGTACGGCTCTGTGATGAGGAAACATGCAGAGCACTCATGACCCCGAGCTCGTGTCGTCATTTCCCCAAGACCGCTGTGGACGAGAGAGAGAGAGTGAGAGAGAGAGGGGGGAAAGGAAGAAAGAGTAGAACATAATTATCTCCGCTACTTGGCGCCAAACTGGCGGAGAAAGAAAAGGCCAATAAAAAATAGCATGCGAGCTAATACAGTCTGTTTGTATCGGGTTGCGGTGTTAAGCTAGCCGAGTTAGCTATCGGGAGCTCAGCTCGTTGTTTTGTTAGTCCTAGGCTAGTTAGCTAGCTTGCTCGTTAGCTAGCATTTTAGCATCCTTTGCATCAAAGCCAGTCTCCTCTTCAGACACTGGTTTCTAGCAAGCCAACTTCTCGGCACTTGATAGTATATAACCCTAAGTTTCTCCAAGGCGGTCGTTTCAAAGTCAGCGAAATGGGGGTGAGTTTTTGTTTACGTTTTCTGTTGCTAGCTTGCTTTTGTGGAGTCTCTTTTCGTGTGGCAGTTTGAACAAAGACTCGCAGCGGAGCGCACCAAGTGCTGATCCCTCCAGAGGGAGCGAGTGGAAACATGAGGAGAGCAATGTGGAGGGGGTGAAACGAGAGAGCGAGAGATAGATAGACGGGGATGGAGACCCATTGCTCGATGCATAGCCACGAACATTTAGGCTTAGTGTGATCCACATCATCGATCAGAGATGCTAAACGGCGTTGTGATTGTTCGTAACGTTACTCAGTAACATTCGTCTGACCGTCTAAGCGTTAGACATGTCGGCACTGTTTGCGCCATTTCTCACGGATCAGCACCCTGGTAGGCAGCCACCCATCTAACTAGTTACTCAGAGGAATGGTGGCGAAGTGTAAGATTGTGCGCCAGATTGCATTGTGATTTCGTTCTAGCCGTGTAATGCACTATATCCGGGCAGGAATGTGAGGTAGCAAGTGGCATGGCTGAAATCAGAAGAGGCACAAGCAGAAGCCGAACATGTGGGCCGCCATAATGGACACGCCGCCGACCCAACCTGCCCTTATAATGAGAGCTATCAGCTACACACGATCAAGCCTGGGAAGGGAAGACTATGTAACTGTTTAGAGTCAACTTGTGGTTCCTTTTTTGGTCCTCTAGTTATGCACTTCAGTTCCTTACTCGTTATAGACCCAGCTTCCCTTACAAAGACAGGAGAAATGCAGTAGCAGCGCAGAACTTTAATTCTACAGATGTTTTACTGTCATCATGAAATAAAAACCAGACAGTTTATCAGCTCCAGCATCTTCCTTTGAATTTGGGCCTGTGTTCACAAACCTCCTGAAGTGGAGCAGGAGTAACACTTGCTGTCATAAATATAATCTGAGATCAGGCTGTTTAGAATAGCTTTGCGAATATCAGCCCTGGGTGGTACGTTCCTGTCTAAGTAGGCGAAAGAGCATGTCACCTTGACACTACATCCTTTTTCCTCTTACAGCAGGGCACTGTTCTTCTCTATGTACTCTGCTACTTGGCCTTGACTTGTTTTTGCCTTATCTATTATGTGTTCCCATGTGAAAACAAAAACAAATTGTTCTGGAATCTATCATATTGACATTGTAACTGTAGAAGATATCCAGGCAAAGCCTGCGTTTGAGCTCAATAAAGACAGTTAATGAAGAGCTGTATATGAAGTTGGATGTTCCTCTTGCCTGTTTGGGGCTCATTCACATTTGATATTTGATAGTCTCTCTTTTCTGTTTGTTATTTCTGCAGAGGAAGTCAAACAGAGCGAAAGAGAAGAAGCAGAGAAGGCTTGAAGAGAGGGCAGCCATGGATGCTGTGTGCGCTAAAGTGGATGCAGCCAATAAGGTCTGAAACTTCCCCAAACCTCCAAATTTTAAAATATTTATGACTGTGTTTAGAACTGAAATTGTTTTTTTGCAATTTTGGTGAACCTATGCATCTTTTGACCTTGCAGCTGGATGACCCTCTGTCCGCTTTTCCGGTGTTCAAAAAGTATGATAGACATGGGTAAGTATTCAGCCTGGGCAATGGGATTTTTCAGAGATGTGATTTCTAGGCTTTAGAGCTCACTGACAACCGATGCTTATTCCATTTGTTCTGTTGCAGGTTAAATTTGGACATTGAGTGTAAGCGTGTGTCCGCACTGTCTCCTATCACTGTGGAGTGGGCCTATGAGCTGACCAGAGCCAACATGCAGACGCTGTAGGTATTAGGCACACTGAGAATTTCTCCCCCCACCCCGCTTTTGTCCTATGAACATATTAGGAATGTGCCTAGCCAGCTTTCTTTTCTAACTATTGTGGTACCTGAATTCAATACGAGGCAGTTGTTTTGTAAAGTAGAGGCTTGCTTGCTTACCATAGTGGAAACCATCACACACACCAACATTATTACTAGGATTCTGTACATGTTTATATAACATTATTCTAAATGTTTAAACAACTGCCAGAATTTTATAGTGATCACAACAATGAAATCAAACATGGATACATAGGACTGATAAGTTCTGTTAACATTGGTTCCAATCCTGATCCAATGCAGGAGCATCACGTTTAATAATTTCTATGTGTATATTTAATGATAATATTTCCACACCTGTTAACACTGACAATCATATACTGTATTTATGTTGCAAAAAGAAGAATATTAATTGGGTGTGTCGTTATCAGTTGCATTAGAGTTGGTTTGAGGCGAATACATACAAATAAAAAAAAAAGCAAACAGGTGTATTTTATTATGAGGCACATTATGGGTCCAATTAAATAAAAGGTTTAACTGATTTGGTGCTGTAACATGTTTAGATGGGAGTGGGGAGTGTTGTTTGTTTAAGCTCGAAACTCTGTTGAGAAATCATTGAGAGCTACTATGTATTGAGACTTAGGAGGGAAGGTAGATAACCAGCCCACTTTAGTTTTGTTGATTACGATTATTTATATGGCAGGTAATTGTCAGCTACAATTTCTTCATTGTAACAGGCCTAATATATTAGCTTTGTGTGAGCTTGTCCTTCATATCTCTTTCCTGTTAGAATCCTTCCTTTGCATACTGCAGTCATGCAGGTAATTATGTGCACATCACATCGCAGTAAGTCACTGCTGGAATCTAGTGTTTTAATGCAGGTGTTACACATTTTACACACAGATATGAACAGAGTGAGTGGGGATGGAAGGAGCGAGAGAAGAGGGAAGAAATGAAGGACGAGAGGGCGTGGTATCTTCTTGCCCGCGATGCTGAATCCACTCCTGTTGCTTTCTGTCACTTTCGATTTGATGTTGAATGTGGTGACGAAGTCTTATATTGGTAAGGTTTTTACCATTATGCACATTTTACGTATATACACCTCAGTATGTTTGACTAATACAGATCAACTTTTCTCTCAGCTATGAAGTCCAGTTGGAGAGCAAAGTCAGACGGAAAGGATTGGGCAAATTTCTCATCCAAATTCTACAGCTCATCGCCAACAGGTACAAGGCTTGATGTGTAATGAGTGTTGTTAGACAATGGACAGTGTGGTCCCTGTGACCTTAAATGATACATACAGTTGATTGTGTAAATATGCATAGTTTTGTGCTTCTTTCCTGGCCCTACAGTTGATTTGATGTTATGTTTGGTAAATGTCATAATACAAAAATGATTTCTTCAAAATGCTGAAATAATTCCTGAACATGTAGCTTATTGCTGAAGCTTGTACATATACGACTGTACTGCAGGTTCATGTTTCTAGCTACCTAAATTCACAGATTACATATGGTGGCTTGTGTTGTGAACAAATATTATATTGACCTTGGAGGTTGTGTGTTAGTTATCCTTAGGTTCACACTCAGTATGAAAGTAATAACTGATTAAGTTTTCATTTGCTGTTTTGTTTCCTGGTCACATCAAATGATTAATGTAGCAACAAACTGCTTAAACATGCACCATTAATAAAGTACTAAAATGTCATGCAGGCAAAATGGAAAAACTATTTTTCAGCTAGTAATTTTAAGTAACGTATAATAAATCCTCATTTTTAGTGAACTGAAGCCCTGCTACATGTGAATATTTGAGTGTGTTTAGTTTGTTCTAGTGAACTCATTCACTCTGTTTTACTCTTACCATATTTTCTTGTTTTAGTACACAGATGAAGAAGGTCATGCTGACAGTATTCAAACACAACCATGGGGCCTACCAGTTCTTTCGGGAGGCTTTACAGTAAGTTGAAGCTCATTTGCTTGCCAGTTTGCTCTGTCTTGGTTAACTTCCTGCTTATGTCAACATGTTCTCTACTCCAAGTACCAAATTCATAAATATTTACAAGTGTATTGGATGAGCATATGGGAATGACAGCCATTTTTATACATATTGCTGCCATTGCAGGGTACCCTGTGTAATCGCACAATTAGCTGCTTGGTTGATTCTTGGCCACCTGTGTTATTGCATCATTAATTAATGTGCATGAGAGCCGGCAAAAGGTCTAGATGTGGCATTTAAATCTGGAGCCTGTTGCCTTTTAACATGGCTTCCAACTAAGCATCAGCACAAGTCTGGAAAGTCGGAATAAATGAATCACAACATAGCTGCAACTTTAGGGGCAGAAAAATCAACAGTTTAGTGCTGTGTTAGTAAAACAGTTGACATATAACTATTGTAAGGAGTAAATAAAAAATCCAAAAAAGATGTCAAAGACTACCATAAAGCAGCGTGACCTTTGGAGGATTTACCACAGGATACAAATTGGAGTTTTGGGACAAAGAGTTCTGGACAGACGTGATGAAGGTTAAGCTGTGGTAGAATGAGGATAATGCTGCTCATCAAACCACCATTGGTAACATACCTTTACTGCCAGCACCTATGACTGATTACAGGACGTTCCACTGGTGCTCAATTTCTTTGTGTCAGAACGACTGTCAGAAGGATTTGTTTGTCATAGATGCTGTTACCATCCCCAACACTTTTCAGCAAGGGCTCCAACAGAGATACAGGCTATATGTGAAAGTGATCATACAGTTTTACAGTAAAGATATCAAAGTAGCCACTTTGTGTCATTGTTTTGTGAAGAGCAAAGGATATCAGACATTGTGCCTGTTTGTCGTGTGATGTCGGGTGTGTATAGACTAGATATACCTGATTTTTCACCACCCAGCCTTTTCTGTCCCAAACCAAAACTGTATTGGTTTTGCGTAAACTCGTTTATGCGTTAAGCGGTTGTCACGCTAGTTAACCACTTTTCTAAAGTACAGATAAATAATAATAAATAAAGGGGTGAAACTGTCACTACAAATGTTGTCACTGTTTGACTATATAGGGACTGAAGTTGTACTGTTGAGCATTTAGGAGTAGGTGTTTCCACTGTCCTGGCAGTGCTGAGACACCATTTATCAGTGAATAATCTAATCTGTGTCCTTCTCCGTCTCAGATTTGAGATTGACGACACTTCACCCAGTATGTCTGGTTGCTGTGGAGATGACTGTTCCTATGAGATTCTGAGTCGACGAACAAAATACGGTGAGGCCTCAGGTCATGCGCATGGGGGCAGCCACTGCGGAGGCTGCTGCCATTAGGTGAAGACCCTTCCTCCTTTGTTACGGAGACACTCCTCATCCTACACGCCGATCAGCAATCACCTCTTTGCCCCAGGTTACCTCCATATAAAATGCCCTTAAGCCTAGTTCAGTCGCTTTCTGTGCAGGATGCCGGACAAGAGCCTGTCAAGAGCACCTCTAACGTTTGGTTGCATTTAGAAAAGTGTTTCATGTTATCATGAGCGATCTCACTTTACACCACATTTAAAGGTGAGGCTTTTCAGTAAGTTGTAATTTATAATTACAGGGGACTCTGGTAAGAAAGGATGCTTTAGGTGGGTGATTTAATGAAAGCTTTTCAGATGGTTTTTAGTTGCAGTTTACATCACAAAGGTTATCCATATGATTTAAGTGTAAACCAGTTCTGCCGGAGTTCCAAATCAGTCCGATTTTAAGGCCACGATTGCATTGTTTTTCTACCTCTATGTTGGCCATGATTTTATTAGTTTTTGTTGAATCAATGTGAAAAAGTGCAGCATGTGAAACAGGAGGTGCTCTGTGGAGGCTCCGTGCTCTATAGTGCAGAGTGAGCGTTCATATGCCTTTTTAGATACGTGATACGAATGGTGCTCATATGTCACTCTAAAGATGTATGAATGAGGCATTGCGAAGTTATGGCTGTGCAGTAGTGACTGAACTCGGCCTTAGATCTCTCAAAGCGACGGCATCTATGAAGGTCCTCCTTGCACTTGTACTTAGTTTTAGCCTGTAATTGGAGGTACAAGAACTGTATTTCATCTTCTGTTTCATTAAGAGCAATGGAGATGGCAGTAATGGCTACTGTGACAGCTCTTTGTAACAAACTCTTCTCACCTCAGGAACAAGCATGGTGAGTTAGTTCTTAGATCTGCGCATCCTGTCCTGATAATCACAACTAAAACTCAAGGCTGCACTTTATGCTACTTAGCCTGCAGTTCCCTGTCTCCCAGGCTGCCGATCACGTTTCGAGCGAGTGCAAGTGAATGTCACACTGGTCGTTGCTGCCATTTTGCTCTACTGCTCTTTCAGGGTACTCGTATGTATATTTTAACTAAATGCAAGGAGCTTGCCTACATGTTGTATTACTTCAAGAAACCGAATACAATGGCTTTGTATTCTTTATAGTCACTCAAACTAGTCTGTCTCAGGTCATTCAACTAAATCAAACCTATAACAAATGTTTTATAATGGATGTATATAGGGGGTTGGTGTTAAAGGATGATGTTGATGTTCTCTATCTTATCTCATCTTAGCTGAAAGGGGTTGAAGTGTGTGTTGCAATGGACCTTTAGTGTAGAAAATAACTTTTTTTTGTTTTGTTTTGTTTTTGGTTTTTTTCCCCCTTTTCCTTATATTAAGCACCATAGCATTCTTTTATGAAATCATTTCTGTATAGCCTTTTTTTGTTTGGTTGTTTTTTTTTCCTGAGCTATGTATATAATCTATTTGCCTTGTTCATTTTATTTGCCTTCACAAAGTCTTTCTGGGAGAATGACATCGAAAAAACTTTAAGTGACCAGATGTTTAAGAAATGAGTGTTCCTGTCTTGTGCTTAATTGTCGATGCAGAAAGGAAGTCATTTCAGCTTTCAGTATTTTATTTGAATGCAGCAAATAAAGAAAACTTGTTTGACTCTGAATTGCTTCTTTTTCTTTATAAAGCAAGAAACATATACACTAGCTGTTTAAGAGACACAAACTTAAGAGACACATCGTTAAAAATAGATATTTCCTTTATTTTTTCAAATGTTCCATATATGGAAATGAAGCTAAACAGCCTATTTTGGATTGAACACCATTGCCTGTGTGTGTGTGTATAGTGTCATTTTTTTTTTTTTAGAACCTTTTGTCTTTTCTGTTTTTTTTCCTCTCTCAAAATGGTCTATGCCATTCTAGCAGAGTTATTTTGTTGTTGTTGTTGTTGTTGTTTTCATTTGACTAAGTTGATGTCATTGTAAAATGAAACTACCCAAACTATGTTCTGTGCTATCGTAATAGGACGGATGCCAATCACCACTAAAACAAAAAAAATACTACTGTATTTGTATAATTCAAGCTTTTAGGTGAGAATTATTACTTTCACTCAAATTTTTTTTCACATTTTTATACAGTAAGATTTTGACCTATTACCTATACTTTCACTTAAAAGGGCAATTCATTGATTTATAGCTCATAGTGTGGTTAGATATGTAAACCTCCATTCTAGAGAACATCTACCACTAATTTACTGTTATCAATATTGCTTATGAAGATGTTTATCTTCACTGATCAGTTGAAGCTGGTGTGTTATTGGTGCTGGTCATCCAACTTGGTCCTGCTACACCAGCACAGCAGGTTGACAACAGGCCAGATTTCCTGTGCTATTACGTTTTTTGTTTGTTTGTTTTTTCTTGCAAGGAAATAATGTCTGTCTGTGTTTTGTAGACCTCACAACTCCTGATTCCTATCACCATTGTAAAGACATGTGAGTGATCAAGTACTGTATTTCTTCATAAAGCAACTTTTTAATTATTTAAAGATGTAGATATTTTGAAAAATCTTTGCAAATATTTTGAAAAATCTTTGCAAATGGTTTTGGATAGTACATATAATGTCTGTACAGACAGTAAGGCCCTTGGTCCCCTGGTGTTTATATGCAATGCTGATGATAGTAAAATATCACACCTCTGGGGACCATTTTGCCTCACAGCATTCTGCATGTACACCTTCACCATAACTGGATTGAGATAAATCGATTCAAATACATTTTAAGCCAGAACACACAAACTATCATTAAACAAAGTGTCCAGACATGGGGGTATTTCATTGGGGCTTTTTAACCGTATAAGTCACTTTTAAGTAACTTGCAGTTTCTCCCCACTTCCCGTTTCACCTCTAGCGGAACTACAGCGCTTCGCCTCGCGTCCAGGGGAATGTAATAAATGTTGCTCCACGGCGGAAGATGCTGGCGCTCTGTATGAGCTGATTTTGCTGCAATGACAGTCTCTGCGCTTTATGGTTGATTTTGCACACAATGAAGAGAGACAGGCAGAGCTTATTATACTGTGAGGATCCGTTTCAGGAGGTAAATGTTAACGTTGCTTTAGGATGTGTCAGTGAATGCCAGCTGTTAGTCTACAGGCTCTCTGTAAAAGCTATCACGGTTCTCTCGCTGTACACCATAAGCTAGCGGCTTCTGTCCTTCTGGTCAACACTATCTGGCTCACTTCGTCGCATATTAGAATAGGAAATATCGCCGTATTCATGCCGGACTGAAGCTGGCTATCATGTCATTATGTTCTGCCTTGAAACACTGCCTGTAATCCAGGGTCATTCCCAAGCAGTACCTGCGCTCTCTCAGTGACCGCCAGTCTCACCAGCCTGTCCTCTCAGCCTTCTTACTGCGGTCAGCGTTAGGTCTGCAGTACTACCGCGAGAATGAAGCTCAAACTGAAGACTGTGTTCCTGGTCTACTTCATGGTGTCTTTGATGGGGCTCGTCTATGCACTGATGCAGTTAGGTAAGGCCCGTACACATCACTCCTTAACTGCACTTTGCAACCTCCAGTGGATTTTCCTGTATTATCCAGATTTTATTTGATCCTTCCAGGGAAAAAAATCCATTCCAAGGCACCAAATGCCATGTGTGTTCATATGTCAATACTTCAAATGATGTTTAAACTGCTTCTTTTCACACAGTCAGAGCATCCTTATATAAAGAATGGGTTTGATTAGTTCCCTCAGTGAAGGGACAGGTTTGGAAGGTGCACTCCTGGTGACATGTTTAGGCAGTAGGCACTGGTAACTAAGAAGACTAGTTTCTGTAGCTGAACTGACATCTATCTACTTTAGACTGCACTGTAAGCATGTTGACCCAACCACTGATTTTAGCAAAAAATCAACACACTGACTCGCTATCCAGGAATTATACCGGCCTGAGGTGATCACCCTGACCACAACTACAGTATATGCTGCAGAATACTGGGTGGGCAGTATGACTGTTTTATTGTGCCACAGTACCCTTTCTCAGCTGATCATGGATACTGTCTGCACTAAAAGACAACTGGTCAACTGCATGCTTTTTTTTTACAGAAAGAGCAAAAGTGGTCATGTTGAACGGGCATTAGTGCAGCTTAGTATAAGGCTGTTTACATCTTACATCAGTATGTACTGCATGTAATCACACCCAGGACAAACTGTAATCACATCGGACCACGCAAACCACAGTTATAGATGGACACAGTTTACATCTGACTACATTCAACACAAGTGTAAAAGTATGAGTTTTTTTACTTCCTGTAGATACAAATGTGTAAAAGTAAATACCTCTGCTAAATGCGGTCTAGCAGGAACTCAGAACTCTGGGCCAATGAAAGCATCCAAGCCAAGCTCCTCAGTTTGTGTGGTAAAAGGGGGAACAGTGTATAAACGTCACAATGTCACAACATACTTGTTGATGTGCTTTGAACATCATAAAATGAAATCACATCCCATCTGGTCACACTGAGGAAACATTTTAGTGAAGAATATTCATAGAAAGCCAAATACATTTAAATGTGGTACTGCTGGCCAACTATGTTCCAACTTCTCAAACCTCAGAAAAATCTTATATTGTGATACATATATATAGTACTTCATCAAATGTCGACAAGTACTGTGACGGACCCACCGCAGTCCAAACGTATCTAAAGAGTCACAGATTTAAATTCAGCCCACTGCTGTCACAGTGTTCAGCTGCATAGACACAGTGTAGAAAAGTAATTGTCAGTGGGATGGGATTCACTGGAGGAGCTCTACATGAACCTAATATCACCAGGTCCAATGCCCAAAGGTTAAAATGATTATATATATATTATATCATATTATTTATATTTGAACTATTTTAACACACTGCGTGTGGTACAATAAGTAATGTGTGGATTTGTCCTTCCACAAACAGGAGTTAGCATAATAATAGGCGATAACAGTTTAAATATGAAAAACAAATATACCATTTGTACAGGAACTTAATTTGCAAGATTGAGACTCATAAGCTGTTTAAAGGACCATATAAAATATAAGGAGTAAAAACATTTATATAAGTTATTTTCTAAATAAAATAGAAAAAAAGAATAAACTTTGAATTAGGGCTGCCCCCTAGAAGTCGACGATTCGAATTGTCAGTCGTAATTTTTAAAGGGGAATAATAAATATATATGTATAAGGTCTAGCTGGGCTGTGACGTATCCTTGCTAAAAAATTTAATCCACGTGACGACGTTCGCTGGCGGTTCACTGCTAAGGAAGCCGCGAAGCTGAGAAACACGGGGGGAACGATGTCTCAGAGAAAGTCTGGAGGAGCTTTAGAAGAAGAGAATCGGAACAAATGAAACCGAATTCTGCTCTTCATTCAGTCAGACATCCAACACTGCTCCAAACGAGGGAGCTGACTTTCGGCTTAGACATAATGGCTGTTTGCAGTGAGGGAAAAACGGACCGAAGACGTTAGCTTTATTATAATTACATTATTTAAGAACTTAAATGACAGATACTTTTATTTATTCGTCTACAGCTAAGATTACTTTAATCTAAAAATAATTTAAATATGGACTAATCTGGTTTTATTTAGCAGCTCATTATTTATGAGAGATGAAAGACGAAGGGTCCTCCTACTGAAGAAGCTGTTAGAAGTGAAATTAATAAGACTATAAGCTATAAGTGCTAATGTTTAGCATAAATACGCACTGCTGCCCGATGCTATATCCTGTAAATAAATCAGGCTCCAGTTCAGATTATCATATGCCACGTCTCGTTTAGTTCAGAAATATATCCCTGTGACTCTGCTGACTTTCTAAATGAGGAGGATCAAATCTGAACCGTATGCAGATTGATTTACTGATTACTAGATCATGTACATGGAGAAAAAACGTGAACGAATAGTCGAATCGTCGACCAGGACGGGCGAATCCGACTCGACTGAGAAAATTCTGAGTCGGGTACAGCCCTACTTTGAATACACTTATTGCACTTACTATAAAATCATTCACAGCTTTGCTATTTTTCTAGGTCAACGCTGTGACTGTAGAGAACATGACTTGCCTAAAGATCGGACCATTTCTCGATTGAGGGGCGAGTTGCATAAGTTGCAGGAACAAATGAGAAAGTCAGAACCAACAAAAGCCTCCAAGAAAACTAGTCTGCCTACCATCTATGTAATAACCCCCACCTATGCAAGGTATGGAGATGAACGTTACAAAAAGGAATTTCATCCATAAAATAGTATTATTTATTTGTTCGTTCATTTCCTGAGCAAACTGTGTTCAGTCTTGGTGTACATCTCACTTCCTGTTCCAGACTGGTGCAGAAGGCTGAGCTCACTCGTTTGTCCCACACGTTCCTGCATGTTCCTCAGCTTCACTGGATCCTGGTTGAGGATGCGCCACACCAGACCCCTTTAGTCAAAGACTTTCTTGCTGCTTCTGGTCTGAAATACACACACCTCCACATGCTGACCCCTAAAGAGAGGAAACTCCAGGAAGGTGACCCCAGCTGGCTGAAGCCTCGGGGAGCTGAGCAGAGGAATGAGGGCTTGCGCTGGCTCAGGGAGATGGCAGCTGCAGCGGGGGGGAAAGGGCCGACCCTCGAAAACGCTGTTGTGTATTTCGCTGATGATGACAACACATATAGCCTGCAGCTCTTTGAGGAGGTGAGTCCAAGTTTGTTCCACCTTCATCTTACAACAAATCAAAGGTGTGTTCATACTGGCACTCTGTTAAATTGGATTAGCCACTTTAAAAAAAGCCTAGCACCCACACTTTTAATTATGCGTTTAACCTGTAGTAACACCTGCCGAATGCGGATTAACGTAGTCATGATGAAATAAGAATCGATGTTTCACTTTTTCTTTTTCTGAGGAATTGACTTGTTAGACTACAACACACATTATCCCTTAGCATCTGTCCATTTCAGAGCTTAAGCTCAAAGAAGTCGTCAGCATTTCTAGAAGTTACTGACATATGGCTGAGGGATCAAAGGTTACAGGCTTTGAATTGTGTTTTTTAGCTTTGCCCTTAATGTACAGATACTGTACTTTCAATCCTATGATTGTGTTATGCACCATAAAGCGAAAATGAAGCCCCTGTAGTCACTTACTGAGAAGCTTTGCCTGAATCCTTGCTCCTAACGGACTAGACCTTTCCAGGTTCTTCTTTTATACCCAATCATAATTACATAACCTGTTTGAGATGTTGTATTTTCAGCCATTAATTTACAACATTCCAACTTTGTTAAAACTTATTCCAGGACCCCCATTGGACCACTACAGAGCAGATATTATATGGGTGGCGGATCATTCTCAGTACTGCAGTGACACGTGATGGTGGTGTGTTGCTGTGTGTTATGTTGGTGTGAGTGGATCAGACACAGCATTGCTGCCGGAGTCCACTTACTGTCCACTCTATTAGCCACAACTACCTTGCTGGTCCACCTTGTAGATGTAAAGTCAGAAACAATAGCTCATTTGTTGCTTCAGTGTTGGCTCCACTAGATGATGTTGGTCATCCTCTAGTCTTTCGTCGGTGGTCACAGGAAGCTGTCCAAAGGAAATGTGTTCAGTGTATACAGATAACCATGCCAGTGGTTTGTGCATGAATAGAATTAGTGAAATACTCCACTCAGGACAGATTCATTCATTTTTCTACCACAAGATGGTGTTTTGCACAGTAGAGTTTTGCACATCTGAATTCAGCAGGACCTTTACTCCTGTCACAGTAAAATTCCTTACTGTCAAAAGAAAGCTTCTTAATTTAAATGAACACTAAAAACAGTTGTTAAACATTTTCTACATACACACTTAACATGAAAAAAAATGTAGTTGCACAGTGTCTGGCTGCAATGCTGCTGGGATGGAAGATAAAGGTTACCAGGAACAGTAAATAATAATAGTTTAGGCTGATATGGGGCATGTTTATGAACCTACACATACAGAAGTAGTGTTCTGGGGTATTTATGTAGCTAGGGATCTGTAGAGAGCAGTTTACATGCTATGTGCTAGCTAGGATGGTCTTGCAAACAGCCAGTGGCAGTATAGTATTTTAAACTAGGCTACACTCGGCTACTAATCCCTCATATCAGTGTGTCTCTTCTGCTGCTTGGTCTCTTAATTTTATTCCCTGTTTCTTTCTGTCTCAGATGAGATACACTCATAAGGTGTCCGTTTGGCCGGTGGGTTTGGTAGGGGGGATGAAGTTTGAACGGCCCGTGGTGGAGAACGGGAAAGTAGTTCGGTTCCACACTGGCTGGCGTCCCAGTCGCCCCTTCCCAATCGACATGGCTGGCTTTGCTGTCTCTGTGAAATTGGTGCTGGACTACCCTGAAGCTCGCTTTGATGGTGATGCGCAGATTGGCTTCCTGGAAAGCAGCTTCCTGCAAAACATGGTTACTATGGAGGAGCTGGAACCCAAGGCTGATATGTGTGAAAAGGTAGGTGAAGGCTGGTCAGTTAGTCGTTTCATTTAGTTTGTAAGTTTGAATATGTGTACTTTTTAGTACTTTGCGGTATAATGTGGTTTGAGGGATCTGTTTCTTGGAATTAGAGAGTCTAATCCAGAGGTTCACAAATTACCAGTGGGCCACTAGTTGAAAAAAGGGGGAAATATGCACCATATTTGCCGTTTTGTTCTGACATGATGAAGTATTTGTGTACTTGTTAGTAGGTGAATTTGGGAGTATTGGCCAATGCATTAGCAACCACTCTGATGTGTGATAGTTACTGTGTGGTGGTATGATAACTCTGTCTTCTGTTGTGTTTCGTTTTCCTGTCTCAGGTGCTGGTGTGGCATACTCGCACTGAAAAGCCAAAGATGAAGAGGGAGGAAGCTCTAATAAAGCAGGGGTTAGGATCAGATCCCAATGTGGAGGTGTGACTCCATACCCTTGGGAAGAATGCACACAAACCTGAGTTCTGGATATTTGCCATATTGTTCTATTTAGGCAGTTCTTCATTGTTAAAACAGAAAGTACAGTCTCAGAAAAAAAACACTAACCTCTCACTGGGGTGGTACAGCCAGTGGTACAACTTTTGTTACTTTACTTTGAGGAACTATTAAAAATCATTTTGAGAATTGTGTTGTAGAATGTAGAATTTTTTTCTTTTCTTTTTTTTTGCATTGACTCCATTTGGTCTTTACTCAGGCTTATTATTATTATTATTATTATTATTATTTTATTTTATTTTATTGTTGTTATTATTTTTCTGTTTTATAAAGTTATGGAATAGTTAACATATGTAAATTGTCCATGGTAAAAAGAATGTAGTGAATATTTAAAACTCATTTAAGGTGACTCTAATGTACATACAGTACCCCCTTTTTTTGACAGTGTACAGTAAAAAGGAGAACAGCATTAAGTCTTGAATTTTACTGAGTTCATTTTGGTCACAGCATGTCAGATATACCATCGACCTCTACATTGGTCTTGAGAAACCTCACTATTGTCGTAGTTGCAAGAGTCGGTGTAGATGACCTCTGAAATGGACTTCAAAGACTTCAAGACAATACACAATGAGCTGTGATCTAGTATTATGAGAAATATTATGTATTCTATCTTTCTCCGAACACAAACACAGTGGACTTTGGTCTTTTTCGGGGTAGGTGTATGATGAATATGAACGGAAGAATAGTGTTCTACTAAAATCTAAAAGAGAATCAAGCATTTTAATTCTATTACATAAAGATCTATGCATTAAAAACACACTGTATGTAATACAATATTGAATTTACATATGCGTTAGAGAGAGTCGTGAAAAAAAGGGAAATAGCATCAAAATAATGTGATGTAAGATGTGTGTCGTATAGTTGTTGTAACTGAGACTGCGTTTCGGTTGTATATACTGTAGAATGGTGTTATTTATATCTCAGAAGAACAGTACATGTTTACAACTGTGAAGTTTTACGTACAGAGTTTGTGTGATTGAGTTCTGCAGTGATGTCTGGATCTGGAATTCATGTTTGGCGTAATGTCACTGTGGAACTGAATGGGGCAAGTGCACGCTGGAGTTTCATACCATGAAATTTCACCACCTCACATTTTATTTATACATGTTTGTTTTACCTGATGTGGCAGGGCTGTTTCCTGTTGGCTGGAGGCAATGAATATTGTATGTGTTGGGCTATTCTGATTGGCTGTATGTATTTATGGATCTATGTGTGTGTTTGTGTGTATGAATGCAGTTCCATATATATATATTTATCTTCCGTAGTACACTGTAGAATGTAAGTAGTTCACTGTCTCTGCCTCATGCCTTTATGTTTGTCTTGTACGTCATATTGTAAGTGTTACATCTACCTACTAGCTTAATGTACATTCTTTTAAATGCCTTAGAATAAAAGTGATGTTTTACACAAGTGTCAGTATTTTATTTTTCCAGATGACTGTGATCTGTGTCTGTCATTGTGTACATCAGCTTTAAAGCTTTGCGATGGATAAACCTTTAGGCATTAACTCATGTTATTGTTTTGTTATATTGTGGGGCGTTGGAAAAAGTGATGACTAGTGTTTCCGTAGGATCACAATAGATGAAGAATCTGATTCAGAAGGGCAGTTGTTTAAAAATAACCAATAAGAGCCATGGAATATAGCACAGTGCTTCACCACCCATGAACGTGTGCATGGCCCTCCCTACCACTCCTTAAAAGAAAGGGAAAACTCCTCCTTTTTTTTGCCAAGGAGTTTCAGTCTTAAAGGAGCCTTCAGGTGAGCAAACTGAGCGGAGAATGGAAACGAGCTGGTCAAATGAAGTTGCTAGAAGAGGAAATTTGACTAGTTTATTTACATACACATCGTCAATATAATAGTTACACCCAGAAGGAATAAACCCACAGGAATGAAACTGGGTGGGTAGGTTTGACATTGTGAGACATGGAAATGATTCAAGTTTCACGCTCGGCCGTGACCCTAACGGTGTAGCTGACTGACCCAGCAGGCACGACTGTGGACATTCAGAGATTAGTGCTGCCCTCCATGAATCATCCTGCTAGTGCCAGCACCACTGGCAAACAGCTACACAACGCAGGACTACATGCACACAGACTGCTACAACGACTGCCCTTAACACCTCATCAATGGCACTGCAATTGTGTCCTACCTGACTGTCATGGAGTGACTCCGATTGGCAGCGGGTCATGTCAAGCGTGAAATGTCCAGAAGCTCTGTTGTCACTCCACCTCCACTCACCCAGAAAATCTGCAGGAACTGTGTGAGAATATTCAAGCTGCATGGGATGGATTATCACAGGACATCATTAGGAACTTCTACAACTCCATGCTGAGATGTCTGGCATGTTCCGTTAGCAAACATGGAGGTCCCATTCCACACTGAGAGGCACTACTGCTGCATGTTTAGCTCATATGATAAGTGTATATTTAGGTCTTTATGTTGTCACGTTTTAGTGCTGACTTGGTTTACTGGCTTATGAGAGAGATAAGATTGATATGAGATATGACTGGAGCTGTATATAGAGTCAACATTCATAACCACACCAAAGGAAGTATTTGTTCTGACTGCAGCTGTGTATATATATATGTATATATATATATATTTATATATATATATATATATATATATATATATATATATATATGTATATATGCATAATACACTGAGAAATAATATATATATATATATATATATATATATATATATATATATATATTATTTCTCAGTGTATTATGCATATACAGTGAGGAAAATAAGTATTTAAACACCCAGTGACTTTGCAAGTTCTCCCACTTAGAAATCATGGAGGGGTCTGAAATTTTCATCTTAGGTGCATGTCCACTGTGTGAATCTAAAAAAAACCCTGGAAATCACTTTGTATGATTTTTTAATAATTTATTTGTGTGTTACTGCTGCAAATAAGTATTTGAACACCTGCCAGTCAGCAAAAATTCTGGCCCTCAAAGACCTGTTAGTCCGCCTCTAAAAACTCCACCTCCACTCCACTTATTATTCTAAATTAGAAGCACCTGTTTGAGGTCGTTAGCTGCATAAAGACACCCGTCCACCCCACACAATCAGTAAGACTCCAACTACTAACATGGCTAAGACCAAAGAGCTGTCCAAAGACACCAGAGACAAAGTTGTTGACCTCCACAAGGCTGGAAAGGGCTACGGGGCAATTGCCAAGCAGCTTGGTGAAAAAAGATCAACTGTTGGAGCAATTATTAGAAAATGGAAGAAGCTAAACATGACCGTCAATCTCCCTCGGACTGGGGCTCCATGCAAGATCTCACCTCGTGGCGTATCAATGATCCTAAGAAAGGTGAGGAATCAGCCCAGAACTACACGGGAGGAGCTGGTCAATGACCTGAAGAGAGCTGGCACCACTGTTTCCAAGGTTACTGTGTGTAATACACTAAGACATCATAGTTTAAAGTCATGCAGGGCACGGAAGGTTCCCCTGCTTAAATCAGCACACGTCCAGGTCCATCTTAGGTTTGCCCATGACCATTTGGATGATCCAGAGGAGTCACGGGAGAAAGTTCTGTGGTCAGATGGTCTTAATTCCACTCGCCGTGTTTGGAGGATGAAGAACGATGAGTACCATCCCAAAAACACCATCCCTACTGTGAAGCATGGGGGTGGAAGCATCATGCTTTGGGGGTGTTTTTCTGCACATGGGACAGGACGACTGCACTGTATTAGGGCGAGGATGACCGGGGCCATGTATTACGAGATTTTGGGGAACAACCTCCTTCCCTCAGGTAGAGCACTGAAGATGGGTCGTGGCTGGGTCTTCCAACATGACAATAATTTAAAGCACACAGCCAGGATAACCAAGGAGTGGCTCCGTAAGAAGCATATCAGTCTAGCATATCGGCCTAGCCAGTCTCCAGACCTAAACCCTATAGAAAATCCTTGGAGGGAGCTCAAACTCCGTGTTTCCCAGCGACAGAAACCTGGCTGATCTGGAGAAGATCTGTGTGGAGGAATGGGCCAGAATCCCTGCTGCAGTGTGTGCAAACCTGGTAAAAATCTACGGGAAATGTTTGACCTCTGTAATTGCAAACAAAGGCTACTGTACCAAATATATTAACATTGATTTTCACAGGTGTTCAAATACTTATTTGCAGCAGTAACACACAAATAAATTATTAAAAAATCATACATTGTGATTTCCGGATTTTTCATCTCTCACAGTGGACATGCACCAAAGATGGTTTTTATGTGGGAGAACTTGCAAAGTCGCAGGGTGTTCAAATACTTATTTTCCTCACTGTATATATACACAGCTGCAGTCATATCTCATACCAATCTTATCTCCCTCATAAGCCAGTAAGTCAAGTCATATATATATATATATATATATATATATAAAATAATGTGTTTACAACATGTGATGTAAATAAAAAAGCAGATGGAAAAAATGCTGTTTTTATTTATTTTATGTTGTTCCTTTATGTCCTTTTATTGATGTTTTTTCATTCAGTTCTTTTGATAGTGTTATATGCAAAATGCAACTACTTAAATTACTCTGATTTGTCTAATTTGTTTGATAGCTACTTTATAGGCACTGGCACTGATGTGTAACAGTGATGGTATACTTTATATTAAGCTGATAATTACTCTAAAAGTATTCTCCTAAAATGTTTCTGGCTGATATATACTTCTGCTAGGAGGGACTTGCTTATTCATCTGCCCTGGATCACTATAGCAGTGTTGCTAGGTGAGTTATGGCCCAGGTGACCACAGGAAATTAGGAACATAGGCAACACACCCCTCTTAATGACTCATAACCACATCCTTACTTCCACATGTACTGCTGTCCTCACAGACACACAGTAGCACACGTACTGACATGCACAGCTGCAAAACAGCTGCTTCTGTTGCTCACACCATTGCTGCCTGATGATCCTTGGCTGGTAGAAGCTGAGGGGGTGGAGGAGCACTTAGAAACTGCTGAAGGTCTCTCACATGCAAGATTACTCATACAGTCTCAGAGGAACAGTATTATAGATTGACCTATTGCTGCCATTCTCTCTTTGTTTGTGGTGTGGCACACCTACTGTTCCTGGGGATAAAGCACATTCTTTCCATTTGCCACTCCATCTCTCTCTAATTGGCTCATATCCATTTAATGCGTTTGTTTGGGGCTCAGAGGGGGGGAGTCAATTCATGTGCATGAGACTGTGACAAAACGGTGACTGACTGCATACCTTTAATGACTTGCAATGTCTTAAAAAGTAATAGTCTGGTGAAAAATTAACACAGAACACATAAAGCAGAGGTGAATGTCAAGGTAAGTGGACAGCAATGCATTGGAGCCATACTTATGTCCATTTTAAACTAAAGCACCGTGATGATTAATTTAAACATGCTGTTTGCACAGTGCTAAATGCAGTAGCACACCATGAGAGTGAGACCTTTAGCTTGGGCCATAGACACATAAAACCACACTCATGATAGTGCAGTTTCTGCTAATGCCCATGTAGTCCAGAGAGGCTATGAGGTGGTTATCATTTTGCTGCACTGCTATTTTGAGATCAAGACATAATAAAGGGCCCATATCCCACACTTTTTTCTTATTCTAGATTTTGTCTTTAAGTTTTCACTAATACCTAAGTCCAGTGTTTCCGAGCTTCCGACTGGCTAGGCCACTCCAGAACCTTGATATGCTTCTTACGGAGCCACTCCTTGGTTATCCTGGCTGTGTGCTTTGGGTCATTGTCATGTTGGAAGACCCAGCCACGACCCATCTTCAGTGCTCTAACTGAGGGAAGGAGGTTGTTCCCCAAAATCTGGCAATACATGGCCCTGGTCATCCTCTCCTTAATACAGTGCAGTCGTCCTGTCCCATGTGCAGAAAAACTCCCCCAGAGCATGATGCTTCCACCCCCATGCTTCACAGTAGGGATAGTGTTTTTGGGATGGAATTTTAAATAGTCTGTTAGCACTATGCTAACGATGCTGGTGGACACAAACAGTTTTTGAACAGACATGAACATATATTTTACTGTTGCATATTTAATGTAGCAATTTTACAGTCATTTTCAAAGAGCCTTGGTCTTGGTATTAAGGACTTCCGGAAAGACCTGAGCTGTCTTCTCAAAATTGGTCCCATCCATTGTAAATCCAAACCTGGCTGATTCTGATGTCAATTGCTAACCATGTTGGTGGTTAGTCTAATGTGTAAGGCCTTTAGTCCACACTGGCTAATCGGTGCCTTTCATCGCTTCTTAGCAAAAAGCTTCTTTCATTAAAGCTTCTTACCTGTTAGCTCAACTGCAAAGCATACCTTAGACCCTAAACATCTTCTGGCTGAGCCACAGCACCTGGACTAAAGGAAACACTGCGTACATCAGATTATTTTCCCTGTTCAACTCCTTTAAGAAGTAGGTCTCATGAGGATGTCTTCTGTGAAATCACATTAAACAAAACCAACCAGAAGACTGTGTGTTCTGGGTGTTACGTGTACTCAAGTTACCGTCTTCTGTTTTGGGTCATGAGTTATGAATTAATGGTGGTGCAATAAAGAGGCTTTTGTGGTGGAAACCTTTGATGGTGCAACATGGTCCCACTCAAAACATGTTGATGTTCTGTGTACAAGGATGCTCATGAAATCCATCAGCTCACTAAGTAGTACGTTCTTAAGGTCTATATGTTTCTCTAACAACATTCCTAAGTCAGGGTTTGGCAAGCTCCCTGTATGTGCGTGCTTACTGTTTTTGTATAGTACAAATGCATTGTATATATGAATTCCAAAAAGTTAGGTAATGGGGGGTTGGGGGGGGGGGGGGGCAATATGATGGTATCTATGGTTACCATGACAAATGTTAACAGTCTGTCACTTATGCTATTCTGAACATATTGCTGAAATCAACAGTACATGAAAAGACTGTATGTCTTACTATGAACAGAGAATAGTGTTAAACTGGATTTCATGCTATACCCGGATGGTGTTCTACTACAGTTAGGTTTTCTAGTATACAGGGGGAGCTACCTTTACGCAGTACTGCATCCCATCATGTATTGCAGCTTCAGCCAAAGGAAGTGATGGTGTTTAACACTGGGAGCAAAACAGCCAGCTCTGAGTATAAATGTGGGTGTAGTGACTGTAGCGTGATATGTTGCCATCAGAATAAGCCTCAGAAGATTACAACATACAGGTCTGAAGTTTAATAAAAGATGAACTTGCTTTTAGATGAAAATAGCTAACAGTTAGGATCAACGTATTTCATGTAAACGGAGCAGTGTTAGCAGCAGCTAGCTCTAAACAGTGGAAACAGTAATAACAGCTCTATATATAACAGAGGTAAATGTGAGGTAACTGGTCATGTGACTGTTTTAGTATACTACATTACATGTCAAGACTTGTTACTGTATAATACACACAGGGAGCAGTATGCAGTGTGCAGTACATACTACTGTAGTAGACAGTATGCAGTATAGCAGTACAGCCACCTACTCAGTGGTGGTGATAGGAGCCAAAATCTTGTAAACCTGTAATGCTTCCAAAAGCTGCCTCACTAAAGGCCTTACATGAAGTGATTACAAGTATGATGCCCAAGACATTGTTTTACAACAGTTTTAAAGTGACTTAAAACATACTTTTAAAAAATTGATTAATAGTGGAGGGATACATGCATGTCGTGAAGCAAACTAGTAACCCAAATGAACCATATTTGTTCAATATAATCATCACCTTTACATATTCAACTCTAAAGACACATATAGAGTGACTGGTCATTTGGGATAATGAATAAAATGACAGTATGTGTGTTGTGGACTTTGTGGCCTCCACTCTAAAGAAGCCTGTAGATTTTTTAAAGTTAACCATTTCATGCCAAACCACTCTCCCATGGCAAACCATGACTTTATTTACATATCAGTGACATAATTATAAAAAGAGAACATTAAAGGAGCTGGAGTTAGCTTTTTAGGCCCTAATAAACCTTAAGGGATTTTAAAGGTGCACTGCCTTTAGGTTTCTCAGGGAAAAGGTACATATCACTGTTGTCTGAACTTTGTATTTTTTTTCAGTTGTTGACATAATTAAAAAAATTGTTGTCCTTCACATTGTGTGCAAATTTCATCATGAATGGACCAAAAACAATTAATCAAAATGTGATGAAGGGTGGGGGGCGGTGGATAAAATCTGGTTCCATTGACTTACATCAATAGTAAAGTTGTAAAAGTCATTTTTTTTCATCTGTAAAGTTATAATTTTTGGAGATTCTGACAGCAACTACGCTTGTACCTTTACATTACTTTTTAAAATAAAAAGTCAGTAGAAGTCCTAGATTTAAGACAAGGTCTATGAAGCATCTATATACTGAATATATATATATGTATTAGGTATAGGTATAACAAAATGAAGGTGCATTACTCTTGGCTATGTATGGAATATGGTGTCCTAATGAAAGCTTATACTGTTAACTGTACTTTGTCAGTGCTAGCTTCTTCTCTTTTTTCTTATCTAGAAGGTCGGAGAGGAAGAGAGAGAGAGTGACTGTGTTTGTTTTAGTGACGACAGGTTCAGACAGGGTCCATGACGACAGTGTGTGAGTGTGTATGAGGTGAGCTGAGGCTGGACAAAGCTCACAGAAGAACAAGAGCCTACAGGGAGCACACGCAGGTAAGCCACTTCTCTACTCTAACACTGAATACAAGCGAAACACACGCTGAACGGATTTTAATCACAACTTAAATTTATTATTTGATGTTCCCTAAAACACTGCGACATTCCAGATCTCTTTTTTCTTACAAGCAAAATAAAGTAGAAGGAGAACAATGGTCCTGAATACGGCGATCATAGCTTGATTCACTGTTGAATCATAAGTTGAAATGAGTGTAAAATCATGGCTTTAACTTGGTGAGGACTTCAAATAGCTGAGTGTCAGTTTAAGCATTACCTGTTTTGCTGTTTGAACAAAGTTACAGATTAATGTGTAGCTGTAATGTCATGTGTTAAACCCATAGCAAAGTCTGTTACTGCGGTGTTTTATATCTTTACAGGGGAACTTAAAAATATGCCAGGAAATTGTCCATGTATTATGAAATGGTGACGCATATTTACACAGTGATGGACAGAATATGACAAATGCACATTCATTTTATTAACAGTGAAATATATTCTCAAAAATCCGTTTCCTAAAATTATGTAACAGATATATAACCGTTTAGAAAGACAACTGCACAGAAAACATTTTGTCCATTCAGTTTTGTAGTGCAGTTGCAGAAGTACAGTTCTCTACAACTTAGTAAAAAAAGCTATACTGGTTTTATATTATGTTTATTTCATATCACATTTCAGATACGTTGTTTCTTAGTAAGATAATTCAGTTCTAATCTTAAATGCCGTCTTAGGTTCTTTATATTGATGGACAGGACGGTTGAACATGTTGGTAATTTACAGTACATGTGTCAGTACAATACAGATGTACAGGCAGGACATTACAGCATTCTCAGGACTGTTCAAAGTACCTTATGACATTTTTATTTCTGAGTCACACACCGTCTTGGCACCAGCTGCAGCTCCAGCACAATCAGGCAGAGTCAAAGTCAAAGTTGGAGTTGGAGTTTGACTTATCAGCTGGTGCAGGAGACACACTGATACTGACACAGATACAGAGACACGTCGATATGTTAAACACGCACTGTTGCCTGCACGTACTGTACTTTGGACAGTTTTCGAGAGAGTGTGTGATGAGGCCTCAGATAAACACTCATCAGACAAATGAGAGATAAGCACCCTCAGCCCTCACAGTGTTCTGAACATCTTTGACGTCAGGCCATTTTTTATAATTCCATTTTTCTTTTTTTTTATCTCTTATTCTCTTTTTTTATGTTCTTTCCACGTCAAAACATCAAAACAGGTTGCAGAGTTATCTGCCTGGAAGCTGCTCCTGAGAGCACCTAGCACTTGTAAAAAGTATCCTACAATGTACTTATTAAAGGTGCCATATGCTATATATTTTTCAAATTCTGCTTATTCATTTTATGAGATTTTATGTATCAACAACACTTATAATTAATTTTTATTCTATTTGTCCCCTAGAACAACATTAAACATCTTTGTTTTGCCTTTAAAAGTGCAATATCCATTTATATTATTTAAAAATCTCTCTTTACATAGAAGGAATGTGAACTTGTTTGGAGTGAAAAATGCTCAGATGTGGTTTTACATGCCTGTTTACAAATTGGTAATGATTTGATGTGATTTACTTCAGAATAAAACACAATAATTCGATGAGATCTTCTTTAATTTATTGGTTTATAGTGAGACACTGTGATGCTCACACACAAATAAATTAGCTTTGGTGTGATAAGCTAGTCATTATAATATGTAGGAGGCTAAATATTATGTTGGCTAAAAAGCTAGTTACCTGCTAGTAGCTGATGTAAGCCATACTAGCTACTTGCTTTCAGTCTTGAAAACACAAAGTTAATTAAGGGTGCTACCGACTACCGGACTCTTTCTTTTCTCTCATTATTTGTAATTACATCTTGTCATTTTGCTGTCTGTGTTTCATGCCTTTTTTATCCTACATTGTTATATATATTATATACATTATTATTATATCCTCCTTGTAAAACAAGTTGCTTAAAAAGGTGCTAAATAAATGCATTATACATTTTTTAATAATTCCTTCTTATAACTTCTCTCCTGCTTTTCTCTTCCCTCAGTCTTTAAAACAGAAAACCTCTGTAATTTTAGACAATGACAATCGGCAAGAGCTCCAAGAAGAACAAGGCTCCTCGCTCTCCTCCTTTTTTGGACCGGGCCAGTGGGTTCTATGGACGCTTAGATGAAACGGAAACTCAGTTGAGGAAGGAGGCGGAGACCAGCAGTAAGGAGCCAGCAACAAAGACCACAGTAGGAGAAAAGGGCAACACAGAGCTTGCAGATGAACAAGTGGATGACATTTTTGAGTTAAACCAGGGCATGATGGAAGACGACGGGGCAACGCTGCTGCAAAGAAAGCCCAGCCGCCTGAGTCGCCGCTGGAGCAGGAAGAGCTCCAGGAGGACCAAGGCTGAGCAAAACTGCCCCAACCAGGAAAGCAATGGAACTGAGACTGAAAGGGCTTCTGCTGTGGATCAGAACCTGGACTTGCAGTCTGAAAGCACAGCTGAAGAGAGATCTACCAGCAGAGCCCCAGCACCAATACTGGTCCACTTCTCCATCAGAGAGGATGCTGATGATCAGGCGCTCATCTTGGGAAAAAAGGAGAACCTGATGGAAATGGAGGAGAACAAGAGAGGAGGCGAGATGGAGGGGAAAACAGGTGGAGAGAATATGAAGGTCATGAAAAGGAGCGCACTCAGGAATTATCGCAAGGTGAGATAACATTTACTTATGACTTGGAAGATAACAAAGGGCTTGGCTCCTTAGACTCATGCCACATATTCCTGAATGGCCTGATCCTGGTTCTCTAATTGATCATTTAAACTGATTAGCACGAAATGACTCACTGCTCATAGACTGTAATTGAAATTTACAACAATTTAAATACAGATAGTGTACTTCAGATACAGATACTGAGAACTTCACATAGCACACATTTATTTGCACTTATCCTGATATAAGAATTTCAAAAGAACGCTTATCCAAGTCCAAGCACACTTTGCCCTTGGACAAGTGCATCTGTAGTTACAGTTTAACTCCCAGTGATGTAATCCACTTATAATGAGGAACTTTTATGGAGGCTTAAATTCCCTTTGCAAGTTCCATATGCAGCTATAAATAGCTCCATTCATCTCTATAACTAACTACCTTTGCTAGCTTTAGCTGCAGTAAAATGTTTTCACACCCCGTTTTCTGGTTACGTCTTATTCCATGTTTCTTTCACACGTGTTCCACTGGTATCAAAACCCCGCTCCAGCTCTTTGGGCATTCCCGGGGTGGGTGGGGGGTTGAAGGAGCTCGAGTCCATTTCCCAGCCCTTTAATCAGTCTCTATGTTTATATGGTATACATAAAGAGGAAAGGGAGGAGACTGACATCATGAGATAATCCCTCTCTTTAACTTTTTGCTCATGTCGAGCAACCTTGACTCAAGGACTTTCCTGCAAGCTATTAACCCCGTTCATGCTCAGCAGCTGCAAGTAGCAGAAAAGGAAACACACCACAGAGCATGATTAAATATTGTGTAGTGCGTTGTTGGACTGTTCCCAACCCAGCTGTGGCACTGAATTGTTTTAAAACCTCCAGCAGCATTGCTGCATGCAATCCACTTGTACCAATGCAACACACCATAACGTGCCAGTGCCAGTGCAGGGCTGAGAGTGGTCCACCACTCAAATAACATCTGGTCAGTGCTGAAATAGATAAATTAGTTGCTAATAAATTGTGCAGAACCCAGTGGGCTGCAGTCAGTAACTCTATATGTATAGTGTGCACCGACATGACATGCATAGAAGGTGGTGTTTCCAATAAACTGGCTATTCCGTCCATTCTGTCTGATCTACATACAGAAAGTGGTTTATTTTGACTGAAGTCAGATTGCTACGCATCTAATATGAGAATTTATTTCTCTTTTAGGCATTTGACCGAGCGCTCCGTAGAGGCTGGGAGACCTTTGTTGCAAACCTGTACAGCGTGACCCTCACTCCCATCTCTTCCTCCTCCTCATCTCCACCGAACACATCCACACTGAACAGAAACATTGCTTTGGCAGAATTCAGATAATACAGAATCTGAAACAGAATGTTCAGTTTCGGAAGTGACACATACATTTCAGTTATTAATTGACTGTAAATGTGGTCATATATTATATTTATTGTGTTTTAGGACAAACTGAGTAATGATTTGAGTTGTTTGTATTTGAATTGTTATTTAATTCAAGATTATTACTAATCATGAAACTCTACAGTATGTGCAGTATGCTGTACAGCTCAGGATTTCTAGTGGCAGAAACATGCATTTTAGGTCCACCCATTCATTTTTCATGGTCCTATATTGTGTGCAGTTCAGTGCAAATCTTGTTACAGGACGGTTTGCGATGCGTAGCCTGAGGAAGCAAGATTAGAATACTCATTTCTGAATACTTGGCTTTTGCCTTACATTTGTTATTTACTGACTGGGGGCAAGATGAACAAACATACTGTTCCTGCCTACACAAACACAAGGCCTTTGGCCTAGAGAACATGTACCCCCATCACACCACCAGTGTTTTAGGACTTGTTCCAAATGTTATGAAACAGAAGAGCTGGGAACAGAATAATGGAGAAACAGAGGCCTTTGACTCTCTTAAACCTCCAGCACTGGGAGCTCGATTTAAATCTACAACTATTTTTCCCTGAACCAGCTTCATTACATTAATGATTGTTTTCTTGGCCATGACGTGCACAACTGAGCCAGCTGACTGAGAGATCTGCATCAATCATGAATATATTTGTAGGGAATTCATTTATCATAGGACAGTAGCTTCGGATCAGACACAGACAGTTAGAGGGTCTACGGGTCCAAACGGGATAATCATTTACGGTATTTAGCTGACGCTCTTATCCAGAGCGACATACAAGGTTAATCATATTACAGGTAGGCCAGTGCAGTGTAAGGAGTCTTGCACAAGGACTCTTATTGGTGTAACACAGCATAGTTACCCAGACTGGGATTCAAAACCCAGTCTCCCACATGTGGTGGTAGCTCGATGGCAGGTAATGGTGTTACCCGCTGAGCTACACCAACCACTAATCATATCATTGTTTGTATTATTTTTTTATATGTTCATTCAAAGCTGTCTTTCCCACATACATTTCTTTCACAGTTGTGTAATAAAGAGGAAAAAGATGAAATGAGACATGATGATTTTTTAATACATGTGATAAAACGACACACCAGCAGTCCACACTCCTCTGAGCACATTCCTGCTTGCTAGGAGCCTCCTGCTCAGTCCGCTGCTGTAGGGAAAGCCTAATCTGCGTGACCCAGTCACCCTCCTAAAGATATTCAAACTACAGTTCTTAGACACCGTTCAGCTCCCCTTACACTGTCCTGAGAGCTTCAGGTATTTACACTACTGCTTTGTTGTGACACCCTCCAAACAGTAGTCAGTTCTTTCATGGATGTAATTCTCATAAGGCTTTTAATCCTGCAGTGCTGCCTAGATTTTCAAACTAAGCCAAAGTTAGCAATATTAGGGTTTGAGTGAGGGTTTGTGGTGTCCGTTTATACATTATTTCCAGATGTGTGGTTTATGTATTTTTATATAACCATTGTCCAGCCTCTCTTTATCATAACAAAACCTCCAGAATGATCTCTGCAGGAGAGAGAAACAGAGAAATGATTTTTAATGTAAGTCTGTGTAACTTATATCCAGTCATTCTATACTATTTATTTTGTCCCATTCACGGTGAAAACTACACACGCTGTAATTCTGATTGCCAGCAGAGACACTGCTTGACTTTAGCTGCTGTAGCACACATAGGTGCATATATTAGTGTTTGTGACATCATGAAAACAATGACTACAAAACCAGCTGTTTTTGATATTAATACAGACTGCATGGACTAAAGAGGGAATGGTAAATTAAAAAAACTTTTCCAGCGCTTACAATCTCCATTAAACGAGGAAACGGTCAGTGTCGTCTGTGCATCGTGCCGCAGAGATACCTACTGAGGTTAGCATGCTCAGTAGGTATCTTGGACTCTGCCATCACTGTTTACTGTTTAGCGGAACTAGCGTTACCCATCCGCGCGTGTTTCCGGCAAAAAGAATGCGGAAGTGTGAAAAGGGCCTACTGGGGTGGACGGCACAACTTTCTACCAATATGTTTCCCCTTGTGTTCTTGGAGTATGAATTTGTCAGGTTGTGTCATCTTTCACACTGTTCCTTTAAACCCTTCTGTTTCCAAAAAACATTAGGACAGTTAAGTTTTAATAAGGACCCAGTTACACTATCTTGCCAAAAAAAAAACCAACATAATTTACTAGAATACATTTAGTTTACAGGCTGTTTTGACAGATAAGGGTTAAACATTTATACATCATTTATGGTCCTTCCCCCACCGCAGCGGCTATCGGATCACTGTCAGACTGTCATTCTCCAGACATATGAAGCTAATCTCTTTCCGTTTCCTGTTTCATTGTGGGACAACAGTGTCCTTCATTACCACACTCAAAGTTCAATGTGGTGTGCACTGTGGATATTTGAGTATACTTAACTTCAACATTCGTGTACTATATACACCACACACACAAAACCTAGTAAGTTTTATTAAGTGTGCAAGGGGATCAGCAACACACTGCACGGTAACATCCTAACAAGCAGCAAAGCTGCTTCCACTGCACACAGGTGAGAGTCAAACGAAGAGAGTCACGTCTCTGTTCCTGCTAGATATAGCAGTTTTAGATCTAAAGTCAGGAACAGGAATGAAACAGCCCTCTCATGAGTTAGTCAGAGAAGAACAGAGCTCATGCCTGGGAATGTTAATCGGTGGCTGGCTTTGTCTGATCTATATTCCATGGCTTCACAAACACATCGGCAGAATTAAGTATTCTGTGCATCCAGATGACTAACATATCCCGTAAAATGGCCGCAAAGAAAGGAAGTGCACTTTAAAGTATTCGGGCGAAGACGCATAAGAGGAGCGCCATCTGGCGTGAAGACAGTGAAACTATTTAAGGAAATTAATACCTTAAAATATACATACATTTTATTATACACATATTATATTAAAATATCATATAAAAAAAAATTATATATATATATATATATATATATATATATATATATATATATATATATATATATATATATATATATATATATATAACTAGACTTAATGTGAGTTTTAACTTGGCAGAGACTTTTACCATATCCGGGTCTGTAGGAAGAGGGCGGGGCTTCTGTGGCAGATAAAATGCGTTGCTGCCTTCCCTTCGGTCACTTTGCGGCAGGACACAGAGAGGTGAGTTCTCACTGGTTCCCTCATTGAGTGTAATTTTAAACTTCTTTTATTTTTTAGTGCTCGTCGTTCTGTTTAAGCTTGTATAGTCTGTTCTTGTTCAAGTCTCTGTTTACGAGCGCTATAAGGAAACGGCTGCAGCAGCTTTTTGCTGTGTCAGGCCGAGTTGTGCCCGCTCCGCCTTCATTTTAAATCCACAGCCATCCTGGGCTTGGTGATGGTAAAGTGCTTCACCTCGGGCTCAGTATTGAGAGAAACCTCTTAATGTAGTCTTACTGAAGTGTATTAAGCTTCTTTTGTTGTGAAATTGATAAGTTTGTTCTCGATGTTCTTCCCGCCGTCACGCACCAGTAATGGCCGGTCTCTCTCGGTGATGATAACTTTCACAGACCTGTACTGAAATGCTGTGATTGCACTGATTTTATCTGAGGAGAGATTTTCGGGTCAGCGTTTTCTGTTATAATGCAGCCAGATTGTGGCGTATCATGTGGGGCTGTGCACGTGCAAGAAACTTGCCTCGTGCATGCACGTGTTGGCCTGTGCTGTACTGACCAAACACCTCTTTACCTTTACAGTGACCTGGAACATGATCTGCAAGACTGCCTTAGGTACGTTTCATTCTTCTCCTAATTCTGCTTCTGTGCACGTGAGGTTGTGAGGTATGCATAACTACTATGATGAGATTTCTGAACTCTCTCTTTCTGAATGTATTTGAAGAAGTAATGTTCTTCCTGAGTAGTTTAATGGTGTTGCTGAAACTTTGGTTGATCTTCAGTGTGGTCTGATTGCTGTTTTAAAACATGTCCTTTGCAGGTTACTCAAGCTGCTGGGCCATGCTGTGCTCCTTAGTGGTAAGGAGAACTCTTATCTGTCTAGTTTTGGATGGGTGTTTTATGATGAATTCATTGACAAGCATATGTCTGATTTGCAGTGATGCTTTCACCTTAAATCTGAAACCCTCACCTTTTTATTGGAAGGGTACCTGTAATATCTGCTGCCCTCTATAACTAAACCTTTTCTTCTTGCAGGCCTGGGTTCTGACTGTTCCTCTTGCGTCTCTTGAAGACATTGGGTGATTCTGGGTAAGAATTGTAATACATTTAAGTTGGTGTGGGCTGATTGTGTTCAAGAGAAGTGATGAGCTATGCGTACCGCCCCAGTCTGACTATGAGCTGACTGATTGGTATACCCTCTGATCTACCATGCTAATGAAAGTGTAATTGGACAAAATTTAAGGGGGATTTTTGTTGATGTTTTCAGTGGGGCCTGTGAGCCTTCAAAAAGGTGTTGAGGGGTTTCCTGGTCCCTGGCCCATTTGGGCAAAATTACTTGTGTGGAGTTTTAAGTTATATTGTATGTTAAACAAGCTAATTTGAGGCTGTATTGTTAAATTATGCTTGCAGTTTTTAAAAAAAAAAATTAAATCCATATTTGTCTTGCAGATATGGCGAGCTGTGAAAACCATGTGTAAGGATTGTGGCTAAACACTGGTGAGTTTACTGTAGTTGGTTACCTTGAACAGTTGTCTAATCTCAGTGATGAGTTTACTTCTTAGCTCAGTTTGAATCCATGTGAAAAAAACCACTAAGCTCTGAGAGATTAAGATCTTTTTGGAACTTTTGTCTATTGAGGCTATGTACAACAGTGTTCCCTGTTTCTCTCTACAGCCTTTCTGTCCCATGGCAGTCTATAAAGCTGGGTGGCTCAAGATGACTGTAATAACTTCTTGTAATGAGGTGGGTGGGGTTTATTTTTAATTTATTTATTTTTTCTCTTTGCAATTCCAGCACCAAACCTTAGTAGTTTGATCTCTGTGATGAAGATCCTAAGCTCACTTTGAAACCCTGTGAAAATCTATGAACACCTGAGAGATCATGTGCAGTTGTGCCATATCTGTCTGAGGCATACAAGGCCCCTAATCTCCTCTTTATTTTCTTGCAGTGGCTGCATTAATAAAAAGCAGAATGAAGCAGACTGCCTGCTTTCAGTTCCAGGTATTCACAATCATTTCACATGGCTATTTGTTTTAATTCAGCATCTTATGATGATAACTTAGTCTCGTTCGTCTGAACCTTCTGTTGAGAAATATTAATACTGATGATGCAATTATGTGTTTTTGTTATTGGACATGTTATGAAAATATTGTAATTTGTTTTTTCTCCCAAAATTAAGGTGGACATGTCGGGGCCAATTCCCTCCTCCCTCCCCAAACAGGTAAGAGACTTGTACTCCTCACAACACAAACTACAAGTTTACCAATGGTAGCTGCTGGGCATGTGACGAAACTTGCACCAGTCTTACACCTTGTGTCAACACCAGACCTGAAAAAGGTGAACCCACTGGTGTTGCCAGGGCAACAAGGGGATGGCCCGTTGGGGTTACCAACAGTCTGACTGGCCCAGCTGTAATGTTCTTATGCTAATTTTGAGCGCTGCTTCAGTGTCTTATGGTGCCTCTTGCTTTTTCTTCAGGTCAAGAGATTTGATGTCTGGTGCAAAAAGACCTTACCTTAGAACCAGGTGAGTGTGGAGTTGGTATGGACTGACATTTGCTGAAAATGCATGAGAAATGATGACGTGTGAATACCGCCCCAGTCTGACTTTGAGCTGACTGATTGGTATACCCTCTGATCTGCCTTAAATGTTTGTGGGTTAATGGTTTACAAAGTAAAGCATGCTACTGGAACCTGAATTTTACATTCAGTAATGTAAAATTCCCTGCCAGTTTTAGAATGACCAATGTGCCAGTTTCTTGTGCCTTATACAGATTAATCTGGGAGGCTTAAGTTATTGGAGTACTTAGTAGTGTACCCTTGGTGTGGTCCATTAAATATGGCTAATTCAGTGAACAGTGAGTGGCCATAACAGCCTACGTTTAACACCATCACACTGTGTTCACTTCTGTTTTCTGCTGCTGTGAACTTGAGTGTCACATAGGTCAGATTGTGGCCAAACCAGTAATCACTTCCCATTTCCTTACAGGACTGTCTTTTTAAAGAAAAGGATAACAGCGAAGCCATGTTGGAATTCCAGGTATTTTTTTTCATAATCATTGCTCTTAACTACTTTCAGCCTCAAGCATCTTATGATGATTTTACTTTGGGAATCTTGTTCAACTGAATTTCTGTGGATAAATTTGTTTTACTGATGATGCAGAGTTACATTGCAAGTGTCTTGTTATGTAAACGCAAAAAACTAATCGTTTCTTTACCTCTGAAGGTGGATCTGCATAATGGAATAAGTTCATCTGAATGGTAATTTTTTATTTTTTAAATGGGTTGTGTTTAAAGGCAACAAGTTACAAAGTGTGCTGAGATTAAAGCTGGAGAAATGATGACTTGTGAATACCGCCCCAGTCTGACTTAAGATGACTGATTGGTATCCCCTCTGACCTATCATGTATATTAAGTATTTGAAACACTTGTCTAACTTAATTTTATTATTTTTAAAAAAAAAAACTTTGCTTGGGAGCAAATTTCGAATTACTAAGGTATTGTCTTCATTTGCAGGATGTCATTGGGTCTGAAGATACCAGAGGTGTTCTGGGGGAAGTCTGTTTAAAGGCCATGACCTCTGTTCATTTGCAGCAGGGTTCATTAGAGCAGACATTACTGGTTACACTTAATGTTGAGTTAGTTATTGAGCTTCTGGCTGTGGTAAGGAGAATGTCTTCTAGTTATGCATTTGTATTAAATTTGAATGTTTAATATTGAACAGACATTACACTTCCAGCCTTGTGCTGGGTTCCTCTGTGTTAAAATGATCAAGTTTGCATCACTGCAGCAGTGATGTAATAACTGATTGTCCTCTTATGTCATGAGTAGTTTAGATTTGAGTTTAATGAAACCAGCAAGAAAAAAAATAAAGTATGTACTTCAAATAAATTGTTGGATTTGTACCATGGTCGTGTGTCTTCAATGGATCTTTACACTCTTTGCTTACTTTTACTTACAATTAAAGTGTATGCCTTGAGAATGCAGTGATTAAAGGCTAGAAACATCTGCCAACTTGTGCCTCCAACACCCACACAAATACAAGTTGAACTTGCTATGAGCTAGACCTCTTAATCAGTATGGGGGTCCTTCCTATCTGCTTGGATGCCCACAATGGGGATTTTGTCCTAGCATTCCAACCAACATACTAATCCGGTCTGCTTGAGTAGGGGAAAAATCCCTGAACTGAAAAGAAATTGGGGAGTTCCCCACATCTGGCTTATTAGTCAGCCTTTTAACTGCCTAGACTGAAGCTCCCACTCAATGCATCAGAGTAATACAGAAATTGGGAACCCAGGTACTATAAACAAATCTTAACAAGCCAGTTTATACTGGGGTACAGTGAACATTAATTGGAATGATGAATAAACACATGTTCTATTAAGAGAACTAAAGTTGCTGTAAAGGTGATTTGAAGACTAAAATTAGCCCAGTTGGATTTTGGTGCACTAGTTCAGTTGTTTAGTGTAGGGTCAGTAAAAGCTTAACATGTACAGCATGTAATTAGGATTCATGCAATATCAGTTACATATTAAAGCAATACATCTTTACAAAGTATTTAAAACCCATCAGGGGTGGTTGGTTTACCCAAGTGTCATTAGGATAGTGCAGTATCAATTTTCACATTCATACTTTGTGTAATGTCATTTGGATCTTTTGGAAGGAACAGCAGAAAGAAACTTGAACAGGTCCTGTTTATTTTGCTTCTTTTAAAACTGGTAATGACTGCAGCAGTTAGTTCGACAGTTATGAAACTTCAAAAACCAAACAAGTGGCATTTACCTTTCTGGTCAAGAATCTACACAGAGTGGGAAGCTCAAAGATGCATTCTCAATGCTTGTGTTCTCCACGGAAGAGGTGGAAATCCAGTTTTAGTGGGTGAAAAATTCAAACTTAAATGACTTAATCCAATACAGGAGAGTGGCTGTACCTGCATCTGTACCTTTTAATCAACTGAAAAAGAACAAAAGGTGCAGGCCAAGGGAGAACTTCCAAGATCACACACTGTAGTTGAAGTGCCCTTACAACCACAATCAGACTGAGACATTGCTGTAGCTGTCAGTGACTGCAGCACACTCATCTGGCAATAGTTGACATATTTTAAGGCTTGTAATCAGTCTGCTGTAAAGATTCGAGCAGCGATGTCATCCAGGAGCCAGTCGACACCTACCAGGAGGTTCTCACCAGTCACCGCGCTGCAGCCCACTATACACCAATGATGCGTCTTGATCTCATCCAGAGCTAGTGCCTGGTCAGTGAAAATCAGATCAGAGAATGTAAACTGGGACAAACAAAGAACCTTCATGTTTTAGAGTTGCACCTGCTCCTAACACACCTGATGTGACTATAGAACTAATAAACAGGCCATTCCAATGCTAAGCAGTGGTACTGCAGAACCTCTGGCTGTGTAGCAAAGGTCACCAGTCCTCATCAAGGAGATCTATTGCTGGTTAGTTCTAACAAGCTGCCACACCTCCTTCATCCTAACTAACACCAGTGCATCTGATCAAGAAGATAGAAAACAAAAAATAATTATCTGGAGCAGGTGTGGCAGGAACTAACATCAACAGAGCAGCAAATCCTCAGGACTAGGATTTGTGACAACTGGATGAGTAACAAAATTATTTAACATGTTTGCAGTTTTTTGGATTCTTGTATTGGTCACTTGACTATGAAATTGTTAATACAACAAAAAAGGGGATATTCCACAAAGCAGAAATTCTCAGTAAGGGGTAAGGTTTAAGCCAAAAGCAATGTCCAAAAGGAAAATATTTTGGCCTTTGGTGAATTTACCTGGCTAGCTGAGAATTCCTCGTTTTGTGAAATGGCCTCCTGCTGTACATGAATTAAAAAACATTAACCTCTCTTATGGCATCCTTGGACAATGCACCAGGCAGATCTTGTTTGTTGGCAAATACAAGAAGAGTGGCTCCCGCTAGTCTCTGGTATGAGAAACAAACAGAGATATACGATTATGTTTTTTGATTATATATATTGGACAAAACAGGTGAAAACTTAGTGTTACTATATGTGAAGTATGTACTGTAGTATCTGAAGAGTTCTGTATGTTTGGACCTTCTCACCTCCTCCAGTAACAGTGCACTGAGTTCTTTCCTGCAGTCTTCCAATCTCAGTCTGTCTGCACTGTCCACCACCCACACCAGTCCATCTGTGCTTTCAAAATAATTCCTCCAGTACGACCGTAACGATTTCTGACCCCCTACATCCCAGATATTCAATTTGAACCTATTCCCACAGAAAGAGAAAGCCAAGAAACCAACAAAGGTCAAACGTATGATTTCTGCATATGCACATTTAAGAGATAATGCAATAATCTGACTTATCCCATGTCCAAAAGCACCTGGTTCTCATTATATGTAATCTCCATGTTTTTTATTATACATGTTTATATACATACAAATATGTTTTATTTTATTATAAGTATAATGTATACATTTTCTCTCTCACACACACACACATACATACACACACATATATATGTGTGTGTATATATATATATATATATATATAATGTGTGTGTGTGTGTGTGTAACTTGATGTAAATTACAAACAGCAAAAACAATATTACCCTCTATGCTCTAGTGTCTTTATGTTGAATCCTAAAGTGGGAGAAATTGTGCTGACATCCTCGCCATTAAATTTTTTCAAGATGGTTGTTTTTCCAGCATTGTCCAGACCACTACATTCATGGTTAAGGAGCCAAAGAACAGTATTAGCATCACTAACAAGCTTTAACACACACCAGCTTCAGGCATGAACAACAAATCTACATTCTGAACAGATGAAGGATACAGCATTAGAAGGCGCATCTCTCGCTCCTTATGCTTCAGTTTCTTGAGTATCGTCAGTAAACCCATTATGAACTTTGTATCCAGAAACGACTACAAAATGAAAATCAAGACTTTATAAAAATTCTATCGCTGGATAACGTCTTTTCTTCGGTGTCCAGAAAGCGGCTGTTTGCTGCTGCTTCATCATGCTAACGGCACCCGCTCTGAAACCAGGAAGTGTTGCCGTCGTTTCTCCAACATCCTCAAACATCATTGGTTACTCGGTCCACGGTTAAAAATTGTCAAGGAAATTGATTGGTTGTCTTTCATAGCGAGCGCCCGCCTCTAGGTTTGGTTAAGGGTGTGTCTGTAATTTGATTGGTTACAGTAGTCGTCAATCCTATCCCCGTGTTCTTAAAGGTGAACCCTAACGTTTCTGTATATTTCAGTGGTTGAAATGTGAATAGTCATGTACGTATGAGCGGTTTGACGTAATATGGTTAATTAAAGAAGAAGCAAGTCTGCAATAACAAATTAAATGAACAAAGTAACAACTTAAAATCCAAATTAAGTCAGTAGTGGTTATAGTGGTGGTGATGGACGTCTGAAGATTTAGTTTTTTTTTTTTACAGTGGTGGTGATGGGAACCAGACGTCTGAAGATTTAGTTTATTATTTATTATTATTATTATTATTATTATTATTTTTACACTGGTGGTGATGGGAACCAGGCGTCTGAAGATTTAGTTTATTTATTTATTTTTATTATTATTATTATTATTTTTTTACACTGGTGGTGATGGGAACCAGACGTCTGAAGATTTAGTTTATTTATTTATTTATTTTTATTATTATTATTATTATTATTATTTTACACTGGTGGTGATGGGAACCAGGCGTCTGAAGATTTAGTTTTTTTATTTATTTTTTTTTTTTTTTTTACAGTGGTGGTGATGGGAACCAGACTTCTGAAGATTTCATTTTGTTCCCAGTGGTGGTGATGATAACCAGATGTCTGAGGATTTAGTTTCTTTACTGTGGTGATGAAAACTGCTTGGAACAATGTTTACATATCAGCTACTTCATTTACTGTATAAAATGAGTTGTGAACCCACACTTTGGATTTTTATATGCATTTCTAACAATACAGTGACTGTAAATCTGAAAAGATTATTTGCCTAACTATAACCCAGTATTGGACAGATACAAAGTAAATGCAATTACTTACTGTACTTAAATAGTATGTTGGTGTACAGTGTGTGCTGTGATTTGAGCTTATTTTGACCTGTTGGACAGAGTTTGGTTCTACCTAATGGATTTATCTTCAGTGCTTGTGTTAATGATAATAATAATTTTAGTTTTTAGTTTTTAATTTTGGTGTAGAGTGACACTAGGATCTTTATACCTTAAATGAGTTTTCATTATTGGACGAGAGCCATAATAAATCATACTACTCACCATACTTAAGTACATTTAAAGACAAACACTTTAGTACTTTGACTAAGGTGGGTGGTCTAAGGGGAGGAACTTACTTTACTAGAGGAATGTTTTACCTTGGGTATCTCTACTTTAACTCAACTACATGGTTTGTGTACTTTGTCCACCTCTGCTTATAAGGTAATGTGAGGAAATGGCTTTTCTGGAGGATGAGGTAGAACCACACTTCACGTAAACGTCTTGTCCTATTTGCTCTCGTTTATGAAGGAGCCATTTGTTAAAATGTCACTTGGGAAATTGAGCACTGAAAGTGAAAGCAAAAGGCACATTGGTGTTGTGCAACCTTCAGCTAACAGCATAAGATTGGAGTCAGACAGTGCAGTCCCATACTTTCCAAACCCTCACATAACACATGCCATGCCCACAGGATGCATGACCATATAAGGTGTTAGGATGATGAGGCAATAGCTGAATTATGCTCCCTTCAAGTCTCCTCCAGGGTTGTTTCTGGTTATGACATCAGAGCGTGTAAGTACTACCTGATTCGTGATCATGTGGGTTTGGTCAGACACAACATAGACATGCTGGAAATGACACTTGTTTGGTTTTCTGTTGTTTATTTTATTCATTTATTTATTTGTTTGTTGCAATGAAGTGAAGACCAGAGAATGCTGGTTAGATGAATGCTCTTCTCATCCAGGTCAAAGCATCACATAACATGCTTAAATTTGTATTTTTTAGTGTTTCCCACTAGTAAATATAGTGCTGAGGTGCATTTCATATGCCCTCTTCTTTTAAATCTGCTCTTTCCAACACAATTTGAAGGCAGCATTAGCAGGAATGGCAAAATGCAAACAGCAGCAGATATTGTGGTCACGTTGCAGTATGCAGGATGACACATCAGTCTCCTCTGTAACATTTCTATTCATTTCTTACTAGTTTATGTCACCACCAATTCTGGTACTGGGCTGTCCAGTCACAAACACCTACGCTGTAAAAACATCCTGTAAAAGTACAGTAAAATGTCTGGATGAAACTGGTACACCTCTGAACAGTTTTCTGACCATTTACGATCAATTGTAGGACCAAGATGGTGGAAAAAGTGCTTCAGACACCCACAGGAGCCGAAAAATGGAAACGGTGCAACACTCATATTACCTCATATTTATAACTTTTTTTTTTTTTTTTAAGTTTCGCTGTGTGGCATGTTTAGGGATGTTTTATGTGACCCTCATATCATCATAAGTCATAAGAACATCAGTATCAAAAACACTTTTTTTAGTTATATTTTTAATGTACTGCTTCCAGGATTACCTGTGTCCTGTATGTCACCTGGATTAAACCTCTGTTTTTACTGTAAGTGCATTTTTGATTGAGCAGTGATCTCCTGCCAGTATACTTAGGTGTGTTTAAACAGCACTAATAGGTCTTGCAGACTTTTCCTGTTTAGGACCTGTGATGCTCAAAAAGAGACCTGAGCCAGCTTACCAGAGCCGAGAGGGGAATTCCAATTCCAGCCTCTCAAATGATCTACATCATTCAGAGAGATGTTAACAAAGTCCTTCAGAGTGTTTTGATGTAATGTGGTGCATTGGGGGTCCTGACCTCAGCAATGTGAATATCGAGAAAAGACCAGTTGACCTACATGTGTCTTCTAGGCTGATAATGGTGCAGTGGTGGTCAACAGTGGCTGGTTTACCACCAGGGCTCATCACCACTACTGTGAAGAACTTTATTCATGTCTTTGTATTTAATTAATTGTGACAATAGAATTGATTTTTTGTGGGGCTAGGAAATTTTACTTTTTTGATCAGTTTCTTTTTCAGTTTATTGATTAGTTTCTCTTTTAACTTCTATGTTACAGTTTTTAAAAAGCTTTATGTTAGATTAATTATGATAATGATGATACATGATTATTGCACGCTTACTGTTAAATTAATTTTAGTGAACAAGAGTTCTCGTTATTTAACTGCTGGGTTAAATACAGTACTGACTAGATTACTCCATATACAATAAAAGCTGTATTGACAGTGCTAATTATTAATATTTGAAGTTTTATTCCAAAGTACTGTTTATAACCGCTGATGATAATGAACACACATTAATGATTTCTTTAATAAAAGTGATATTAATAATATAGCACTGATGTCTCTTGTACATGTGAAGCTCACTCCCAACAATGTATATCATGAAAAAGAAGAAAAACATCACCACAGTGGTTTATAATGTGTATTTGGCACCACAAAGCCAGAGACCACACTCTTTGGCTTGGTGCCAAGGGATTTCACATTTTTCTGACTGAGCTCACGTCACAGGAAATGGGATTTGTATATAGATATAGATATAGGTATTGATATATATACACATGTATTACTACTTAGACTACTTTAGGCTACTTAGACTCAGACCATGATTCATAAAGCTTAGAGTAAATGTAATAAAGCGTGACTGGACTCACTCCTGTGTATGTGGTCGATTGGGATAACAGTGTGTGTGTGTGTGAGCAGTAGACAGCGCGTGGGCGCGTGCAGGGGTGTGAGAGCGGGAATTGGGCAGTACGGGAAGAGGTTAGTGCTTCCTGCTGCTCCGCGAACACGGCCGTTTAAAATAAGGCGAAACTGAAAGCGCCTCCAGCCGCCAGCGCGAGCTATAAAGCCGACAGCGTTTCATCATCAGTCACAGTGCACGCGCTCACTCGACTGCCTCCTTCCGAGACAAGCCCGGCTCCCGAGTCTGCGTGGCGGGTTTATAGCGGCCGAGAGTTTACCTGGACATGAGACTTCAGTACTGACAGCTGCGCTTCACCCACCGACAACGGCCAGCCAGCTGCATCGAGATGCCGGTTGCGCTCATGGAAAAACTGGACGAGGGAACGACAAGCTCTCTGTGTGAAAGCGACTCACACAGTCCACAAGACTGGGTAATGCATTCAGAACCACAACAGCACTAATAGTAACGCACATCATAGACTACTGTACCCTAGATCTAACACAGTGCATATACATGGGGTATAATACTACTACTACTACTGCTGCTAATAATAATAATAATAATAATAATAAGTGATAATGCATAGTAATATATTTATTTTATTGTTAATAATTATTCATAATGAATAATATCGTATTGCACCACATTTTAAATAGACACTTCAGTATCAATGATAGATAGAAGATAATGATGATGACAAGATGATGATGATTAATATGTGCACAAATAATAATTTGGTATTCTAGTGCAACTTATATAAATTGATAACACATTATTATCCATATCCATATTATTTTGTTTTACATTTGCTTTTTTAAATGATAATGGTGATGATGATGATTGTCATTTTCATTATTATTATTATTATTATTATTATTATTATTATCAACAGTGTTA